>JAWDGP010005116.1:0-200000 GCA_033675545.1 Elysia crispata | reverse complement strand
AAAACTGCTCCATGTACAGTGATGAAGTTAACTGCATTTTAATCTGCCAATACTAGTCCTAAATGATCGCTACAAACTACAGAAGACATATAGATATAGACTATAAAATGCTCTTGAAATCTCATTGTATTTTGTTGCAATGGACAAACGGAACAGATAGATCTAGAGCGTGCGTAGATTCATAAGTAATACACAATAACACATCCGAGAATAGCATTTCAGTGCATTCTTTTGTCCAAAATTTTGGGGGTATAGTTTCAGATCTAACACCAATTTTTTAAAATTAAATTATTTATATTGTGTAAGGAGAAAAAAATAAATTGCTTTCTTTCATCTTGATTAATCACCGCGCTTTAAGTAGGTTAAGAAGTGAGTATTTTTCCGGAGAAAATGTTATCTTTCCGGATTATTTTCATTAAAAAAATCAACCTGTTTCCACCCAAAAGCTTTTCAATTAACGCAATCAAACTCAATAATTTTTTGCCTTCAGAGTTAATTCTTTATATGCTTTAGCTGTAACTCACATTTTGAACAAAGTGAACAAACAATAATAATGTCATCCCAAAGGCTTTCAAGAAAAGTATTCCTTCTAAAAATCACAAGTTTTCTTTTGAATTTATTTATGATCATATGACCATTACCTATTTAAAATCAAAAATAGGTTAACTCACAACCCTGCCTACCCAGAAGCTGCTTTAGAATAAAAAAAAAATTCTACCTCAAATGAACAGACCGTTAATTTCAATTAAACCTTTGTACATTTATGAGCTCCATGCTTAATTTTTTTTTTTTTAAATGAATATGCGTACCTCCTTGGACAACATAATGTCTACAATAGAAGCGGTCAGTGCCCGTGATGGACTTCAGAGGAGCAATGAAAACATGAAGGTTGCGTGAAAGTACAGATTTCATTTACTTTTTTCCCTTGAGATCTCTATTACATTTAGGAAAGAATTGTCCTCTTTATGCCATATATGAGAAATATTTGTATCTATCACTGTAATATAGGCTTTAATGTTATTTACATGAAGGCTCAGTAGGAGTGAAACTGTTGTTTTTGTGAAGTTTACTCGTCTTAAACGTAGATGTCTTTTCCACCTGTTCATTCGAGTAATCCTGCTTGTAAATATCTCTCTCTCTCTCTCTCTCTCTCTCTCTCTCTCTCTCTCTCTCTCTCTCTCTCTCTCTCTCTCTCTCTCTCATTCCTTTTTTTCTCTTTCTCACTCTTTTTTTACGTAACCGTCTAAGTCTCACTTGGCATTTCCGTTTCTCTCTGGCCTAACTAAAACTCGCTCTGTCTAATTGTCTCTCTTTTTTAAATTCTCTCTCTCTCTTTCTTTCTCTCTCTCTCTCTCTCTCTCTCTCTCTCTCTCTCTCTCTCTCTCTCTCTCTCTCTCTCTCTCTCTCTCTCTCTCTCTCTGTGTCTTATGATACTTTTCTTGACAAACACATCTTGACTAGCATGCTCCTTCTCTCCACTTTTTCTTCCTCGTTCTAATCTCAATTACTCTCTCTCTCTCTCTCTCTCTCTCTCTCTCTGTGTGTGTGTGTGTGTGTGTCTTATGATACTTTTCTTGACAAACACATCTTGACTAGCATGCTCCTTCTCTCCTCTTTTTCTTCCTCGTTCTAATCTCAATTACTCTCTCTCTCTCTCTCTCTCTCTCTCTCTCTCTCTCTCTCTCTCTCTCTCTCTCTCTCTCTCTGTGTGTCTCTCTCTGTCCAATATGCTATTGATCCTCATTTTGCACTTTAGTGGATACGCTAGCATTGCCCGGAGCCTTTATGTCACTTTATTCCTCTGTTTTTAGTGCCATTCACTTCTGTAAGTTTTATGTTTTTGTTGCTACTTTTTTTCTTAATCCATACTCTCTCTCTCTCTCTCTCTCTCTCTCTCTCTCTCTCTCTCTCTCTCTCTCTCTCCATCTCTCTCTTGTTTCTATTATCTTTCTTCCATGCTTCTTTTATGTTTCTAGCTCATCAATTCTTCCTTTTTCACCACTCATTCTACAGTTCTTTTAGGAATGTTTTTTCTTACCTCCTCATCTATCTAGTTTTCTCTCCATCTCAATCTCCCTCCCTTTCTCATTCTATCTTGCTTTTTTTTTTTCTCTTTTTTTTTTTATTTGCTTTCTAGCATTTGCTTCTCCGATATTTCTTATTTTTTAATTAGCTCTCTTTTAGTCGATATTCCACTTGCTTTGATTCACCAACCCGCAGATTCTTATTATTTCTCTCACTCACATTCTTTATCGCATTCTCTACACCCAGCCTTCTCTCAATCATTTAATTAACTGTGTATCAGTTTCTGTCTTTCCTTTTCTTTGTCTCTCTTTCTCTCTCTCTCTCTTTATCTTTCTTTCTCTCTCACTCACACTCTTTATCTCACTCTCTAGAGCCTTCTCTCAATCAGTTAATTAAGTACTCGTGTATCAGTTTCTGTGTCACCTTCTCTCTCTCTCTCTCTCTCTCTCTCTCTCTCTCTCTCTCTCTCTCTCTCTCTCTCTCTCTCTCTCTCTCTCTCTCAGAATTAAGTAAGTCATTGAGAGAAGGCTGTAGAGAGTGCGATAAAGAGGTAAGTGAGAGAGAAAGAAAGATAAAGAGATTTATATATATATATATATATATATATATATATATATAGCGATAAAGAGGTGAGTGAGAGAGAAAGAAACCTCTATATATATATAATTATATATATATAAATCTCTTTATCTTTCTTTCTCTCTCACTCACCTCTTTATCGCACTCTCATCAGTTTCTGTGCCACCTTTTCTCTCTCTCTCTCTCTCTCTCTCTCTCTCTCTCTCTCTATATATATATATATATATATATATATATATCTTTATCTTTCTTTCTCTCTCACTCACCTCTTTATCGCACTCTCTACAGCCTTCTCTCAATGACTTACTTAAGTTCTCGTGTATCAGTTTCTGTGTCACCTTCTCTCTCTCTCTCTCTCTCTCTCTCTCTCTCTCTCTCTCTCTCTCTCTCTCTCTCTCTCCTATCTCTCTGACCACTTAATCGCACTGTTTTTGAATAATTAATCTTTTTCTAACCAACGCTGTCTCTCTTATTTCTCTATTTCTCTCCAAACTTTGCCTCCCAATGAGTCTGTCATCCTATATTATTTTTCTGCGTCTCTCACATAAGTCACTGACCTTTAACCTTTTCTCACACCTTTTAGATCCGCTTGCCACAGGCAGTGTTTACCGTCTTGATGTGATTTTCTCTGTTTTAACAAACGATGGAGTTGAAAGCAGCAGGTCTTTAGACCTTTACAGTGTTGGGGATTGGGCACTGCATGTCACCTCAGTTCTAACTTGGGAGTGGGAGAGAGAGAGAGAGAGAGAGAGAGAGAGAGAGAGAGAGAGAGAGAGATAAGGTAACAAAGAGACAAGAGGAGAGGGGGAGTAAGGAAAAAAAAGTGAACAATGGGGGGAAGAAGCCGGTGAGATGAGGAGAAAGGGAAGAAAGCGTGGTTGTATGTGTGAGGGAGGGGATGGAGGGATAGAGAGAGAGACAGGAAAAGTGAGAAAAGAGAGGAGAGGAAGAAAGCTGGAGAGGAGCGTGCTTGTACAGGCGTAGAGAACCTGGAGGAAAGAGCATGTGTGCTTGTGTTGTGGAGAAAAAGGAGGAACTCGAGAGAGAATTAGAGAGTGAGAGGAAGAGCAAGAGAGAATATAGATGTTAGCGTGCATTGCTTTTTTTTATTTATTTTTTTCTTTTTTAGTTTATACATGGAAGTAATTCTTTTTCTGTATCTAAATATAAGAAATAATCTCCCCCTCCCCTCGAGACATCTAAAATACAGGTTAAGATTCGGTCAGAAATGATGGTTGTGAAGACTCATGCTACCTTTACGCAGAGACAATGGTCAGACAATCTATGAATATTTTCAGACTCCGGTGTAGATACATAGTTATGTATGTCACCTATTCTGGTTTAGTCATGACCGTGTTGCATAGAAGTGTGTGGTGTATGTGAAGTCGGATGTATGTTGAGGAGATTTTATGTAGAAGCGGGTATATGTTGAGGAGATTTTATGTGGAAGCGGATGTATGTTGAGGAGATTGTATGTGGAAGCGGGTGTATTTTGAGGAGATTGTATGTGGAAGCGGGGTGTATGTTTGTGGAGCGTATGTGGCATTCACCACGGAAAAACTTTCATCTATGTAGGTCTTGCATTTCTCGCTCCAAGTCCAACTAGACGATATTGACAAAACTGCCACATTCACACACTTGGCCAACCTTCCAGATTCACATAGTTGACAATTTTGATAAACCTGACATATTTACACATTTCACGAGATTGACAAAACTGCCAAATTCACAGTTTACGCTTCTGACAATCCTGTCAGATTTACGCAGTTGATATTATTGATAAATCTGCAAGGTTGACGCAGTCGATGATTTTGACAAAATTTGCCAGATTACACAGTCAACGATATGTGCAAAACATCCAGATTTACACGTTCTAGGATTTACATAGTCGACGATATTGATAAGCCTGCCAGATTTACATAGTCGACAAAACTGCCACATAAACACAAATGACGACATTCGCAAACCTACCAGCTTACACAGTCGCGGATTTGTCAAACCTGCCAAAGTCAACGATATTGATAAACCTGCCAGATTTACGCTGTCGGCAAAATTGACAAAATTGTCACATTTACACAGTTGACGATAATGAAAAACCTGCTAAATTAAGCTGCCCGAAGACATAGACAAACCTGCTGGATTTACACAGTTCTTATCTAGGTAGGTATGTTCTCTTCTCTTGCTTCATCGCGATGGTTAGGAGTTTTTGACACAATTTTGCCTCAGCCTCACGAGTAGTTGTTGTAACACCACTTAGGAGGTGAGTTTGGTAATTGTTGGAGGCTCCAGCTAAAGAAATGTAATATCTCCTAGGTTCCCCGCTCAAACAAAAAAAGCAAACAATCAGATGTGGCTCGCCATGTTTAATATTTCAAAACCAAATCCAATTTTACCTCCTGCAGGAATTAAATAAATTCATCTTCCATCTCCCCGACGCTGTATGTGTTACAAAGGATAAGATTTGGTGAGTAGCTTTCACTCAAAAGGCTACTTTGCTGTTTCTTCTACCTACTCTCAAATCCAACAGATATGTTTAAGTGTGTGAATGACATTATGTGATCAAGGTATTAATCGGTACTAATTGTTAAAGAGACTGTTTGAGCGTTTATACGAACCACGTATCTAGAGGATGCCATCCCGATTATCACAAGCTTCCAGTGGGGTCTAGTCTCACTCCCCAGTCATATCGAAGAACTCAATAATTGCAAATGTGAAGCTTAGTTTGATATTCCGAGCTGTTTCAAATCGTGCTGTATGGAAGAACGTTCTTAAAGAGGATTTCAGAGGTTTCGCTTCTTCACCAGAAACTGCATTTGTGTGTGTGTGTGTGTGTCTCTCTCTCTCTCTCTCTCTCTCTCTCTCTCTCTCTCTCTCTCTCTCTCTCTCTCTCTCTCTCTTTCTCTCTATCTCTCTCTCTTTCTCTGTGTCTTTCTCTTTCTCTGTTTCTCTCTATCTCTCTCCCTGGTCTTTCTCATTCTCTATCTATATACCCCCCGCCTCCTCCTCTTTTCATCTTTTTCTCTCCTTTCTCTTTCTATCTTTCTAACTCTAGCTCTCTCAGCTCTATCTCACTTTATGTGTATATAAAGAGTATAAATAGTTTTTAATCAGTAGGAAACGGTTGTTAAAAACGTAGCATCACTTGAGCGACTGTCGAGTCGAGTATCCCAGGTCTACGCCTCGTCTCTTTGATACTCTTTCGCATAGAGTCGACGAAAGTCCCACCAATATTTAGATCTAATGAGCTGTGAGATTTCAATATCCATTGAACATCTTGGTTATGCTATTCAGGAGCATTGGTTGATTTTATATTTTACAGTCAGATCAATAGAGACGACTAAAAGTAATGCTTAGTATTAATGCAGAGCACTTTGTATTTTTCGATAGAATTAAAATCAAAATATCGATTAGGTCCGCTAAGTGCTATAAAATAAATCGCCTTCTATCTATTTGCACTTATCGATGTGTCGCGTTTTTTCCATATCTTGGCGTTGTTTCGGCTATGTATGTTTCTGACCGAGATATTTGCTGGTCTATCGATATACGCTTTGTCAACTCATATAATTTGTCATTCAATTTCAAAATCTATGTAAAGTGTACTTTTGTGTCTTAATTGTCCACACCTTAAAATTTTAAAGTTTATGAGTAATTCTTGTGAACGCTTGGTACATTTATTGACATCAAATTTCGGAAATCAGCTAATTCTGGAATGCATTAATCGATATTAAAGATGCTTTTAAATCTTTTATTGAAAGGTTTAGAATTCCCGGATGAAAAAAGGCCTAAATAGGCGTTAGCCAGTGGGAATCGAAAGCTCCCCATCTATTTTATCATATGTGATAATTGATTTTTCAGTGTTTCTTTAAATAGATTAGGATTTTACGAAGTTTGAAACTATTCTTAATGTGTTGCGTTGTATGTTTGGTCCATTTCATTAACAGAACCAATTTCTAAACGCTGCAAGTACGGTGCATGTATTACAAGTACCATGCGTTATCTATGTTTCAGCTGTGTCAAATATCATCTGAATCAAATCGGGATTCGCCTCTTAATCCGGTCTTTTTTGTTTCTTCCTCTGCATTCCAGGACGTGCAGCATCTATGAATGACAGTTGTAAGAAGCTGGTCGAATGTTCCTCGTCCAGGGACCCGACAACCATGGAGGGTCGTACGGAGGAGGACTGTCTGTAAGTCTCCTCGACTTAACTCCGAGATTTCTGTCTTAGACTAGTATATGATTTAATTGTTAAGGAGCAATAAAGCCTATTTTTTTAATTAGATTACATCAAGATTTCAAGCCTGGAGTCTGACAAGATTTACGTTTTAATATTCTTTGCAAACGGGGATTCAGGAAACTGGTGCAATGTCAAGAATGGTAACTATCCTCTCAAAAAGAAATCGTGGAGAAATTTTCTGTACACGGATTTTGTTTAATTAGAGCTCGCAAATGTAAACATTTGTGATATTGTTGTAACCTTAAAGGAAAATTTTAAATGTCGTTTCCAGAGAGATGAAAAAAACTGCTGCCTGTTACGACTTGTATGAGAGCCGCTGCGAGGACCAAACGATTATTGATAGCCTTCAACCTACCTCAGGGATTCTAAAGCAAAGATTGGAGACATTGTGTATCCAGAACAAAGACCAAGGTAAGAAGCTCCCTTCTAACTTCTTTTCTAGACTTTGGTTGTTGTTGTTGTTGTTGTTGTTGTCGTTCTTCTTCTTCTTCTTCTTCTTCTTCTTCTTCTTCTTCTTCTTCTTCTTCTTCTTCTTCTTCTTCTTCTTCTTCTTCTTCTTCTTCTTCTTCTTCTTCTTCTCCCTCTCCTCGTCCTCCTCCTCCTCCTCCTCTTCTTCTTCTTCTTCATCTTCTTTGCGATCGCTGCTAGATGGACAGGCCAGTCTCCTCTTTAAAGGTGGCTGTATCCTGCAGGTCCCTAAGTCTGCCGTGGAGCTTTCTTGGTAGGGTCATTGCCTCTGGCCAGGTTTGGGACCTCAAATGGTCGTATTTGGGGCAGGTTGCTATTCCTAATGCGTATCCCTTTTTTATTTCTCTTCTCCCGAAATGTAATCTTGAGCTTGCATGGGTTCTGTGTTTATATAGTGGGTTGGAGTGATGGAAAATGGTTTTTGAATAGACTAATAAAAGTTCTGAGCTTTTTACAGTTGATATGTTAATATTACACTATATATCATATTTAATTTCTTTGCCTTTAACTCCTTTAAATTGTTCGTGAATACTGGCATCGTAAGACCAAGGAAAACACAAATTGTGCGGGAGACACAAGGAAATTTCAATGACTTCGCATTTCACATATTTTTTTGCGATTTTATTTCCTTGTTTACCTTTTATTTAGATCCTCTATTCTTAACAATTCTTATCTTTCATAATTTTTGAAAATCTTTCCTCCACGTCTATTCAACTTTTCTTCGAAACTTTCCTTTTAAAATCTTTCATTTCATCGTAAGACATTGTAATCTTTTCAACCTTATCAAACATATCTTTGAATATTCCTTCCCATCTGCCTTAGTATCTTCTTCAAACATCACTTTGTTTAAACTTCTCTTGAAATCTGTCTTTCAGTCTGTCTTATAGACTAACCCAATCCAAAAGGTTTTTATTCAAACTTTCTTTAAATCTTTTTTTTTTTTTTCAAAAAATGTTTTGAACTATGCTTTGAAGGTTTTCTATATTTTTGATAATCAAATATTTCTCAAAACCTTTGTCCAAACCTCTCAAATTCTCCAAAAATATTTCCCCAGAAATCTCTTCAAACAAATTTTTAAACCTTTCTCAAATGCTAGTTTTAAATTTTTTATTAACGTACAAATTTCTCTTTCTCCCAGTATTTTTTCTTAAATCTTTCTTAAACCTTTCTCAATATCTTTCTTTACTCTTCATGTCCAATTATCTACCTAACCCTTCTTGAAAGAGTGATTTCAACCAACGTTTCATTAACCTTAATTAAACGTTTTGTTTTTCCAAGTTGAATTAAGTTGACACTGGTCCTTCTCGCCATCGTTAAGAAATTTTCTTTCTTCGCTTCTATAGAAAAAGCTGAAAATAATGTCACATCCATCATGTTTTTTTTTCCTCCCCTTCAAACCCTCTTCGTACATATGAATATTTTTTTCTTACCAGAATTGCTAAATTGACTGAACGAACCTCATAACTTCATTCAATAATATTTTTCTGTCTCTTTCTCTGCGATCATGCTGGTAGCTAGACGTTTCGCCATGAAGATGGTGAAGAGCCCTATCTAATTCCAGGTCTAGATTATGGGCCTTGTCTCAAAAATAAATAATAACTCTTTTAAAAGTTGAAGTTGAAGTAAATCCTAAGAAAAAAATAATTTAAAAAAATTACCATAATGTTTTTGCGTTGAAAAAGAACTGTTGTGGTCTTTTGTTGTAATTATTTTATTCTAACATGGGAATGCTAGGCCATATTGCTAAATTATTTTCATCGCAGATGCTTAGTTACCGCATTTTACGTCTCTTTGACTCAATGCATTTAATTCATCTGTTTATGCGTACATTTCAACAGCAGGATTGACCCATAATTTCTATTAGTTTTCTTGTCTCTGTCTCTCTTTCAGGGCGTGCCAAGCCTAATGCTAACAGTTGCCACAAGCTGAACCAGTGCTCCGCCATGACAATCGCGGCAACCAGGAACAATAAAAAGGATGAGTTGTGTCAGTAAGTGGCTTGTGCTTACCTACCTTGATGGTTTCCCAATTATTTCAAGTCTAATAAGCTTTATGATGCTGCTTCTACTACAAAGACAACAGATAACTACTACTACTACTACTACTACTACTACTACTACTACTACTACTACTACTACTACTACTACTACTACTACTACTACTACTACTACTACTACTACTACCACTACCACTACTACCACTACTACCACTACAACCACTACTACCACCACTACCTCCACTACCACCACTACCACCACTAACACCACTTCCACCACCACCACCACCACCACCACCACAACCACAACTACTACTACTACTACTACTACTACTACTACTACTACTACTACTACTACTACTACTACTACTACTACTACTACTACTACTACTACTATTACTACTACTACTGTTTGCTGCTGCTGCTCCTGCGCTACTACTACTACTACTACTACAACTATTACTACTACAACTAATATTGCTACTACTACTTCTGCTGCTACTACTGCTACTATAGTATTACTATATTACCACTACTACCACTGCCGTTATCACTACTTCCTCTACTGCTTCTGCTTTTGCTTCTAGTACTACTACAACTACATTTATTTTATTACTTATGCTACACTTCTACTTCATTTAATAATATTACTACCACTAAAAATCTAGACCTTAATTTCTCGGTAGTTCTCACTAGCGTAGTAGTTATATTTGGCTTGGAGTGAAAATGGTCGCAAAATATCCATTTTTTAAGTGATTCGAACACTCAACTTATAGTTTGGTGGGCAATCGCTTCCATGCCACTCGCATCACATCATTCATGTCCAAGGCTGATTGTTCTACCTTTATGTGATGTATACCTGTCTCAACTAAGGCCTAAACATTAGGTGGATGTTTGTTCCGCAAAATGACACTTGTGACTTTGAAAAAAAAATGCGGATTCAGAAAAGAAAATTGATCTTACAATAAACTTTCTTCACACTCATGCAAATTGTATAGATCAAAGTATGTATGTTTTACAGAAGTTTGATTCTAGAATTATTATTTCTCAATTTCTGGAAATGTTAATGGTGTCAAAATAATCTCCAAATTAAATATGTTTGATCTATTAACTACGAGTGTAAAACTTCTGCAGGGAAAACACCGCTGTTGAGGGTAGTCAATTTCATTAAAATTAAGCAGTGCATTTTATGAGTGTATTTAAGATTGTTTGAGTTATGTATCATAACAAGAAGTATAGATGCAAAATACAAACGTTAGAAGTCACACAAAAAAATTGTCTTAAAATTTTGCCCTTCAACGCCGTAACACAACTGAATGCAACATATTTACTTCTATCTGAAGTTGCTAAACTTAAAGCAGCAGTATTTGAGTTGTCGCTACCATTTTAGTACGGTTCAGTGATAAATTAAATGTAACTATAGTCTTCTTTACGAATCTGACGAAGGGCATTAAGTTTTGATTTAACCGTGAATGAAGTGAATCATCACATACTCGTATGGAACTCAGGAATGAAGCTCATCATGTAATTGTATTTTAAACTTGTGTATATAGAAATTCTGGAATAACCTACATTTATAAGCCTGGTTTTTATGCAGGAAATGAATCGCCACATGTAGTAATACAAACTTTTTTCTTAAAAAAAAGAGCAAGGCACAATCACGAAATATTTATTACAATTAAATGTAAATATCTAAATCTCAAGCAGCGTAGGCAGACGGGTATTGTAAAATAATGAAATATTCTAATCTTACGGTAGGAAAAAGGTTTTAGTAAAACTGAAATCGATCTTATATCATAGAGTAGGAAAGAATTCCTGAGATCTTTACATACTCATATACTCACTCATACATGGATATGTCAGATCTCTTCACCCTGTATTATTGAAACATTGATCAAAACAAGTATTCAGTACGAAGTTTCTTTGATATTAGTCAGACCGCCCAGAAACGGTTAAAAGTAGGAAATCTCCAAGAGCTTTAAGACAATTTTTCCAAACTGCGTCTCCCTGAAATGAAAAGGATTTAAAAATTTGTTTATGTTATCAATCCAACTGCGGTACTTAAAGTTTTCTTCATAGTCATATTTCTCTAGGTGCTGAAAACAAGTAAAACTGCTAAAGGGTAAGGTTTTTAAAGTCTTTTCAAGGTATATGAGGTTTCTTCTCCAACACGGTTATGAAGATTAGAACTCTGAGCTTTTACAGGAACAATCCTCTTGATACCGAGAGCTCTCTTGGGATTAAGCCTTCAATCTGCCTTACAAAGAGTCATAAAAAAATGTCTCTAGGGCTAAAACGAAGCCACTCTCCTTCTAGTGCTTGTATAATAAGAAGAGTAGTTGAAGGTGACTGGGAGCAGGAGAAGGTGGTTTACTAAAACTTGAAACACGTAGAGCAGAGAATGAACCAATGTGGTTGTAGGAAGAAAACAAAACTTATGAACATGAAGAGAAGCCTGATCTGAAATCATTTTCAAAAAGAAATGTTTTGCTTGCGAGGAATAGGGGACCAATGAAATAAGAGTCCTGGACATAAAATGGGTAAAATACGCAGAAATGAAGCTTATAGCTCACAGACAATATCAGCCAATCAAAATATTCCGAGCACGCTATATTTTTTTTTCGTAGAATATTACTGGAAGAAATTCATTCGATTTCGTACGAGAAAGATGAGTTCAGAATAATTATGTACAAGGGCATTCGCTCTTCTTGGTTACTCTTATAACAATTTGTGAATTTTCTCGTCAGATCGATAGAGAAAGCTCTGGAATGTTTCGACCTGTACCTGGACAATTGCAACTCCCCAACAATTGTCGCCAGCTTCCGAACTACGATTGGTCAACTGAGACAGAAACTAAAGACGAAATGTGTCCAGGCGCATGAACAGGGTAAGTAGTTCTGTTTAGTTTACAAGCTCCTTCTTGAATATTGTTTTATGAGGCTCGTGTTTTTTGCCCTCCTTTCGTTAACATTATTTTTCAATTTTAGTTCATTTATTTGTTTTCTGAATGGAATTTCAGCATTCTTCCTCCTCTTGTATCCAAAGGTTCTTGTGACTGTGAATGTGAATGTGTTTGTGGGTTTGCACAAGAAGGCGGGGACGGGCAGTTGCTGGTTTGACGTTGAAAGGGGTCTCTTTTTACAACTATAAAATGAGTATTGCTTGTTGTTTTCAGCATGTACTTTTGTAAATGTCAACACTTGCATTTTTCAATGTCGACTTTGAGCCCCTAAGTTTGCATGAGAATATTTTTTTTTGCATTGCTGAGTAGGGTGACACAATGTTCTGAACAAGAAAAGTCAAAGAGCGGTACAAGTGTAACTGTATTAGTTGGAAGTTTGACTTCTTTTCTTTAGCTTTGAAATCATTATATTATTTTAGTTTCTATCTTTTCATTCTACACTCGAACGACATTTCTGTCTCGTATTTTGCCTTACCCATTTTGTTTTAACCTTTCTTGAAACTTCGCATCAACATAAACCTTTTCTCAAACATCTTATGACCATTCTTCAAATATGATGCCCAATCTGTTTATCCCTTTTTAAAATCCTTTTCCTCGATATCATTTCTTCAGATTATTGACCAAAGCTATATTCAAAGTCCTGTTGCTATGTGAATGGTGTCGGTTGTTTTTTATCTTCTTTTTTGTGACTTCGTTGCGTCAGAGATGATGTATATCTGTATGTTCTGACGTCGTTGTGTTAGAGTTGATGTATACCTCTATGTTCTGACGTCGTTGTGTCAGAGACGATGTATACCTGTATGTTCAGACATCGTTGTGTCAGAGACGATGTATACCTTTATGTTCTAACGTCATTGTGTCAGAGACGATGTATACCTGTATGTTCTGACGTCGTTGGGTCAGAGACGATGTATACCTCTATGTTCTGACGTCGTTGTGTCAGAGATGATATATACCTGTATGTTCTGACGTCGTTGTGTCAGAGATGATGTATATCTGTATGTTCTGACGTCGTTGTGTCAGAGATGATGTATACCTGTATGTTCTGACGTCGTTGTGTCAGAGATGATGTTTACCTGTATGTTCTGACGTCGTTGTGTCAGAGACGATGTAAACCTTTATGTTCTAACGTCATTGTGTCAGAGACGATGTATGCCTGTATGTTCTGACGTCGTTGTGTCAGAGATGATGTATACCTCTATGTTCTGACGTCGACCTGTTGATTTATTGGGAAGACCGACTAATGCTGTGACGTGCTATGTAAGAGCTGCTACAGATTTGAGTGTGGAGCAAAAGTGTTCTTATATAATAATTATATTGTCGTGGAACTGGTATTATAGGTGAGTGGAATCTTTGTGTAAATAGGACCTTATTGTTTTGGAATGTAATACATCTGTGATGTACATTTTTGTAGTGACTTGGTCATGCGGACCTGTTAGGGGTGTAAGAAGGCGATGTATGGTATGATCAGATCTTGCATATGGGTAGAAAAAGTGATATGACAGGTGGCGCTAGTGTATTTGACGTAGAGATATGAGTCAGGGATGAGGTTTTAGTTTTATGGCATGATTGTGTTGGAAAAAATTAAGATTAGTGATACAATAAAAATATGCCTCTCTGACACGTGACGTGATTACGTCATGTGCTACCGATATGAGTGTGTACAGGACTTTCCTTGCTGAGATTGCTCATTGCTATACAGACCCCACGTCTGCATGTTTTAAATTTTGCCTGTTTCCCCACCATGGTGTCCCCATCTTTTCGTCTCATTACAAATGCATTGACCTGTTGGAACGAAAAAGGAACTCCTAAAACCCAAGCCATCGTTTTGTGGGTAAATCGTTTAAGAGGCTCTTTTTGTTACAATCATTGGCCTGGATGTTTGCTTGTCATCTTTGAAAGTTATAACCAACCTTCGATTGAGCTATACCATTACCATGAGTTAAGTCATAAAGTTAAGTTTATCAGTGGGGTTTTTTTTCTTTATTAAATAAAAGATAATTACAAGTCTTATGATATACCGTGAAATTATGGATTATATTAATAGCTGCTGGCGATGGACAATACCATATGCTCTGAGACAAAAAGAAATTTTTGGTGGGCTTGCATGTATTTGCGTTTTTTGTTGTAATATAATCCCCATCCCCCCTCCCCTCCCTTTCCCCCTGGTCCGAACCGTTTTCAG
This sequence comes from Elysia crispata, assembly GCA_033675545.1. NCBI lineage: Eukaryota > Metazoa > Mollusca > Gastropoda > Plakobranchidae > Elysia > Elysia crispata. Next base: position 185,551 of record JAWDGP010005116.1, on the reverse strand, counting down.
TCGCCAGATTTAGCTACTTGATGAGCGAGCCGAGCGCGTGTGGGCGGCAGTTTGAAGCGTGTTTAACGCCACAGTTATTACACGCGTCAGAACACAAGAACTATACACAGTTATGCAAGTAAGTTCTCACCTAGAGAGACGTATTAGAGTTTGAATTTAGTGGGAATGCTAAACCAGACACACAATTGTTGAAGCACAAGTAAAATAATATTGTAAATAACACGGTGGAGTTGGCTTATGGAAATATCTCGCTTACAAAGGAATCTATTGAATGATATCGCGCCTAGCAGCTTTTTTATCTTTAAGAACTGTATTTAATCGATCTCTCTTAGTTAATAGAGCAAAACGTTAGATGGGAAGTCAGAATGAATTTTGTATAAATCTTAGAATAATCATTGAGTATCATAACTTGATCCTCTCCTATTCCGAGTATTTTCTATACAGATGAGATCAGTGTGACATTTGAGAGTAAAGATATAATTTTATATTACCCTGTCTTGCATCTATAATTTTTGGATCAGAGAGCAAATTAACCTCTGGTTAGTCACTTTAGAAAATAAAATTTACCAATGCCCTGACCTTTCCCAAACCCCCCCTACCCCCCCCCCCCCCCCCCCCCCCAAAAAAAAAAAAAAAACCGCCCACCTCTTCATTCCAACCTTTCAACTTGCACCTCCCTCCTGTCTGTATGCCGGACCTCACTTGACCCTTGACCCCTTTTAGTACGGCACCTGGTGTTCTGTCATGCGTGGAGAGGGTGCTAGAGGAGGAATGCCGACAAGTTTCAAACAAGGTCAGATACGATTTACGGAGTTTCATCGACAGGTTACGCAAGAGTGTCGAGCCAAACTGTGAGTATACCAGCTCCCACTCTCCCATAGAGTAGAGACATGAAACTGTGTGTGACAGTGGCAGCGGAGGCTTACTATTAGGGTAGCTATATGGCTCTGTAGACATCAAATTGACTGGCAGAACCTATCTGCTTCAGCAACCAAGGCCTAACAATAGCCTCGATCTATTGTTTATTGAATGTAGACTAGTCCATCTTTCCAAAAGCTGCGAGGATACAATTAAGTGTTCTTTGAATGTAGACTAGCCCATCTTTCTATAAGATGCGAGGATACAATTAAGTGTTCTTTGAATGTAGACTAGTCCATCTTTCCAAAAGCTGCGAGGATACAATTAAGTGTTCTTTGAATGTAGACTAGTCCATCTTTCTATAAGATGCGAGGATACAATTAAGTGTTCTTTCAATGTAGACTAGTCCATCTTTCTATAAGATGCGAACATACAATTAAGTGTTCTTTGAATGTAGACTAGTCCATCATTCTATAAGTGCGAGGATACAATTAAGTGTTCTTTGAATGTAGACTAGTCCATCATTCTATAAGCTGCGAGGATACAATTAAGTGTTCTTTGAATGTAGACTAGTCCATCATTCTATAAGCTGCGAGGATACAATTAAGTGTTCTTTGAATGTAGACTAGTCCATCTTTCCAAAAGCTGCGAGGATACAATTAAGTGTTCTTTGAATGTAGACTAGTCCATCATTCTATAAGCTGCGAGGATACAATTAAGTGTTCTTTCAATGTAGACTAGTCCATCATTCTATAAGAGGCGAGGATACAATTAAGTGTTCTTTGAATGTAGACTAGTCCATCTTTCTATAAGATGCGAGGATACAATTAAGTGTTCTTTGAATGTAGACTAGTCCATCATTCTATAAGCTGCGAGGATACAATTAAGTGTTCTTTGAATGTAGACTAGTCCATCTTTCTATAAGCTGCGAGGATACAATTAAGTGTTCTTTGAATGTAGACTAGTCCATCATTCTATAAGCTGCGAGGATACAATTAAGTGTTCTTTGAATGTAGACTAGTCCATTTTTCTATAAGCTGCGAGAATTAAATTAACTGTCTACTGAATCATGAGCAGCCCGTTCTCTAAATATCAATAATTTTTTTTGTAAATGGAGGTAAGCTCTTACTCTAGACACTTTCAGCTCTTAACTGGATGTGGATTAGTTGTTGTTGAATACATTTTTATTTTATATCTCAATGTAGACTAGCTCTACCTCCAGGGAAGCTCTTATCTGAATAGGTTTATTTCCTCAATAAAAAAAAACAGCTAGCTCTTTATTGAATGTAAACCAGGTTTTAGTACAGGTCCAATCGGTTCATAATTGCATGTAGACTAACTTTATTATTACATGTATTGAAGCGCTTTCACAAACTATATATTATCCGCTCATACAGGTACTACTTTATATAAATTAGAGTAAAGGTACTAGATGTAGACTGGCTCTTGGACTATGAGGTGTTTATTCAAATGATATTCCATGAGCTGTTTAATAAATTCAGACTTGCCTTTTCTGTAAACACTACCATTTCTTTACACTTGTTTGACTGAAGTATTTCTCTTTAGTTGCATCGTTTTTTCTTGACTTAGCTTTCTCTACCTTAGTGGCATAGTTCACGCATGATCATTATTGTGTTTTTAATAAGTCTGATGTATTAATTTTTTTTATTTCTTTGAACTCTCTTATATTATGTTTTGTTTAGAAAAATTTGCTTCCCATATATATTCATGTGTCTGTTTTCTTGGAAATTGCGATGGTTTTTATCGTATCGTTTTATACTTTAATTGATATGGTTATTATTTTTATTGGTACTTTGTATGAGTGCCGCCGTAGCATAATGGCTTAAGGATGACATAAGAGCAATCTAAAGTATTCCTTGTATTATCAATATTTATCAGTGCAGAGACTTGACCTTTCAATCAAGCTTTCCCTTTTTTGCCATAAAACATTCTTTGCTTTATTTTAAATCTTTATATTTATTATCAGACCCTTAATGACAGCTATCACTATTATCCCTTAGTTATCACCATGGACATCGTTACTATCAGAGTCTGAGTTACAGCTATCACTATTATCCCTTAGTTATCACCATGGGCATCGCTACTATCAGACCCTTAGTGACAGCTATCACTATGATCCCTTAGTTATCAGTATGGACATCATTACTATCAGAGTCTGAGTTACAGCTACTACCTGTATGTCTTACATTAGATCCTGAGCTACAGCTATCACTATTATCTCTTAGTTATCACTATGAACATCATTACTATCAGAGTCTGAGTTACAGCAACTACCTGTATGTCTTACATTAGATCCTGAGCTACAGCCATCACTATTATCTCTTAGTTATCACTATGAACATCATTACTATCAGAGTCTGAGTTACAGCAACTACCTGTATGTCTTACATTAGATCCTGAGCTACAGCCATCACTATTATCTCTTAGTTATCACTATGAACATCATTACTATCAGAGTCTGAGTTACAGCAACTACCTGTATGTCTTACATTAGATCCTGAGCTACAGCCATCACTATTATCTCTTAGTTATCATTTTGAACATCATTACTATCAGAGTCTGAGCTGTAGCTACCACCAGTGTGCTCCTGTTAGCACCACCTCTGTCTTTGACAAAAGTAACTCTTTCTCTACCCCATTCCACAGGTCGTGACGCAGCATCTCCCTCAAGTGCACTCAGCTGCCTCCTCCTGCTCGTCTGCTTGATGCTTGGCCAGCTGGGACTACGTCATACATCTGGGTGATATCGATATTTGTTTTGTAGAAATACATGGGGAATCATTATGAGCCACAAAATTAATTAGCTGATATTTTTTAATGTTTGTTTTTATCGATAGTATTCTGCCCCTATAGTATCGGTACAACTTACAGAGATATCTTTTTCTGAAATTTGCTATTACTCGCTGTATCAGTATTTTGTTGAGTACGACATATATTTGAACTGTTAATGTTGAAATGTACGCTGATTTTATGCTGTTGTTTGAAGTTGTAAGAAATTATCCCCAAAAAAACGCAGGTGAAGCTGATGTTCTTGCCCGTGCCAAAATTTGTAGCCGTATTTTCTTTTCTTTTTAATTTAAGAAAAATTATCTGCAATACGGTGAAAACCAGACTCAAAAGCCAAAAATGCCGTTTTGGAGTGATTGAGGTCCATCCCGGCTAGAAGTGATGAGTGTTTCTTTCCCAGGTAGAGGCCACGTCTTCGCTAGGAACTATATTGTCTCCCTTTGAAAGAGTTGTCCTTCAGTGCAGTTAAGATCCTCTTGACATCTGATAGTATGACAGCCATGCTTTTGGCCAGAGAAGCATTCCTCTCACTGCGGTTCTGTTGAGAAGAAAAGATATAAACTATTAAAAAAATTCTTTTTTTTTTTTTCAAAAAAATCTAGTTCGGAGTCCAGCTTAAGAACAATTAGAGACCAGGACGTCATGGTTTTTGTGACTTTAAAACTTGGACACTGATGTCATAGCATAGACCAAACTTTGTATAGGAAATAATAGTTTTTGCGGATTATCGGACATATTGTTTTATTCTTTACTGATTGAAAAAAATGAAGATCTGTAATGATGAAAGTGACCTCCTTGTCTGAGATGTGTAAAAATTATTATTTGGACTCTCTATTTTTGTAATATATTTCTATTCGTTAGACATACAGTGTGTATGTTTTTTATGGTGCATGTATTGATAATGTTGTACATATTGTTATAGACAAATAGAGTTTTGGTTTTAGAAGTGTTGAAAGTGATGATGCAGAAGAGAGAGAGATAGAGGGAAAGAGAGACAGACAGTCAAGACAGATAGACAAGACAGGGTGAGAAAAAGAGATAAGACTAATTGAGGGATGTGACAGGTTGGAGGGGTGTGTAAAGTTAAATTGAGAGAGAGATGGAATCGAAATATTTCCCACAACTAAATTTTATGTCGAATTAATTGTTTTCTATTTTGTTGGTATTTGTTTTGTTTTTGTTTTTGTTTTGTTTTTTTTTTTGTTTTTTTTTTGTTGTTGTTTTTATCAAGCTCAACTTTCAGCCATTTTTATACGAGTGCATAATTCCTTGAATGTTTTCTTTTTAAATCAACATTGAGCGCAATTTGATTTTTAAAAAAATGATATGTGGAGTAAACAAATTATCTTTCTGCTCTTTCTCTTTCTCTTTGGTTTTTATGATCATTGATATTGCGAGTCTCTGTAAGTTTTAACCAACGAACCGGCATTCACGGTTTAATTTTTATTACAACTTTTTCTTGTCAAAGTCGTCGGAGTTTATTACTTTAATCTAGATTTCCTTCATATTATTTTTTTTTTAAAAAAAGCTTGGAAAAAGAATAGAACAAAGAAGACAGATGATGTAAACTGTACTGACAAAATCGACAATTGTTACTTTGATAGTCATGCTACGTGTATTCCTTGTGCCAAACATTCCTTCAGTGACTTTCCAAGTTTGGGGTAACCAAGTTTCAAGTACCCCCCTTGTGTGACTGTGCCAATCAATGCTTTAATGAAAGATAAACTTAATCGCAATGTTCCTGTCGCTGGGAGGGGTTTGAAATCGAACGATTTCGAGCCAGGGTAGCTGTGTAGGTCACACTGACATGTTATTTAATCTAATAAGGACTTTTTTACATCATTGTTCTCCCTCAATGCAGCACGTTAAGTATCTGAAAATTTCAGTTTGCTTCCATCAGCGTCCATTCAGTTTTATGTGTATTACCTCTCGATGACTCTGTTTCCTTAAATTTAAGGTATTCTTGTCCTCCAAAGGAAAAAAAAACGTGTAGACAGCACATCTCGGAGGGAGAGGCTAAGGTAGGGCAGGGTTGGTCTGCCATTTTTTGAAGTCCTACGACAATGAGTTTTCTAGCAAATAACATTGATCTTAATTTCACTAATGCGTTTGGTAATGTTTATTTTTTATACATTCTTTTGTAAATGTCTGTGTGCTGTGTTAAAAAATTTTCATATCTTAAGAGCTTTTGATTTTGCATATTTTAGAGAAATGGAATTGTGATTATCAAAGTACTGAAGGAATTATTAAGAATAGAGAGACAGACAGACAGACAGACCTACGGACAGATAGACAGGACTTGACAGAGTAAGAAATAGAAAACATTTTAAGTGCTGTGTAAAGTTACAGAAAGAGAAAGGTAAACTGATAGACATATGGACCCAAGATATTTTTCACTACTAATTTTTTTTTTTCAAATTGTGTTTTTAGTTCTTTTGGGTTTTTTTTAGATCAAGCTCAACTCTCAGCCATTTTTGCAAAATGTCTTTTTGTCTGTTTAAATTTTCAGATCTTAACTGGTTTGGCTTTTAACGTTTCTCTCCTTTCCTCAACATTTTATTGTTTTTATTTCTGCGTGGAATTCATTGAAAACATATCATTCACGACCAGTTCAGAGATTTTTATTCTGAGGAGCATCATCTCTTCTGGATACGGAGCTTTTCCACTTGTTGAAAGTCGCCCAGGTACTAGAGCTCAAGGTCACGAGATCTGAAGGTGGTGGCTCAGAGGAACTACGATGTGATAGCTGTGTTGAGAGCGTTCAAATACCACGTTAGTTCATATGGAAAACTTGTTGCACTATCTCGTTGTCTTGACTTACAGCCGGTAACATCTATAGCTTTGACTAGAATGTCATTAAATTGAGGCTTGTAATGCAACGTATTTGCTTGCGTTAAGAAGAATTCGTAGTGCTACAAATTTGTTTTTTGTCCTTCACAGCTGCCAGTGTTCTTACATTGTTTTGTGTATTGAGGTTGAAAAATTATCAAGGGATTAGTGGTCAAGTGATGTATGGTAAATCGGTTTATTAAACTTGAAGATTTGCTGCCTAGCTTTCCAACAGGAACTTCATTTGTTACCATTATGTGTTTGGTGGAGTGATGAGAGAGTGAGATGTAAGTCTCACTTATTAATACAGCTCCTCCTCTGCTTCTATTGTGCATAATGTGCTTGTTTCGTCTACCATAAGATCTTGTAAAATTATTAGCTTTTATGAGAAATTTGGTTTCTATTGAATTTTTTTTAAACATAAACAGCTGCTTTTGTTTGCAACATTGTACTTTTTCATACTCACGCTTATTTTCGTATTCTTAGAATGTGTTTTCTGAAAAGTGTCTTGAGCCTTTTTTCTAACATTATTTAATTTTCTAAGAACGTCAGTTGAGAGCTTATTTGTATATTGTTAAAATTTTTTATGTTGAAAAACTAAAGAGAGGAGTTATTAGCAGAGCCAGATAAGTCTTCTAACAACCTTCAGCTCGATTATCTGTTTATAACAGATTAAAAGGGCTATCTAGGGTTATCTAGGTATAAGATAAGGCCAGATCTACATCTGTGTGGGATTTTTGTAAACCTATCTGTGTTTAAAATTTTTTAAGAATCGGGGAAAAGTCATTGTGAGAGAATGTTTTATAATCTTGTGGCGAATTGAAGATTTTGTTTAGTTAATTATTGATGGATCAAATATATTAGAATTTAGGCAACTAATCTCGCGAGAGAGAGTTGGTGAGGGAATGTCTTACAATATCATGATGTAGATCAGTTATTATTGAGATGGTTATTAATAGATGGGCTACATCTGACTCAAGACAACTACATGTAATCCCTGCAAGAGGTAGCCAGTGACAGAATATATAATGTCATTGCAATTGTTGTTCAGCCATTCCCTCGCTAACCCATTACCAATCTTGGTTTCCCTGATTGACGGCTGTTGCAATCCTTCGAAGTGTAGGATATCAGCAGGGTTTGATTATATACCATGTCAGACTCAAGTGCCTTCATTATTATTATTATTTGACTCTTAAACACCTTCTCCAACTCTTTCATTTTGTATCTTCTCTACGACAATTTCTCTTGCTTCACCATGAGAATCTCCATATTTCATTGTTTACTCATGAATATCTCCTCTACAACAATGATCATATCTTTTTTGAGACACTTTCTATATCATCTCCACAGAAATGTCCATAATTAAATCATCTTTTACTCATCAATATCTCCTATTCAAAAATGTCCACATGTCTCTTCAACAACATCTCTGTCTTCTTCTTTACAAGAATTCTCCTTTCTCATCTTCTAATCTGTAACGTCCATTTCTCATTTTTCCCCGTTTTATTCTCTCTCACAACAATGCTCGACTTTTAAACATGGTGTTTCCTCTGTAAATGTGATTTTATCCATGCCAATAAATACTTTCACTTTTTTTAAACGCTGCCAAACAAAGATGGCATAACAATTTAAAGTATATATATGTTTTGTCGTTCAATGCTAACTGTGCAATCAAAAGATATTTTTGTGCCAAATAAGGAAGTGAAATATAAAAAAAAATTGTTTAAAAAAATCAATGTTTGAATCATATCCGTACTACTGCAATTCTTCTACCTATTTTGGTATGCTTATTGTTCTTGTTAATGTAGATCATTATAAATGTGCTTTCTTTCAAACTGAGCTTAACTAGAAGAAAGAACATTAAGAAATCAAGTACAAAATGTGAATATATTTTGGCTCAAAATTTTACGTAAAAAAATATTTTAGTACACAAAAATATAGTATTTTTTTCCTTTAACGATTCTTATCCTTCTGTCCATCCTCAACTTCAGTAAATAGAAAGAGGTATAAGAAGGTAAAAAGGTCAGGGCAAGATTTTTTTTTCTGAGCTGTTTTGCAGTTTTATCATTTGCGTTGAATGAAAGGGCTCTATCTTGCTGTGTCAGAAACAAGAGCCAAAGATCATTGTGTTGATGGAAGTCACATTCAGTCGATAAATCCATTTATCAATCTCTAGCTATTTGAAAAATAAAACAACCAATAATGTTTTTGTGTTGATGGAAGTCACATTCAGTCGATAAATCCATTTATCAATCTCTAGCTATTTGAAAACTAACCCAATCAATAATGTTTAGCGATTGCTACAACTGCATGTAACATTAGCTGCATGAGAATTTTAATAATATGAGCCAGCAGTGCAAATATTTTTATTGGATTATTAAAGACACGCACACACACACGATTAGAAGATGTCTAAAAATCTTCATCAGCTTTCTTTGTTATGGTTCTGTATACACTATGATCGTTGTTTTTGCTGCGTTATTTCATGCAAGCTAATGTTTTCATACACCATCCCTAGGGAATGCGATTTTACAGAGTTCCACAACCTGATTCGAAGTCATGAGCCCCGTTCAACAAATAGAGACATAAAAAAAATTACCATAATACCCCATAAAAAGTGTTTTCTCATTTGCGTGTTTTATTGAAATCTTTTCTTTTAATGACCTGAATACACGCATTTTTTAGCAGCAGTATTAGCATCAGACCTTAGGAACGTTTCAACTTCCTTAATGTTAAATCGGTCTTTGATGTGCTGGTAAAAACTGATAGCAGAACGAGCTCAAACCTTCTAATTAGGTAGCATACGTATTTGTGAAATGGCATTCCCTAAAGCGGTTCCAAAGTCGTCTAGTCATTTGAAGAAGTGATCTATTGTGCTAACCAATAAATTGTCTTCCAGAAATACAGGAAAAAGTCTTGGATCGTAATTGGTTTTGTTTTTTTCATAATTTATGTGACTATGTGTCTAACTGTCTGTCCGTATGTATGTATGTAAAGTTACATGCATCTATCTATTCATGTATCAATATACGTCCGTTGTTTTCGCTATCCTTTTATCATTCAGTTTTAAAAAATACAATATCATGAATAAGAGATATGAAGATCGAGCAAATTTTTTAAAGGAGAGAGACAGACGACCAGGCAAACAAACATAAATACAAACACACAAAGAGAGAGACAGAGGTGGGGGGAGCAGAAAGTAAAAAAAAAAAACGGCAGAAAGTATGAATCGATAAATTAGAGCGAAACATGAAGAAAAAAAGCCATTAAACCCTTTATGCTTAAGATTTGAGAAAATGTTGTACATGTTGAAACGTGAATGTATACATGTCCAGGTGTTGCTCCAACTCTGATTTATTTGTTTACCGAGGTTGTCCAGCAAATAATTTCAGATGAAAAAAAAACATTTTGTGCATAAATTTTGTCGTAAAAATCGTTAGGAAAGCTTTGAAATGAATGATAAATACTGTTATACAAGAAGGGTGATTTATGACTTGTTTACTGCTTCTGTGTCTTGAAGCTTCAGAAAGTCTTGGGTGACTCCAAGCCTCATTTTGCCTTACACGAAGCTTTAAAAGACAACAAAAGCCAGTTGGATTTATAGAAAACAAACTGAAATAAGTGAAGGCAAAAAAGATAATTCAATAAAAGCGCTATTGGTCAGAGGAGAATAAACCAAATGGGTCGGAACCCTACGATGTAGCACAACATCAACTTACGATCGTTTTAAAAGGGGTTTTCACGGGTCTTAAAATTATGCATGCTAAGCTCTGAAGAAAATTAACCAATACTGGTAAGAAATTCATACTGTGGATAAGTGAAAGCCATCAGCTGGGATTATTAGGAGGAAGCGGACAAACCAATATAACTACATGAAAATAATACTGTGATAAAGTCAGACAGCTGTGATTATTATGAGGAAGAGAATAAACCAATATAACTACTTGAAGAAAAAATTGGTATGAATTGAAAGCCAGTCAGCTAAGTTTATTATAATATAAGGAAGAGAAGAAACCAATTTGAATATAGAGACAATTCTGTGATTAAGTGAAAGCCGTCAGTTAGGTTTATTATGAGGAAGAGAAAAAAGCGATATTTTTATTGGAAGATAATCATTATAGTGGTCAAGTGAAAGATTGTCGGGTCGGAAAACAATTTAACCAATATACAGGTTTACCATTTTGCGATTAAGTGAAAGACGGGTGCGTTTAAAGATTACTAACCAATATTACAACATGAAGACAATTAAGTAATCAATTGAAACACTTTAAGATTAAAACTGGTCTATTTGAAGACAGATAATATTCTGATCAATTTAAACCAGTCAAAATTTAACTGATCGCACAACACATCAATCAATATTACGATGATCCGGAAAGAGCTCTCTAAAGAGTGGTTACTTTAACAACTTAGTTTTACGCTTCTGTCAAGGTCAGCTGGATTCAAACAAGGCATCATTAGGACTTTTACTGAAGCGGGAAATTAAATCTGCGCGCTGCCAATGGAGCTTTTTTCTTTTTCTTTTTCTACGGATAAAATTGCGCATAATCGTCAATCTTTGAGATTCGATAATCACGGCGATGCTGTTAAACTTAATGTCTGATTAATTAGAGGCAATGTTTCAACCTTCTTACATCTGTATGAATCAGTTAGCTTTAAACCCTTAGATATGGATATCTATATCACCATGGGTTATAGATTTTACTAATATCTAATGACTTAGCAAGCCATGAAATCTTACGTCAGGATCTCTGTATTATCATAAATTGTACAGTCAGTATGTACACAATGGTTCACATAGCCATTAACTCTTAGGCTGGTTTATCTATCAGTATTTGAGGTTCAGCTAGTCATGACTAACTCTTAGATTGATTTATCTATCAGTCGCTGAGGTTCAGCTAGCCATAAACTCTTAGAATGGTTTATCTATCAATATCTGAGGTTCAGCTAGCCATAAACTCTTAGATTGGTTTATTTATCAGTATCTGAGGTTTAGCTAGCCATAAACTCTTAGAATGGTTTATCTATCAATATCTGAGGTTCAGCTAGCCATAAATTCTTAGATTGGTTCATCGATCAGTATTTGAGGTTCAACTAGCCATGATTAACTCTTAGACTGGTTTATCTATCAGTACCTGAGGTTCGGATAACCATAAACTCTTAGATTGGTTTATCTATCAGTCGCTGAGGTTCAGCTAGCCATGATTAACCCTTAGATTGGTTTATCTATCAGTATCTGAGGTTCAGCTAGCCATTAACTCTTAGATTGGTTTATCTATCAGTCGCTGAGGCTCAGCTAGCCATGATTAACACTTAGACGAGGATATCTTCGTTAACACAGAGCCTAATGAATACCTAAGGGTCCTGCTAGTGATAATCTGTAAGGTTAGTATACTTCACATCATCCCTGAATCTAGAGTTTATCAATTCCTAAGATTCAGCTTGTCTTTTATCTCGTATCAAAATTTGAATCACTCCATTCATTGAGTATTTATTACCTTTACATTCTCAGAATTCTGCCGAACTCCAAAGCCGGTATGTGCAGTATTAATTATGTTTAGTAATTTTAATGAAAATTTTCTCGAAGATTTATATACAAATGCTTTGGGCAGAAATATCTGCCGAGGCAGTATACTAGTCCGGGTACAAAGTTAATACAATCTTCCTTATCGAAATAGATTAAATTTCTCTGATGATTTCGTCAAAATCAATAGAATTTTCGTTTTGCGATATTTTGTATTTGCAAGCAGTTTTCATCTATTGATTTTAATTATTTATTTTTTTAAATCAATTGATTAGGCCTACCGCTTCCATCCTCTCATGTCAAGTTTTGTTATGCAACGACAGGTTTCGATTACAGCCCTTGCATTTTGATAAAGGCTTTTGTTTCTTAGGAAAGCTTTTGATCAATGAGTACAGCTTTTATTATTTGGCTGCAGCTATAGTCTTTTGACAGCAGCGTTTGATACACACCACAATGGCATGAGAACTTTTCATCTCATAAAGTGCAAATCACTGTAGGGCGTATTAGTTGACTATTTTTGTATTAGATCAATGGTTGCAGAAGTACTGACATTTGAATTAGCTGTGGAAACTTACGATCTGAATGGCAAATTCATACCAAAAGAATACTTTCAACAAAATAAAAATCGAAAGAGTTTGTCTCGACAACGAAACTTCGAGTTTCCTATGATGTTGGCTCTTCATGGTCTCAAATGTTACAGGAAATTTTAAGTGTTTTGCCGATGCAGATCTTCATAGAGGAGGAATATGCACAGTTTTCATATTGTAGTCATATACTAAATCAGGCCTTTCGTGGAGGTAATTTTATAAGGTAATTGAAAATAGAATTATGTTTCGACATCATTATTATTTAGATGTCCTATCATTTCCATGTAATAGGGATCTGTACTTACATGCAACGATTAAAGTAATTAAAACGTGACTATTACTTTTCCGTGCCATCCTTAACAGTTTTCCAATAATCATATCTTTGTTTAGCGTGTTGTTAAAGAGAAACTTGAGATGTTGTAGAACTCACCAGATGGTGCTTCTGAGGGTAGAAAATCTTATTGTTCATGACTTTCCTGTACCCACTTAACTATTTTGAGTAATTTAAAAAAAAAAAACGAGTAATTCTGCTTTTTCCTAATCTGTTTAAGCTCCTTTTAAACGTTCATTAGAAAGCTGAGTTTTCGCATCAAGTCCTTAGCGGGAGTTCTTAGCCAAGCAGTTATTTAAATTTGCATGATATCGATAATGGAATTTTTGTTTTTGTTTTGTTGGGTTTTTTTTTCTTGGGGAGTTGTTTTGTTTTTTTCTAATCTGTAAATAGATTTGGATTATACAAAATTGGTTAACTATTCCTATTTACACCACATCCACAGCAACAAAATTTTAATTTATCAAGAATCACGATTATGTGCCTCTGAGTATCGATGGATTATGTCCCCAACCTTATCTGTCTTAGGCAGAGAGAGAAAGAGAGAGGGGCGAAGGGAGAGGTGGGTAGGAGGAAGACAGAGAGAAAAAGCCAGTGTGGGTGTGAGGGGGGAGAGAGACACACACAGAGACACAGAGATAGAGAGAGAAAGAGAGAGCGGTGAAGGGAGAGGTTGATTAGGGGGAAGATAGAGAGAAAAGGCTAGAATGGGAGAGAGAGATAGAGAGAGAGAAAGAGGAGGCGTGAAGAGAGAAGTGGATAGGGGGAAGATAGAGAGAAAAAGCTAGAATGGGAGAGAGAGGGGAGAGACAGACACACAGAGACACAGAGAGATAGGGAGAGAGAGAGAGATGTGAAGTGAGAGGTGGATAGGTGGAAGACAGAGAGAAAAAGCGAGGGTGTGTGTGAGACAAGAGAAAAGACACACACACACAGAGACACAGAGAGTGAAAGAGATAGAGAGAGGGAGAAAGAGAGAGGGGCGAAGGGAGAGGTTGATAGTGGGGGGGGGGGGGGGGGAAACAGAGAGAAAAAGCGAGAATGGGAATGAGAGGGGAAAGAAAGACGCACAGAGACACAGAGAGGTAGAGAAAGAATCCCAGGGCGAAGGGAGAGGTGGATAGGTGGAAGACAGAGAGAAAAAGCGAGGTTGGGAGAGAGATAGGAAGAGAGAGAGGGAGAGGTGGATAGGGGGAAGACAGAGAGAAAGAGCGAGGGTGGGTGTGAGAGGGGGGAGAGACACACACAGAGACACAGAGAGAGAGAAAGAGAGACGGGCGAAGGAAGAAATGGATAGGGGGGAGACAAAGAGAAAAATCGAAAATGGAAGTGAGAGGGGAGAAAGACAGAGGGAGAGATAGTGGAAAGAGAGGGTTGGAAAAAAATAGTAAAAATTTTAACCGAATCAAATCCTAATGGTTTGTATATAACTATACTGATATCAATTGTGGGATCTGATACTGAAGTCAGAATTAATTTGTTTGATTTCTCTTCAAGGACCGCAAGCAGCAAACAGCATCGACCTGCAGGTAGAAACAGACAGCTGTCTGGTGGCTCAACACTTTCAATATAATCAGAGAACACTAAAATTTCCTCCTTTCACCGGTTCATAGTTGCAGTGAAATAATGCATCAGTTTCCTCTTGAAATACGTGCGGTTAATTTAACCTCAGCTCTCGGCCCATCGGAATCGGATGGCCTACATGCAACAATTACATCTAGTAAAGCGAAGCTCACTCGTTCTTAATGAAAATAAAGTGAGAATAATCCCAGCTCTTTACCCATAAAATATCGTATGGCCTACATCCAACAATAAACGAAGTTTATCCAAGCCCAATCCTAATCTTTCATAACGAAAACAAGTGGTGAATCGAGGGCTAAGAAAAAAGGTTCAATCTGTTGGAGACTTAATAGGCAGCCTGAAACTGTTCATTCTAAGCCGAGGAAAATGTCATGAAATCCATCATTGCTCTGTTTATTCCAATGCAGTGAATGTATCATAGCGAAAATTGCGGCGTTCCATGTTGTTTCCATACACGTGTAAGCACCTAAGTCACGAACCAATTAATAGTGAAAACTCGAAAGTCATGTATCAAAGGGAATCGAGGAACCAAATGATCTATAGATTAAAAAACGCACTTACTTTGGACGTGGAAATCGTGAAGTCGTGGATTTGGGTTTTCTCTTTGCTCAATCCTATTCTTCGATCCCCAACCCCACACCTCAACCCCCACCCCATCTCACTCTTTCTCTACCCCATCTCTATCCCCCTCTCTCTTCTTCTCTATCTCTATCAATATCTGCCGTCTCTTTCTCTCTCTCCCTCCCTCCGTCCTCTCTCTCTCTCTTTCTCTCTTCTTCTCCCCCCCCTCTCTCTCTCTCTCTCTTTCCTTCTCCCCCCCTCTCTCTCTCTCTCTCTCCCTCTCTCCTAATAACCAACGTGTGCGATGTAAATGTCTAAATGTCAAGTTACCTGTTAGTTACACTTAACATCGTTCAAAGATTATTAAAGGAATTTGTGACATGTAAGTAACCGAGCAGATCTATAGACATATCACGAGATGCTGCTGGGATTACGTGTGCATTGAATTTGTCATGGAAATTAGGTTCGAAAAATGCCAACTTTAGGTAATTTTCGCCTTCGCGATAGTGGAGCAGTTCAATGGAAAAGTAATTTGGCTGGAAATTATTGGGAGTGCTGTTGATCTGAAAGAAGAGTCTGGGATTTCGTTATTGGAGGAAGGTTTGCGGAAGCGACTGTTTTGTTCCGTGGTCTGCCTGTCTCTCTGTCTGTCTCTCTGTCTCTGTCTCTGTCTCTCTCTCTCTCTCTCTCTCTCTCTCTGTGTCTCTTGATGTCTCTCTCTGTCTCTCTCTGTGTCTCTCTGTCTCTCTCTGTGTGTCGCTCTGTCTCTCTCTGTCTCTCTCTCGATCACTTATTCACTTTCTATTTATCTATCCATCCATCTATCTATCTATCTATCTATCTATCTATCTATCACTCTATCTGTCTATCTCCTCTCCCTCTCACTCACTTTCTATCTATCTATCTATCTCTTCCTCCTATCCAATTTTCTCTCTCTTTCTCTCTAACTCACTTCCACTCCTCTTTCACTATCTGTCTTTCTCTCTCCCCCTCCTCTCTATCTATCTATCTATCTATTTCTGTCTGCTTCTAGTACTCTTTCTTCACCCACCTTTCCCCTTACTAATTTCTATGACTCAGATAATCAGCTGAAACCACAACGTGCTGCGCTAAAAGTCACTGAGGCACAAAGATTCTAGTTAGCCCAAAGGTCCGGTCGTAAAGCAAGGAAGAGAAAAAAAACCAGATGAAACCAGAGCTACGTTCGCCAATCCAGAATCAATTTTCCGGTGAACTTGATTCCTCAGCATCACCAATCAGCCCACACAGTCACTGAGGATATTAACACTTTGAGGAACAACTAGTGAGATGACTTAAGTAGAAACTGGTATACTTGTGGCTTGGGATTGTAAGTTTCCACAAAAAATCCTCTAGTTAGTGGCCGCGAGAGAGAGAGAGAGAGAGAAAGAGTATAATTTATGCGGTGCAGGGAAGGTATAGTAGAAATTAAAATGAGTTTCTTACAAATAGCTCTGCCATATGTCTGCATTTATGTTTCGCTTATCTCTTTTCCAACTTTCTCTCTCTCTCTCTCTCTCTCTCTTTCTCTCTCTCTCTCTCTCTCTCTCTCTCTCTCTCTCTCTCTCTCTCTCTCTCTCTCTCTCTCTCTCTCTCTCTCTCTCTCTCTCTCTCTCTCTCTCTCTCTCTCTCTCTCTCTTTCTCTCTTTCTCTCGCTGAAACACTTTCTTTCCCTTCGTATTCATTCCCACTCTCACCTTCCCTTTCTCCCTCTCTCTCTCTTTCACTCTCTCCCTCCCTCTCTCTCTCTTTCTCTCTCTCCCTCCCTCCCTCTCTCTCTCCCTTTTTCTCTCTTTCTCTCTCTCTCTCACTCTCTCTCTCTCTTTCTCTCTTTCTCTCGCTGAAATACTTTCTTTCCCTTCGTATTCATTCCCACTCTCACCTTCCCTTTCTCCCTCTCTCTCTCTTTCACTCTCTCCCTCCCTCTCCCTCCCTCCCTCTCTCTCTCTTTCTCTCTCTCTCTCTCTCTCTCTCTCTCTCTCTCTCTCTCTCTCTCTCTCACTCTCTCTCTCTCTCTTCCCTCCAAGTTGCTTTTCTCATATCGAACAAGATTGAAAAAAATGTTACACAGAGATTCCAACGAAAGATCTACCAGTAGAAACACACTGGCGATAACACTATATATGTGTATAAATATGTTTTTATATATATATATGTTTAAAATCAAAGAAATGAGTCAATACAACATGGAGAAAGTTCCTGTCTATACTTATAATAGTAATGTTAACCGGAAAATACTTTCAACGAGTAAATTCATTAGATTTTTAGATGGAGTTATCTATTTGTTTGTTTGAAGAAATACCTATCGAAATAGGTTGTAATTTAAAAAAAATTGTGAACGTTTTTAACAATTGTCACAAAATCCCAAAAACGGGGTGAAGGGTTTAAGCCTCGAACCTACGCCATATAGGCACTCTCAGGAGCGATTTGTTGGATTTATTTCTTTGCTTCAAGAAATACATCCGAATAACAAAATAGCATGCAGAAGTAGGGTGTTTTATAATAAAAAAAAAAAAAAAAGAAAAGAAAGAAGGGGGTGAAGGATTTCAGCTCCGACCCTCCGCCATATAGACACTCTCAGTATCGCCTACTCAACACCACATTGACGAAGCACTTTAGCCGCCAGTACCTCTGAGAAGATTGTGGTTATCACAGCTGGTAATTACCTCTCTCACCCTGCTCACTATTTTCATGGTGGACCTTATAGTAATTCTCTCTTTTTTTTTTTCTTTCGCTCCCAAGCGGAATTTTCACCATAAGGACCTATCCCGACAAAATTAATCTTGAGTACCTAGGGAAAAGAAACACTCTGAGCGGCGTCTATAGAATCCAGGAGCTAGGTCAGGGGCAGAGAACTCTGTAAATTCTCTGCTTCAGGGTAATCCGACTTCTTGCCAGCACCTTGAGAAGTAAAGGACGGTGGTCGATTTTCAAGAAGAAAACCTCAAAAGCTAAGAGGGAAAAATTGGAATTGAGCTTCTTCATTGTTTCGGGGAGACAGTGACTACTCGGTTAGCCAGGTCTTGTACTAAATGAAGCTGATTCTTTTTCCCTTTTAATTTTTTTCTAAAAGAATTTTAGGAAGACTATACATGATATGAAAAACTAGTTATGTATTGTAGTGAAATATTGACGTGGCACTGGTGGATCTAACGTTGGTTTGCTTATGCTCTTGTACTTTTCGACTTTTCAACATAAGTCATTGAAAAAGAATAATTGTCTACTAAAATGTTCTTCAATTAGATTATGACATTTTAGAAATGTCGAACTTTTCCTCATCGACGTTATTAAAAAAATTTGGTAGAAACCCTAGGCCTGCATTAAAAATCAATTAGTCACTAAATTGTTTGGAATCTCTTCAGTGCGGTTGAAACTATCCAGAGCCATCAGCAGTAATAATTATGTGATGAGATTCCCGAGTGCTATTTATAGTTTTCTTCTCTTATCCAATCGATGAGAGTCTTCCAGTGTTGTCGTGAAGCAGGATTGGGTTAGGGACTGATAGAAACTGGTTCTGTGGTGAGGACACTCAGGGAAATTCCTCTTGAGATAGGAAACAGCTTTTAGAAGATGAATTAAATCAAAAGGAAATTTTAAAACTTCGTTTCTCAAACGCTTGCAAAAGTGTTGGATATAAATATTTCATAATTGATACATTATAAATGGTACACTAAGAT
The DNA here is from genome assembly GCA_033675545.1 of Elysia crispata. Lineage (NCBI taxonomy): Eukaryota > Metazoa > Mollusca > Gastropoda > Plakobranchidae > Elysia > Elysia crispata. Next base: position 166,778 of record JAWDGP010005116.1, on the reverse strand, counting down.
GATGTCGGAATTTATGGGTTTTTTGGTTTGTTTTTTTTTGTTGTTTTTTTTTTGGTTTTTTGTTTTGTTTTTTTTTTTGTAAGGGGGTGTTGGGGTGGTGTTTTTTTTTTTATGGGGGGGGGGGGGTGTTTGTTTGTTGTTATCCTATCTGTTGTTGTTTTATTTTGAAAAAAAAATTTCTTTTGTCGATTCGAGTTCCAGCAGTATTGATTTGAAAATGAATATTTCACGTCAATTTTTTCTTTTTTTGGGGGAAGGAGACAGTACTGACAAGGATAATTTAAAAAGGCAAAATGCTTATTTCTACCGTCAGAGAAAAATGACTATGATAATGAATTTAGATAGAGAATATTTTTCAAAGAGAGGAGATTCGTATACATATTACAGTGTCAACAAAAATTTGATTGAACTGACAAGCAGGTGGTTATTATATTAGAGAGCTCTACAGGAAAACATTTATGGAATCTATTTAAGTGTTTCAGTGGTGCAGCATATCAAGACAAGACGCGACTCTCTGAGGGAAGTTTAAAACATAAAGCATCGGGGTAAAAACATTACAAGATTTGTTTTGTGAATGAGATCATGCGTTTTGTGCTATGGAAGGATGAGGTGAGCTCTGTCCAGCCTATAGAAGCATCAAGAAGACAAGCGTTACTGTTATTTTGTTGAAGAATGTCCCTTTGCAGCACTTTCGTTATTTTTTTCTCATAATCTTTTCCAGCTTCAGTTTGCGTATCTCCCAGCATTTGTTGGTGTAGTGTGCTTTTCACTATCAATGAAAAAACGACCTAACAGAGATGCAAAAATATTCCAGAATGCAGGTCAACATCCATAGCAAGATCAGTGGATCGTCTGGGATACTGCACTACAGAGATCCCTCACACAATGACATCTCCCATGCAGCATCCTTAAGAATCAGCTTTATATCCACATCAGATGTTACACATTTTGTGCGCTGATAAAATAGAAGGAAGAAGACTGTTAACGCTGATTGCGAGAAAGTGGCCATGTCACAGGAGTCGCATTGAGCTCCTTTAAAAGAGCCTTTCCACAAAGGCGATGCCACAAGAGGTATGTAACGTACGTCAAGAACTTTTCTCAGTCAGAGGCACAGCAAGAAGATAGACGAGTTTGTCTGGGGCACAGTTATTACTATTCACCACAGAAAGAGGTATGACGTCATTGTACGAAACGTCGGAAGAAAAATAAAAATGGAAGCATAGTTAGATGGTTATGACGGTTGTCGGAAGTGTCTACAAGTTCTCAAGAATAATGCTTTTTCTGATGCAATCAGAGGAAAGAAACTAAGGTGAGATATTATGATCCGTTTAGCTTCTTTACATCAGTTTACCCTGATTGACAGAAAGAATGGAAAAGACCCACAGCTATAAAAGAGAAAGGATATTCTGGTCTGTCAAAAGAGTAAGAAAAGCCTGGCTGCAAGTCAATAAAATATGCTAGGTGCCAGTTGAGATAAGCGTCAGACGATTGTTGGGGCCGTGAACTTTCTACATATGGAACAAAAGAATAAAGGCTCTGAAACTAATAATCGACACAGCACAGGGCAGCTCTTGGTTGATCTGAAAAAGATGAAAATTATTTAGCGGTCGCTTATTAAGGGTTAAAATGGCTTTTATTTCCCAGAGTTCGTATGGCTAAGCGCATGGGCTAGAAATCTCAGCACCTGGGTTAAAATGCAAAGAAAAGGTAGATGAGAGGCACTTTGGAGTGAAGACCTAGACATTGCCCAGCCCTTAAAACAGTCAGCAATTTAGAGCTGATCTCTTTCCAATGAAGGAAATTTATTCTCCTACCCATGTAGCTTCCCGATGTGTTACCAATAAACGCTATTTTTATTTCTGTGATAACCGAATTTTGTATGATTTTACCAGCGAACAATGAAAGCTGTCTGATCAAGCCAAATTAGCAATAACTTTTATTCACAATATTTTTCAAGAGCTGCAAGGAGATCTAAGGCATGAAGCCATCTCTAAAAAGCTACTGCTTGTGGCTGCCTATGCATGACTGCTAGAAGGGAAACAGAATTTTCGCTTATTCATTTTACAGACATAAAGTAACTTTCTGTCAAGATGATTGGTTCGTTAAATCTAGTCAGTTCATGACAATGATAAATATTCATTGATGCATGATTATTATGCATTCCTTCGGGAAAAAAAAGTGTGTTGTATGACTGAATGAGTATTCTGTTGCAGAGCCTTAAAAGTTGGTAATAAAAACGAGAATATTCCAACAACAGTCATCACTCTCAATCAGAATAATTAGAACTTTGTGAAATCCTCAACTTTTTTAAACGCCCACTATCTTGTTAGTGCAGAAAAAAAGAAGTCATGTAGAAAGTGCAGCTCTTGACACTTTTTTTCGAAAGAAAACACATAGCTTTATAAAGATTGTTTAGAAGGATCTCTAAAGAAAAATCATAGCTTTATAAAGATTGTTTAGAAGGATCTCTAAAAATTAGGGAAAGGCCAGAGTTAATTGTTATCTATATATTAGAAATCATGGCATTATGAACCTAAAGCTAGAAACATTTCAGATGTACTTAATAAACCTAGAGAACTTTAAAATAGATCTGCATTACTTGTTCCGATCCAGCGCGAGAGTGTCTGTGATTTAGTAAAGTGTCACTGTGTGATTCATACAACTCCACCTCACTATTGTTTAAAAGAGAGAATTTCTCATAGGACTGGGGACTGCTGCTTCATTATGTTAAAGGGCACACTGCTTCACTTTTTGCTTGTCATGGAGGTAACAAGAAAATCAATCCTGGTCAAGGAATCGTTACAAAGCGCCATGGGTGCCTCACTAGATCAGGTGCAACAGAAAAAATACGGAGTGTGTAAAATGGCCGTGTAGCCAGGATAAAGCAGTGTTCTGTCTCCCTCTTTTCCTTTTTAAGTTTGCCTTTCAAAGGTTATTTTGGCTACATGGCCAGACCTCCCGCTCCCAAATAAATATCATTACCAAACAACTTGAACGGCACCGGCCACCGTTAGAAGGAACCTGCACATTGGTAGAGAGTTGATAAGATACTGCGGTGTATAATATGATCAAGGTGTACTCCAAAGCCTCCTAGGGGCGGAGAGGTACGTTCTTTGACCTTTGCTTCATTGGATATGTCAAAGAAATGTCAATAGGTCGATAACAGGGCTGTTAAATATTTTGCCTGCCCCTGCCATAACGCGAAAGACTCCATGAAAGTCATAAAATTTGCATAAACTTTCTTGTTTCAATATTATCGCAAAAAAGATGTCGTCCCCTAATTTGAATAATTTAAACATTTCCGGGGAAACATCCCTGGTTACTGGTGTTTTGCCAGTCTAGTGATTCCATCAGCGCGAAGAATGACAAATATGGTTTCTATTTTTTTTTTTAATTGAAAATTTATTGGTTTGTCCACAGCCCCTCTCTTCGCTGAGTGATCTATGCAGACTAGTCAAAATTACCATAGATCAATTTAATCAGTTGCCGTGCTCTTTAGCGTAGGCGATCATGACCTTCCACGCATCTCTATCCCTCGCCGCTTTCAGTGCTTCTGCCATTCTTCCTGCCTTGAGCCACTTTGTTAGTTCATGCAACTTCTGTTCACGCTGTTTTCCCCTGCTGGGTTTTCCTTCTATCATTCCATTTGTGACAAGATGTTCTCTCTTCTCATTGTCACCCGGTAGCCGAGTAGGTGGGTCATCAAAACAAGATGTTTTGCACCTTAGCGCTGTAATTACTATGTCATCTGAATTCTTCACTCCTGCGTAGGATCGGGATAGCCGAGGGGGAACAAAGACGCGGTCTAATTTGCATCTCACCGACTAATATCATGTTCGGGACATTTTGCTGCGTGGGTAAATCTGATAAGTTTTGCTTCGCAGTTAGCAGCACTCTCTATTATTCTTGGGGGTCACTGCACCAAGATTTTAGGTCGAAATCGCGTAGATTCGACTATGGGCTTTACCAAAAATATGTGGGGTATTTCCTCCTGTCCATCCTTTGACCGCCTCTGCTTCCTGGTCAATTTGTATATATTTGGGGACAGTTCGATGTTAGAACAGACCCATCAGAAATCTCTCCATGTGCGCTGAAGAATTGCAGAGTGAGGTCTCCGGCGTTTGCCTCGTACAGTCGTAGCAAATCGTCGTAAGTGTTAAAGAAACTTCAAGTTGAAAGTTTTCTGTTAGAGTGCAAGATATTTGCATCTAATTGGACTAGAAGTCCTGGCTGAGATAAATAATCAGCATCTTTAAAGCTCTCCAAGACAACTCCTTGAACTTCCTGTCTCAGTTGAGCAGACTGCCTTCTTCGTCATCTTCTTCTTCGTCGTGTATTTCTTCACCCTCGTGGTAGCCTTGTTGTTTAAACTACAATAACTGTCGTGACCTGGTTGCTGTCGTTGCCGTCGTCATCAACATCATCCTAGATTAACGTGTTATCAGGAGGTGTGGTCTGGACAGCTGAGTTGTATCATCGCTGGGACCAGCATTTAAAGGTTACAACAAGAACCGCCTGGTTAATTGGATGAAGGGCTTGTCCGCAGGATTGTAACAACATTGTCGAAGTTAAAGCTACTTAAGTTGTATTGATTGATAATTGCCTTTCCTAACTTTATTGAAATCTGTTAATTAAGATAGTTGCTTTTAATTAGATAACCATTGGTGTCATTACTTATTGCATAATTGTTTCATGGGCTTTAATTGCAGCCAAGAAATATTACACCAGCCTGACATTGTAACGCACGCCATTATTAAATTATTTGTACTCTAGTTTAAATACTTGATTACTTTAATGTAAAAAGGAACTTTCTTAATGTTTTAATACGTCAGCATTTATATAATCATAATAAACTTAATCTCTTTCTTTATTATCATTTAAACCTGACGTTGAGTTCAGTGCTTTCTGCTTAGTTGAAGGTTGTCTAAATCCCTTTGTTGCACGTTGTGTGTTCCAAAAGTATTCTTAAACTTAGGTGACTTGCGACGTGTGACACTCATCACATAGCCGAAAAGGTTGCTTGGCGTTTACGTATTCTACTTAACATTAATAGTTACCCATTGACCCCTCTGAAGGTAAATTATACTCTATATAGAGATCGGAGAAAGAGCTAAAAGTTATATCCAGTGCACGAGCTATTGTGACTGAAGAACTTTTAGTACTGCCTACTTGGCCGCTGATCTCAAGAGCTTTCGATGGTTCTAAGAATAAAAGTTGACACGGTTTAATTTTTATGTATCTATCCTTTTAAAAGCTTACCGTGATCTTCTTAACGATGAAGTGTAGACAATATAATTATGTACAGAGCTGCAACGATAAAGGCATCGAAAACGCCGGGAGAGCTCATGTGGAACTTCAAGCAACTTGTTTACCCTTAGGCCGTCTGGAATCGATCCACGGCTTGTGAGAGAGAAAGACCACATATATTTCTACATCGTATGAAGCTGCAGAAGTTTGTTTCAAAAAATATTTTTTTAAAAAAAAGTTAAATGGGCATCGATAAGGGTCGAGCTTTAAAAAAGAACAAACGTATCCGGGATGGAAGTGCCTCCGGTGAAGCTCGATTCGGTAGAATGCTTGAATTAGATATTAACCCTCCCCAACCCTCAACCCCCTCCCCCCCCCTCTTTCCTCCAGGAATAGTTGGGAGTTTTACCCTTGTCTCCCTCCTCTATTCGATCGCCCTCCCGGCAAAGCTATTCCGTATTTTCTAAACCCAATCCCAACCCATAACTAGGATCATCCGTCCTTCTTCCCTACAGTTGCTCTTCCTACAAAACGCATGCCTCTTCCCCCTTTCTCTCTCTCTCTCTCTCTCTCTCTCTCTCTCTCTCTCTCTCTCTCTCTCTCTCTCTCTCTCTCTGTTTCTCTCGTTGTCTCTGTCTCTCTGTCTCTGTCTATCTCTCTCTGTCTCTCTATCTCTTTGTATCTGTCACTCTCTCTCTCTCTCTCTCTCTCTCTCTCTCTCTCTCTCTTTCTCTCTCTCTCGCTCTCTCTCTCTCTACTCTATCTGATTGTATATACTCGTTGTTACAGAGACTCGTTGTTTTCTCCTCATTACCTTACTCTTATCACTCTTTCAGGTTTCCCTATTCCTTTAATACTTAGTCAGCTTCTCTTTCTTCCTCTCTTCCTCTGTGTGTGTGTATGCTGTGCTCTTTGAAACACCTCTGCCCTCCTCAATCTTCCTGTCCAACTGGATCTTCTGCAACCTACAAAGAAGAGCTGCACTTCCAGTCCATGTTACGTCCTTTTCCTTAAGTCTTTTTTTTTTTGTCTCGTCTCCTAATCAACCGATAGTCAACGTCTTCACCCTTTTAGTTTCTTACTAGAAATATTTTTGTAGTTTTTGTTTTTTGTTACCTAAATCTACACCATTTAGCAACGATGATTTCTGGGCACACATGATCTCAGTAACAAGGCAACTATTGAACTCAACAATTTCAGAACATTATATCTTTCCTGTCTAAACACTCAAAGTTGTAACTTTCAACAAAAACGTCAATGTCATTATTGCTCAAACTTCTTTGTTCACCCTCTTAATCGTCCTTCCGCCAACTTTTAGAATTTATAAAGTTCAACGAAGAGGGTTTGTGCGGAAAAACGACTGCTGGTCTTTGAAAAAATAAATGGATTGAATTAAAGAAAAGAAAAATGATTGTATTCTTCTCATCTTAGGAGGTGTGAATATCGAGCGAAAACTGGATATGCTTGTTTCATAAAAGGGTGTTTCCAGAATGCTGTTGTCATATTGTTTTCTTCCCAATTTTTCTAGCAAATTTCATTGCATCCAATTATATGAGTGTTCCATGGGTAGTAACTGTAACGAGGGCTTATTTTTTTCCTGTATAAAAAAAAAACAAGATATGACTCTTGTATTTTTCATCTTTCTTATGAGAAGAATCTCAAACAACTTTAACGCAAATCTATGTATGTGCTTTTATTGATAAGTACTCTAACTTTGTGTTCTTGGGAAATAAGGCTAAAACTGTTTAAGAATTGGTCGACTAGTGCCTCAATAAAATAATTAAAAGCCAAAAAGAATCTGCTTTCCAAGACTTCATTACTCTGAATGGCTGCGCCAAATGAACTGCATGGAACATTCATCGAAATCTTGAACACATCCGACAAATCAGCCCCAAAAGGCTCGTCAAGACAAAAGAAAAAGCTGGAATTATAAGCATTTTAAGGCAAACTAATCGATGTAATTGCATGGGAATGAACACTTAAACTTTGTGCTCTCGTAGAAAAAGGTTTAAATTTTCTCCCTTATGTCTATCAAAGGGTTTAAGAATTGGTCAAAGAGAGTAACGATTAAATAATTAAAAGCCAAAAAGATTTTTCTTTGTAAAACTTTGAATTCTTCACTGCAGATGGCTTTTCCGAGGGAAACTGGGTGAAAGTTTCATCGAAATTTGCACCACATCCGACAAATTAGCCCCAAAAGGCTCTTCAAAACACCAGGAAAAGCTGGAATGTAAGATTTTTTTGTCTAAGATCATATTTAATGAACATGTCGATTCAGAACGCACCGCTATAAAAACTTAAGAAGATCATTACATTTCAATCTAGACTAGAATCTATATCTTGGTACACGTTTTTAAACTGTCTTGATCTAGATCAAAATCTAGGATTTTATCTACCATGATACGTATAGCAGAAGTGGTTTTGAATGAACCTCTAGTCCAAAGAACTGGCGTATCAGATACCCTTTGTTCACAAGCTTTCACATATATCTTTAATGGGTCTGCCAGCCTGCGAAATTGCAGATAATACCGTAAATAATTGTTTCTGAATCTTTGAAAGCGCAGTCCAGAATCTATGACAGTACATTAGCTGGACTCTCAAATATAGAAAGCCTAGAACTTAAGGAAGAGAAGGAAAATAAAACAAACACAAATTCAACTGGGAATACTTCCTTAAGGAACCGGTGATTTCCAAGTTCAAAGGACCCATTGCCATCATTTCTTTAGCAAATCTCATTTTAAACTATCGGTATAATCACTTTAATAATATAATTAGTCAAATTTGAGTCCTTGTTACGGCTGTTTGCTGATTTGTACCGTGGTATGGTTATCAAAGTTCATGGGCCCCTTTTAAGGTTTTCCGTGGAATAGTTTGCAACTGGTTTTATGCCAAGTGAAGTTTTGAAGACTTAGAAATGAGGTATGATTTTCTTTTTCCTTTCGAAGCCAATCAAGAAAAGTAACATCAATAAGAATAATAAGCCAATTTTCGAAAATACATATCTATTAATAGATCCCTTTAAACGCTCATTATCCTATAGATTAATATGAACGCAAGCCAGTACACCTCTAGGCACTTTTTCTGGAATTCTTAGCCTTTAGGGCGAATCATAAACAGCATGGAACAGTTCATAATTCGCCGTTTTCCACTATAAACTAATAGCTGAGTATTTGGGAAAACACTGGCAGGAAGATGTGAAAATTTTCTGCAAAATCACCAAAGTACTGATGACTACATGTCGACCACTGAGAGTACTGGAGAAAAAATTAATGACCGAGCTTTTCTGAGGATAATTGCCGTGTCAAAGTTTGAATTTTTTTTTTTTAATTCTCTCTCTGCGTTTTCCATTGTTGTCACTTATACTGATGATGTCGATTATGGTGATAATGGGCTAGGTGATGATGATGATGATGATGATGATGATGATGATGATGATGATGATAACAATAAAAATGATGATGATATTATGATTGGATGCCTACCAGTGAGAGTACTAGAGAGATATAACAGTGTTTTGCTGAGGATAATTGCCGCGTCAATTCCGGTTTATTTTTAATTCTTTCACTGCGTTTTACATTGTTGCCACTTATAATGATGATGTTTATTATGATGATGACGGGGTAGATGATGATGACAAGGAGGAGGGGGATGATAATTATGATGATGGTGATGATGATTATAAATGATTATGTTGATGAATATTATTATGGCAACAAAAATGATGGTGATAATTATGGTGATAAGTGATTATAACAATAAAAATGATGATGATCATGATGATGGTGATGATGATGATGATAATTATAAATGATTATGGGGATGGATATTATGATAACAATAAAAATGATGATGCCAACGACTAAAAGTACTGGAGAGGAATGACATTGCTTTGTTGATGATAATTGCCACGACAAATTCCGAATTTTTTTTCTCTTGCTGCGTTTTAAAGGTTGCCACTTATAATGATTAATAATGGTGATGATGGGGTAGATGACGATAATGATGTTTGTAGATGATTATGTTGATGAGGATTATGATAACAATAAAAATGATGAGGAGGAGGAGGAGGACTGGATGCCGGCGACTGAAAGTAATGAAGAGAAATGGCAGCGTTTTGATGGGGATAATTGCCACGACGACGTTTGAACTTTTTTTTTTACTTTCTGACGATTCAATGTCGCTCATGATGATGTTAGTAATGGTAATGATGGGTAGATGATGATGATGATGATGATTATGATGATGAGAATGAGGATGATGGTGATCGATAATGATGATGATGAGGATGATCGATAATGATGATGATGATGAGGATGATGGTGATCGATAATGATGATGATGATGATGATGACGAGGATGATCGATAATGATGATGATGATGATGAGGATGATTGATAATGATGATGATGATGAGGATGATCGATAATGATGATGATGGTGATGAGAATGATGTGATGATGAGAATGATGATAACGCAGACGATGATGATATCGAAAATAGTCATATTATTACGTTGTTGATGATGGTGATAATGAAGAAGAGCAGCATGACAATGGTGATGCTGGTGAACATGTTGTGAGTGGAGCACTGAAGGTGGGTAAAAGATAAAAGTCTTTTAAATTCTAAACATACGGATACATAACCAATCTGAAGGTCATTTTTATTTCAAAAGAACTTAAATTTACAGGAAACCAACTGTGCCAGCATTGTCAATCATAATGTTATGGGGTTTGTTTGTTGTTTTTTTTTCGAGTAATTACGTATACGTTGCACGTACTTACTGAATTATTATCCTATGCAGTACATGAAGAGATGCAATATGCTTTGCCTAGGTGAGTTTCTTCTAAACTGCAATGGATGCACAGATAAGTTGGGTACAATAATCTATAATTTTCAAAACAAATTTTTTTTGCTTCTTTTTGAACGTCAAGTAGGAAGTTTTTAAATGGATGAGCGAGAACTTGGAATGTTCGTTAAGGAAGGAGAGCCGTCAATCGGTTGGGGGGAGTAGAGGGGGGAGAGAGAGAGAGAGAGAGACCAAAAGAGAGAGACCAAGAGAGAGATAGAGAGAAAGAGAGAGAGAGATAGAGATAGACCAAGAGAAAGAGATAGAGAGAAAGAGAAAGAGAGAGAGAGAGGAAGAGAGAGAGGAAGAGAAAGAGAAAGAGATAGAGAGAGAGAGAAAGAGAAAGAGAGAGCGAGACAGAGAGAGAGAGCAAGAGAGAAAGAGAGAGAGAGAGAGAGAGAGAAAGGGAGAGAGAGAGCAAGAGAGAAAGAAAGAGAGAGAGAGAGAGAGAGAGAGAGAGAGAGAGAGAGAGAGCCCACTTCATCAACAACATTCATTTTCAAAGGTTCATAGAGGGCGGGCTAGAAGTCGTTGTTTCGCTAATAGGAAACTAACTATTGGTTTTGAAAGTTTTTATCAGGGGTATAATAATCTGAGAAAAAAAGTCGAAATTTCACCTCCTTACTTTTTAATCCTAACTATTTTATGATGTTATCCTTAGAAAATGCTAGATTTAAATGCTATAATTTAGATAGTTCAACCTAAATAAAAATTATGTTTCAGGCGTTTTACTCAGGCTAGTTTTATTGTAGACAGCGGCTACAAGTACTGGGGAATTCAGGACATTCATCTCAAGTACAGTGATGTTAAACGCGTTTCGGAAAAATAAAAAAAAAGTGTTTGTGTTTACCCAGACTAGTTTTATTGTAGATATCCGGCACAAGTACTGGGGAATTCAGGACATTCACCTCAAGTACAGTGATGTTAAACGCGTTTCGGAAAAATAAAAAAAAAGTGTTTGTGTTTACCCAGACTAGTTTTATTGTAGATATCCGGCACAAGTACTGGGGAATTTTGGACATTCACCTCAAGTACAGTGATGTTAAACGCGTTTAGGGAAAAAAAAAAAAAAAAAAAAAAGAAATTTTGCAAATATACAGATCAATTTTGGTGCAGTTAAAGCTATTGTAGTTATCACGCTGTTTCAAACATTAGTTGGATTAATATATTATAGATTAAATACATTGATAGGTAGTCAGCAATAGGGTCCGTTTTATTGACGGGTAAACCTTGTTACTTACAAGAACTAACAGTCAGCGCACTGTATGACACGCAATCGTGTCTTTCGTTTGCATTGACAGAGGCTGCAGATTTATGCAACACCCTGCTTTCTGAATGATCAAAGCAGATAGACATCTTGTAATGTTTTGTGTGAGAGCAAACAAGAAAATGAGATTAGAGAGAAGCTAAAAACCAGCTCAGCCATGCCACAGAGAGCGTTTTTTGCTCTGCTAAGATCAGAAACTTTATTCATTGACTTCAAGTAATATGAAGCACTCGATCTGTTTTGACAATATTTGCTTTCTTTGCTCTTGGATTGCAAAACCTGATCTGAAAAGACACATACATAAAAAAAAAAAATGGCCAGTGAAAGAAGAGAACGGGTGCGAACACTCAGTATCAAATGGCAGACGCTGTTGGGCACTTTATTGGATTAATATAAAAACTAATCAATAACAGAGGAGCTAAGTGTAGCTAGCACGTTCTGAAGCCAGAAATAATGGCGTGTAGCTAGCACTTACCCTAAAGCCAGACAAGTTGTGTGGCTGAGAAATTGGGAGTCCTAAGGAACGCTTTATGCTTTGCTGTTTTTGGTTTTTTGTTGTGGTATGTTTTTTTGTTTTTGTTTTATGTTCTTTTATTTACCTCAGTTGAAAAGACGTGTTAAGTTCAATAGGGTGGTTTCACTTATCGTAAAAAGCTTCATGAGACTGAATAACATGGGAAAATTGAGGCGTAATGATAAAGACACAGAGGAATAAAAGATATATTAAGAGGGTGGGAGAGAAAGGGTGAATTGGTGAAAAGGAAAGAAAGAGATATAAAGGAAGGGAAAAGGAGTAATGAGCAGAGAGACAGGAGAAGAGAGAGATAAAGATTGACATAGAGAAACTTAGTTTGTGCAATTTTCGATAGGGAATATGAGCGAGAGAGAGAGAGAGAGAGAGAGAGAGAGAGAGAGAGAGAGAGAGAGAGAGAGAGAGAGAGAGAGAGAGAGTTAGAAAGTTTAAGAGAAAAAAAGGGGGAAAGATCATGAGAGAAGGTGGAGAAGGGGAAGTGGGGGGATTGGTGAAATAAATAAGATGAGATAGGTGAATTAAGGGACGTATAGTAAAGAGTTTATGTTTCAAAGAAGGAAAGAACAAACAGGGGAGAGAGAGGGAGAGAGAGAGAGAGAGAGAGAGAGAGAGAGAGAGAGAGAGAGAGAGAGTTAAAAGTTTAATAGAAGAGAAAAAACGGGAGAAAGATCTTGAGAGAAGGTGAGTGAGGAGTGGTGGAATTAATGAGATGAGATAGGTGAATTAAGGGACGCAGAGTAAAGAGGGGGAACTCAGAACGCATTATGTTTCAAAGAAGGAAAGAAAAAGAGGGGCAGAGAGAGTGAGAGAGGGTGGCGGGTAGCTTCAGAGAGAAAGAAAGGAAGAGGGCTAAAGAAAGAGACAAAGGGAGATGAGGAGAGTGAGAAAGGGATCAGACAAGGGGCAGTTGATTCAGCCACATGCAAACAAACAGACAGACTAAGATAAAAGTCCGAGGCTTAAGAAACAAAGCTCCCCATCGACTCTCTTGCCAAGAGATCAGGAAACCACCGGGAATCAATAGATCACGTGATGCGGGCCCGTCCTAGCGCAGACGTCAAATCGAGCAGCCGATCCCCAAGGGATGAAGAGCTAGGAACACCAAGAAAAGGAATGGGGATAAAGGAAAGACGAAGGAGGAGGAGGGGCGGGGGGAGAGAGGGAGAGAGTAGGGAAAGCTTGGGTTTCAAAAGAAAAAAAGAACTGCGAAAGGGGAAGAGATCAGCTGCTGATCTAGAGAGAGAGCTCTGTCCAAATTAGCGAGAGGAGGCAGGGCTGGAGGCTTCGGCCTCAAAAATTGGCCACTCGAGCAATGTTCTAATTTTATTTTTTATTCTATTTTCAAATCCTGTTCTTGATGTTGTTGCTGTTGTTGCTGTTGTTGTTGTGGTGGTGGTGGTGGACATGTGCTGCGGATGAGGTAGTAATGTGCTTCAGGCAAAATCAACCGAGCCTCGTGTGTCATTACCGCGTAAATATTATATCACACAGTTAATTTGGTACCAAGCAACTAGAATAATTTTATTTGTTTGATACAAGCATAAATGTCAGTGGTTTAATAACCCGTGAAAATTCAATCATTTCATTGATAATCAAAAAAGAAGAAGCAGTGGGGAGAGAGAGAAGGAAAGATCGAAATGTCACTAACAGCTTCGTGACGGGACGAAAAAAAAAAGAACAAGAAGGCTTCAAATAATGAAAGGGGAGATTTTTTACAAAATAAAGTAAATTTTCTTATATTTTGATTTTGTTTAAGTGTAAAGGGTTAAGCTTTAATAATTCAAGAAGAAGGCATAATTTTGCATAGCCATGAGTCGATATTTCACACAAAAAATATCAAAAGATTTCACAATTCCATAAGATGACATGAAATCTCTCAACAAAGTTTTATCACGTACATAAGATGATAAGATTTTACACAGCAATAAGAATGTAAGATTTTAGTAATCAATAATAGGCAATATTTCACACAACAGGATGCCAAGTACTTGATTTCATAGTATCAGTAAGCTGGAAAGATCTCGCAAAGAAGTAGACGTGCATTATTTCTTCTTATACATGTACGATATAGTTACAACCAAAATAGAAATTTAAATTTAAATTTCTTCTTAATCTTGTGAATTCTTTAGCTTTATCTCTCTCGCTCTCCTTCTGTCTGTCCCTCAGTCTGTTTGTCTGTCTGTCTCTGTCTGTCTGACTCTCTCTCTCTCTCTCTCTCTCTCTCTCTCTCTCTCTCTCTCTCTCTCTCTCTCTCTCTCTCTCTCTCTCTCTCTCTCTCTCTCTCTCTCTCTCTCTCTCTCTCTCTCTCTCTCTCTCTCTCTCTCTCTCTCTCTCTCTCTCGCTGTCTTTCTCTCTCTCTAACTATTTCTTTGTTTTCTCTTTCTCTTTTGTGTGGGGTATTTAATCAATCACTATTCATGCATTTTTCTATCTTTATAATACCAGGGTTAACACTTTTGTCTTTTCTTTACCATGCGTTGTTGCACACTATGACTTCCATCTTTTTATCGGGCTTGACAACTCTGCAAGCGTTTAAGTACATATTTGCCTCCTGAAATAAATACAAATTGTTAAAAATCACATTCATAACAGCATTCATGATGATTACTTTCTTGGGTTTCTTTTTATAAAATAAAAGTACGCTCAGGACGATACAAACATAAATTCTTTTGAATACAATACAAGAAATGATTAATTTCTCCTTTAAGAAAATTATTGCATTATATTTTAAATTTTATTTTGACCTAGATCTAATTGGTGTAAAGAAGGTGATAATAATCGGTTTTTTTTTTGTTTTTGTTTTTTTTATTTCAGAGGGTTTAGCTTTTGTCTTTTTGTTTTTAGAAAACTGATTTTCCCATTCACAACATTAACTACAACTACATCTAGTTCTAGATTCTGGATATGATTTTATAACATTAGCGGCATTTCCCAAGAAATGCCAATTTTCTTTTCCATTTTTATTAGAAGTGATTTCATAAATGGTGTAACATTCAATGGGTTCTGCAAAGATTCCTAATTTTTTTAAGAATATGAAGAGGCAATGGCTTGGCTTAAGCCAATGTTAGTACTGATTAGATGACATCTCCACCACCACTAGATGATCCAGCCGGGCATCAAAATTTCTTTACATAATTTTGAGTCTAATGCTCTACGACTTTGTATCAGTTGAGGCATTGATTATTTGCCTTGTAAAAAGTAAACTGGCCTATACTCTTTATCTAGATTCTAGAAATAAGGTCAAGGATTTTTTTAAAAATACAAAAGTATTCCAGACAGTGAGAATATAAAAAAGAAAAGATTAACGGAGAAAACAAATTCTTAACTCTATTTTCAATTATTTGGTAAAAAAGGATGAGACATGAAATGTCCAATCATGACTACTTTATATCCAGTACAGTCAAATAATTGAGAAACAAAACCATAGTCTGTCATATCATCTAAGTCGAATTAAGTAAATGTGTTCATTGTTTTCAATCCTTTTTCTGATGCTTTTCCAACCATCTTCTTTGTGAGCCAAAATGTTATGTTCATGTAGGTCTCTGCTTAGACACAAAACAAAACGAACATTGATCCACGCCATTATGAAAGGAAATACTTATCATACTCTTTTTTTCTCCACTAATATGAATATTTATATGTCGTTAGTATTAGGCCGATACTAGTTCCTTACACGTTGCTCTATATTTTTATGTAGATTGTAATGTTTTATTGTATTGATCGAATTGAAACTCTGCTGTACTATGGGTTTCCGATATGTCAATTAACCAAATTATTTCAGTAATATCCTGGATTAATATGTTATGCATATATGAATAATTTGATGTAACCATTCCACAAATAAGTAAGCATACACTTCAATTGCATGATATTCTACTGAGTATTAAACAATTATCCAAATAAAAAAGTCCAAAGAAAACTTTGTCTTTTCTTGGTTTTCAAAATTAAAAGAAAAATAAAATATTATTACCGTTAACCTGAATACTTTCAATTAATACTTTCAAATATTGTAGATGCAATGTACAAGATGTTTTGGTGGAGAGAGCTCTAGAATTTTTTTTTTTTTTTTTTTAGATACCATGGAAAAGAAGGGTGTATTATAATAAAAGTAACCGAGTGTGTAAAATGTCCATGTAGCCAGATAACCTTAAAAGGTTATTCTATGTTACATTAATTCATAGGATGCAGGCATAGCGTCTAGATCTGCAGAGGAAACTCGGTTCAGCCTTCTAGACCATTTCTAGGCGACTAGTCAATAGACAATCTCAACCTAGATAGAGATGATCTAGATTTTAGACCAAGATCAGATTTCTCATTCAATCTCAAAGGTAGATTACTGCTACTAGATTGAGATATCTAGATTTTTGGTCTAAGATCTAAATTAGAACTTGATAGAATTTAGGTCGTATCTAGTCATAGATCTAAGGTCTAATATTTCGATCCAAATTTTTCTCATCTAGATTAGAACACTCCCAATCAGGTTAATTAAAGAAAATCTAGAACCAGTTTGGTATTTTCTACACACTTCTCACTTTGAGGTTTAAAAATACATTTTTCTCATAAATTTTGCCTTGCTAAGAACAAATTTATGGTTTTAACTGTTGCATCTTGTTTTGGAGATCTGGTGCCTTCTGTTAAAGTGTTTGTCTCCCTCTCTCTCTCTCTGTCTCTCTCTCTCTCTCTCTCTCTCTCTCTCTCTCTCTCTCTCTCTCTCTCTCTCTCTCTCTCTCTCTCTTTCTCTTTCTATTTTATATATAATCCCCTTTATTTCTGTCTCATCTTCCTCTTTTTTACATTTCGAACTCTCACATCTATCTACTTAACTAGGTATCTCTCTTTCCATATATGTATCTAAATCTGTACTTGTCTCCTTTTCTCATTCTTTTTTCCTTTCGATTTGTAATACTACTTATATTCTCTTTCTCTCTCTCTCTCTCTCTCTCTCTCTCTCTCTCTCTCTCTCTCTCTCTCTCTCTCTCTCTCTCTCTCTCTCTTTTTCTTATCTATCTGTCTATCTTTCTATCTTTCTATCTCATTGTCTCTCTCATTTTTTAATTCATCTAATATATATCTCTATCCATCTATTTATCACAATCTTTCTCTTTCTCTCTCTCCTCTCACTCTCCTCTCTTTCTCTCTCAATTACTCTCTCTCTCTCTCTCTCTCTCTCTCTCTCTCTCTCTCTCTCTCTCTCTCTCTCTCTCTCTCTCTCTCTCTCTCTTTCTTCCTTTCGCTTTTTTATTATGAAAAAAAAAAAAGAAATGAAATTATACCTTTTCTACGTAGTGGTGTGTGTGTGTGTGTGTGTGTGTGTCCTTTTCGCCTGTCCAACTTCATTTTTTTTTCTCTCAACTCTCTACCTCTAATGAGAGTATATCCATAAAGTTAAAATGAAGCGCAGGGCTTCTGACGAAGACATGTAATCACAGCTGAGAGCAATCGAACTGCTTGCCCTGAGCTACTGACAATTGTGTACCGTCTCGTTATTCTAAGAGAACTTTGGTTGTATTTTTTTTTTTTATCCATGTTAAAACTCCTTTGGAATTTAATTTCTTTTTTCAAATCTTCTTCCTGTGCACATCATTTCATTTTATATAAATTTTCGAGAGGTTGGTTTCCTACAGGTTTCTCTTTTCGGTGATACACTCGATGTCTTGTTGCAGTTGCTGTTAGAGCAAATGTAATAAGTATCTTTTTTTTTAAGTTTTTGTTAACTCTTTCTCTTTCTCCACCGACTCATCAGCATTTTATCATTATTATCATCATCATCATAATCATCATTATAATCATAATCATCATCATCATCATCATCATCATCATCATCATCATCATCATCATCATCATCATCATCATCATCATCATCATCATCATCATCATCATCATCATCATCATCATCATCATCATCATCATCATCATCATCATCATCATCATCATCATCAAAACCATCATCATTATCATCATCTTCATCATCATCATCATCATCATCATCAAGTTTTTGTCATATGTATCATTTATTATATAGATATTATGTTATCATTTTCATTTTAAATATAATGATACTATGATGACTGCTGTTATTGTCATAATCTTAGGGTCATGAATTTTCTTTTTATATCATCACCGCCATTACACTACTACAACTACTACTACTACTACTACTACTACTACTACTACTACTACTACTACTACTACTACTACTACTACTACTACTACTACTACTACTACTACTACTACTACTACTACTACTACTACTACTACTACTACTACTACTACTGTGTTGCTATTACACTATTTCTTTTTGTAATATTTCCTTAAATCCGCATTTGTTCACGTGTGTCTCTCAATTTCTTGTTTAATTTTTTAATGACTACACTGCTATCTATTTCGTGTAGAACCAAGTCGATTTTTCTTTCATCCTCTCTTCAGATTAAAGCAGTAGGAACTGGATTGAACAGTTACTTCCTTGATCCACCTGACTCTGATAAAAAAGACAGCAGATTGCAGTAGCGGAGAAACTACTTTCAAGTACATGTAATTTTTTTTTCGTTCTTTCTTTTTTTTTTTTTTCGGTAAATCTTAGATCCAGGGTGATCAAGGGGAAGCAAATAGTAATTCGTTTGCTTTGTGAGCTGAGAATTTCTGTCCTGAAGATACCTTATCGACTTTATCCTGCGGTCTATGTTTGGGTCTGATTTTTCAAGTCGATATAATCAGTCGAGAGATCTTACTGTTGCAGTCTTAGTGATCTTCATATTAAGGTTATTTGAAGATTAATTTTATTTTTTTTTTGTGGTGTTATTGCTGATGTTGCTGCTGCTGTTGTTGTTATTGTTGTCTTATTGTTGTTGGTGGTGGTGGTGGTGGTGATGGTGTTGTCGTTGTTGTTATTGTTGTTGTTGTTGTTGTTGTTGTTGTTGTTGCTGTTGTTGTTATAGTACTCTTCTTGTTGCTGTTGTTGTTCTTGCTGCTGATGTTGTTATTGTCTTGTTGTCTTGTTATTGTTGTTATTTTTGCTGCTCTTGCTGTTGTAATTGTTGTTTTTATTTTGTTTTGTTTTGTTTTGTTTTTTTGCTGTTGTAATCCTGTGCATCGAAGTTACCAGTAGAATAGTTATTTTTTTCCCTGTAAGCTGAAAAATTTGCACACTCATTCTTTTTCCTGATTGGTCCTTTTCTTTTCGCTGCACGCATCATGATTATCTTGTGAACAAAACATTCCATTCCCTTTCTTCTGCAAGTCATGCTGGTGTCTTCTACGCTAAGCTTATTGCTTCATATTAAAAGCGGATTGCATATACCTAGATTTAGAACTAATGACAGCTTTGTTTTAAATCTTTTCTTAAGGGGGGAGGGGGTTCTCTTGCTGTAATTTAAAGTTGAGGTACTTCTTTTAATGATAGAGGTTTTTTTTTTTTGAATGATAACAGTTAGCTAACGTTTTAAAAGGCCCAATCTATTCATAGGTTTTTTTTAAATGGCCAGTAATAAGCAGGTACAGGTAATGGGAAGCTATGCGTTCTTGAAATTAGCTAATTTTGTACTTTCCTCCTCTGTTTAAACATCTTTCTAAACACTCATTAAAAAGTTAATAATTCTCATAGCAAGTGCACTGCTTTGCGGGGGGTCATAGCTGCCCGTTTATTTTAACTTACTCGATAATGACTGCTTGAAAAGGTTTATAAATAGATTTGGATTTTCCAATATGAACTAATTATTCGTATTCCGAAGGGGTAGCGCATTTTTTGATAGAAGTTATAGACCTTTAATGAACGTTCGGAAGGATCCTTTATAACTTTAAACAAGTGCAGAATTAGCTGTTTTCCAGTGCAGACATAACAGAGGTCACGATCTGCGCCATCTTTATTTCATTGTGCACCGAGCGTCGAGCCAAAAATTCGAGAGATTAATATACTTGACCTAAACTCGTGTCTTCGTTTTGGGATCCGTGTGGAATAAATTGTTCTTGTAGACTCGATGTTGCAATCTTAGAAAGATCTGACTACCAAAATCAAATTAGATCTTATTAAATGGAGACATTTAATTAGATAAGATGTTTGTTGTTGTTGTTGTTGTTGTTTTTTCTTTTGTTTTTTTTTTGTTTTTTTTTTTTGTTTTTTTTGGTTTTTGTTTGTTTTTTGTTTTTGTTTTGTTTTTGTTTTTTTGTTTTTTGTGTTTTTTTTTTGGGGGGGTGTTTTATTTAGGGTAGGAGTGTTTAGGGGAAAGAGTAAGAATAAGAACTGTTGTGATTACTGCAACACGGTTGTTTGTGTCAATTAGAGCCTTTGAACGAGTCAGACACTCTTTTAACTTAGCTTTATTTGCATCATATTGCATGGATCTGACTGGGATCTCGATCTCCACTCTACTAACAGAACGACATGTCGTGTATTTTGAAGCTGATTATCATAAATACAATGTTTGGAGTATTTCAATTTGTCCTTCTTACTTTAATTAAACGTTTAGAATGTTGTTTTATTCAGCTCCAGTTGTTGTTTATTTTTGCTTTTAAGAATTTTTTTGTCTTCACCAAGCATTGTACTTTACATGTTGTTACAATAATAGATTATCTGCTTGATGAACTAAGGCTAGGTCTGACGATTTTTACAAAATAATTCTATTCATTTGTTAATAAAAGAGAAATATTAATCTAGCAACATTAGAACAAATTAACTATAACTATTTTTCGTATGTGTGCTCAACACTCTACGCAAAAATAAAACTGATGTGGCACAATTTTCCTAAGCTATGTCCGCTTAACGTTCTATCTTGAAACAACTTGGTATTATTTATTCAATGTCTGTATCCCTCTGGCTTTCTTTTATGTTTCGCTTTACCAGAACTGATAATATTATCACAATGTCTTTATCCTTATGGATATTGGTTCAGTATTAGAGCATGACATAGTTTCTATCACAGTTTCTGTTGAAAGTTAGACAAATAACCCATGTGGACAAAGTAAGGTCAAGTTTTTTGGTAGTTGGCTACTGGTCTCAGGTTTAAAAATATTAATCTGACAGCAAAGACTGATAGTAAAGAAGGAGCAAAAAACAGATACGAATAGGTGGAATTAGGAGAAGGGTGGTGGAGAGAGACACATGATAGACAAATCCTAGCCAAGGTAAGATGGATTGTTTTTCAATGGGGGGCCGATGGGACACAGAGCTAAGCCCACCACTAGACATCTTTAATCTCTCTCTCTCTCTCTCTCTCTCTCTCTCTCTCTCTCTCTCTCTCTCTCTCTCTCTCTCTCTCTCTCTCTCTCTCTCACTCTCATTAGGCTTAAAGATCTTCCTTCGACAGGATAAAATCTTTATCTGGTTGCAAAACAGGTTTTAAAAAAGTTTGAAACTTGATCTTCGGTTCTCTTCGTTCATGCAAGTAATTGTTTGTGACCGGGCTTTTTTTTTAAATAAATCGCTTGAATACTCTGGATTTGCCCAGGCTAGGAAGAACCTTAAAGATTTTGTGAGTGATGCAAGACATGTCCATCATTCAAATCGAGCCACTGTTCACAAAAGTCCGTGTTGGAATCTGCAAGATACCGGCCTTTCACAAGACTCGCCAAACGATATGCTTAAATTCTGGTAACAAAGAATGCTTGCTTCATAAAATATTTCAATAGTTAACAAAATATTTCATCATATTTGAAAATGAAGATATGCCGTTTAAATTCTGTCGCTGGTTTAAAAAAAAAATATATATATATATATATATATAAAATAAAATTGAGGGATGCTTTAAAACAAAGTTTGCAATTCCAAATAATGTCAACTCACCAAACCAAACCATAGATGATGGTGTCACAGGTTATAGGAATTTGGAGACTTATTGTACCGTTTCTCAGGCTGCTAGGCGTTGATTCTTCGTAGCATCCAAGCAGCTCTGTATATGTTATCATGTGATCTAGAATAAAATAAGCTGTCACCTATTCCTTCAGTGGTCAAATTAACGTTACATCGGAACTCTTTCTCGATGGTCTGTTAAACTGCCTCCGTTAACAATCTATATCTGGAGCTAAGTTAAGGTACTCTTGTTTTGTTTTGTTTTGTTTTGTTTTGTTTTTTTTTTTTGGGGTGGGGGGCTTTCTTTTGTTGTTGACATTTTTGCCGCTGCTCTTCTTCTTCTTCTTCTTCTTCTTCTTCTTCTTCTTCTTCTTCTTCTTCTTCTTCTTCTTCTTCTTCTTCTTCTTCTTCTTCTTCTTCTTCTTCTTTCTTTCTTTCTTTCTTTCTTTCTTTTTCTTCATTTTCTTCTTTTTCTCCTCCATATGCTTGTGCTGAGGCTAACATGAATTTTATTGCATCAAAATTCTGAATACACAGCAGTATGTACTTTGGACAAAAAATTGTTAAAATATCGATGTTTAAGTTGAGAAAAGAAAGGCAAAATGGAAATAAGTCGTAATTTGTTGATATTTTCGAGAAACAAGTCAACTGTAATATTGGATACTTTGATGGTTGAATCCAGAAGTATAAAGCGGAAACAAACCGTATGTAATAACGGGCGTTGCGGTGGTTGAATCAGACATCTGAAGCTGTAGCAAACCAACTGTAATAACGAAGACTTTGATAGTAGAATCCAAACATTAGATGTCAAAAGAGAGCATTATAGGCAAACCTAATCTTGAGAAATCTACAAGATCTGTCGCAGGCAAGATGGATCGAATCTTGTATTTTGTAATGTAGAGATTATCCGTTCCGTTTCCTTCTTGTCTGACGATTGTAATGGCTTTTTGGCCAATAATATGTTTGGCTAAACAACAAAGAGTGTTTTTCTTATTTTTTTTTCATTTCTATTATCTTTCCACATTCTTTTTAGTTCTATCATTTTCAGCTCTCTTTACGAATTTCTTCCTCGTTATAGTTAAAAAAAACACTCCTGGACATAAAATCTTCTATAGGGATTATTTTTCAAATTCTTCCCGAAAATTCTTCTAAAACATTAACTTCAAGGATATCGAACTTCGCAAGACCATAATCATGCAATTTTCATCCATATACGGTGTTATTTACATCAGAAAACAATCTGGTTTAAAAAGATACGGTACGCTTTGTAGCAAAGAGATATGGAAATGGGCTAACGATGTCGCAAGAAGGAATGACAATAGATTGACAAAAAGAATTACCGACTGGCAACCACGGAATGGGAAAAGATCGAGAGAAAGACCAGCAAGAAGATCACGGGACGAGATTGTTCAACAGAAGGGCTAGGTGTGGAGTAGTATTCAACAGAAGGGCATGGTGTGGAGTAGTAATCAACAGAAGGGCTAGGTGTGGAGTAGTATCCAACAGAAGGGCATGGTGTGGAGTAGTATTCAACAGAAGAGTATGGTGTGGAGTAGTATTCAACAGAAGGGCATGGTGTGGAGTAGTATTCAACAGAAGGGCATGGTGTGGAGTAGTATTCAACAGAAGGGCATGGTGTGGAGTAGTATTCAACAGAAGGGCATGGTGTGGAGTAGTATTCAACAGAAGGGCATGGTGTGGAGTAGTATTCAACAGAAGGGCATGGTGTGGAGTAGTATTCAACAGAAGAGTATGGTGTGGAGTAGTATTCAACAGAAGAGTATGGTGTGGAGTAGTATTCAACAGAAGGGCATGGTGTGGAGTAGAGAAGCAAAACAACGAGACAAGTGAAGATCTGATGCGGAGGGAAATATTTTGCAGTGGATGGGCAAAGCATTGCAGCAGCTGTGGGTAGGTGCGAAGGTGTTAGTTTTTATTTATCGTTACTTCTTGTTGGGTTGTTTTTTGTTGTTGTTGTTGTTGTTACTTTTTTGTATATTTTTCCCCAACGTTGCCATTGATTTATCGCTCAATATATTCCCACCTCTTGGCTAGAAAATTAAATTTAAAAAAATGAGAAATTGAGTGACTGCCCAACTCTCCCTGTACCCCTCCCTCTGCTTTTCCTACCCTCTGTGCTCCTCTCACTCTATTTCACAAGCTCCCTAGGGGTGGGGGTTACAGGTCGTTCCGAAACTGCATAACTTTGAATTAGAGAAATAAGAAATTCCGCCACTGTGCCATCCCTGATTTCAGTCTGATCCTATTATGAAACATTGCAATTTCACGTCCCCTCGGATTGAAAATACATTTTGTCAAGCATAACTCCTAGTCAAAAGTCGCACGACGTTCGTTTACTGTCATCATGGTGTAAGCTAGAGGACAATGAGTCACCGAATCAGCTCTGACTGAATTTAGAGAATATTGGACTACCCTAGGTTAAAGTTGCACATCACTTACGACGGAGATACAGAGCATTTCCCCATCGCAGAACTCCTGAACGGGGTTCCAGCAAACCTGGAGTTTAGTTGAGGTTTTGCATGATGAACTCTGCCAAACACGAGAGTGGTTTTAGGAGATCCACACTATCTTCTCGCTCTGGAACCAGAAACGCATCGATAAAGTTTTTTATTGAACCCTGAGATCCCGGAACTTGCTAAAAGCTTCTCTTCAGAACTTGAAAGCGAGTTCGGTTTAATAAGGCTTTAGCAGGTTGCCCGTGGCCGGAAACAACCCTGGTTGAGATAAATTAGGACCTTTGATATCGTCATCTGATGTCACTCCACATTAATGCAGAGATGTCTGTCGCTATAATGGCTCCAGGGGGTATTCTGGGATACAAGGTTCATTACAGCGGCTTCCTGCTCGCAGGGAAATTTTTCAGGGCCCAGAAGTCGTGTTTGCCGCACAGGATCTAAAACTTCAGGAGTCTGGTAATAACTCTGGAGCGACAGTGGCTGTAGAGAGAGAGAGAGTGATCCATGCAGTGATGTCTTTTGATGGGTCGTGACGGCAATATTGTCTTTTCTTTGAGTAACAGAGTATTTAACCACATCTGTTAAGTTCTGTCTTGTCTTACGCTCGCTTGTTTGATGTGCTTGTTTATTGTTCTTCTTCTTCTTCTTCTTCTTCTTCTTCTTCTTCTTCTTCTTCTTCTTCTTCTTCTTCTTCTTCTTCTTCTTCTTCTTCTTCTTCTTCTTCTTCTTCTTCTTCTTCTTCTTCTTCTTCTTCTTCTTCTTCTTCTTCTTCTTCTTCTTCTTCTTGTGTTTGCTGTTGTTGCTGTTGTTGTTGATGTGGATATTGCTTTTGTCATTGATGGTATTATTGATGTTTTTGCTTTTTTTTCATTTAATCTTAAGTTCTCATAATGTGTCTTACATTTTTAAATGTCCCAGTTATTAGTGCCTGCGGCAAGATGTTGCCGATGCTTATTCCCAGATTCAGAAACAGTCGCCAAGCGATATTTCTAGCAGCAACGTCAGAAGTCACTGGCAAAATAATACTCTCACCAAGTCAAGTATTGAACTGGTTAGATAGAATCGGATCTCAAACCCAGATGGCCTGAAAACTGGATCCCATTACGTGATGACTGGCGATACCAAACCGGTCAGGAACATGGTATGAGCTTACAAGCTTACTGCACGAAGAACCGGTTCCACGTCATTTACAAGACTATATTGACACGCTTGAGTCTTATTGTGAGAGAAACTAAAATGACTAAAGCAAACTCCATTTATTTTACAGACTTGATCGATTTCCTGACTTTTTATGAGATACAGAGAAAGGGGGCGAAAAAAGAGGCAGAGACAGAGGGAGATGTAGAAAAAGAGAGAGAGAGAGAGAGAGAGAGAGAGAGAGAGAGAGAGAGAGAGAGAGAGAGTGAGAAGGGGCAAGAGAAACGAGAGGGAGAGAATGATAGAGAGGACAGAGTACGGAAAGTAGATAGGTAAGACAAGAAAAATAACAAAAATATCTAAATACAGAGTGCAGTGGCAGGTATGTAAGATAAAGGTGGGAAAAGTCAAAGATAAGAATAAGCGGTGATTGAGGGAGAAAAGAGGCATAAAAATGGGAAAACACAAAGAGAAATAAAAGCAAGGAAATGGAGAAACAGAATTATAGACAGACTAAAAACAGAGAGAAAGATGTCTAAAGAAGCATACAGAAACATAAGGAGGAGAGATCGATACGGAGAGAGAGACGGAGAGAAAGAGACAGACAGACAGACAGACAGATAGACAGACAGGGACAGAGACAGAGAGGTAGAGATAAACAGATAGCTGGACAAAAAAGTTTAATCAAGCCCAAACTGTCAGAAGCATTGATAAAATAAAATATCATTTTTTTTTTTCTGATTCTTCTAGCACATCGCATTCCCAGATAAAGAAATCTTAATTTGAAGACGTGCTCAACATGTACAGATTAAAGGTGGAAAAAGTATCATAATTGTACGTGTCGAGCGAAATAACAAGAGCGAAACATTGTTTTGTCCACACCAGGCGATAAGATATGAAGATGAGAGGGTTATTAAATTTTTACTCCGGCCAATTCAGGATGTCTTGGTTTCAAAGTTTAAAAAGCCGGCCGACGCTTACACAAAAATGACAGAGCTGCCTAGCCAAGAAAATGGCATGAAATTTTCTTGACATGGCTGTGGCATTTGTTTCGCATTGGAATTGAGGGAAAAGAGGGATATTGCCATATAGTTTTATATCTCATTTCTTTTTATCCCTCAAATTGGTGCAATATCAGGATAGAGACAATTATCTTTGCTGAAGCCCATTATATTTACGTATATTATTTAATCCATGCCCCCCCCCCCCTCTCTCTCTCTCTCTCTCTCTCTCTCTCTCTCTCTCTCTCTCTCTCTCTCTCTCTCTCTCTCTCTCTCTCTCTCTTTCACTCTCTCTTTTTTTTCCTCTCTCTTTCTACATGTCTGTAAGGATCCTACACTCCCCCTCCCATTCCCTAAAAAAATCACCCTCCCTCCCCTTTACAGAGTTTTATATTATCAGGCAGCAACAATCTTATTTTTGCTCTTTGAACGATTTGAAAACATTATTGCAGATAGTTATATGATTTGCATCCGTTAAACATTAGTTTTGTAAAGCTTTATTCAGTCAATTCATATACATTAACTTAACATCTAAGAACTTTGATCACTAATCTCTCGACAATTTTTACCCAGATTACACATTTGACAAGCTACAATCACCAATTTATCAACATTTACATTTCTATTCCACACTGGAAATCTAATTTACCAACCTATGAAATACAAATTCTACAACGGAGCATTTATAATTTTGATAACCCATCAACACTTACATACAGGGATTTTACAATTATAAGTGAAACTGTATCATCTCTCCATATATATATATATATATATATATATATATATATATATATATATATATATATATCATATTCGCAGCATTCTGTTACTCTCAACTATTGTTTTCCTTTTCAAGAAAACAAGTTTCTACCAGAAATATTGGTTCTCAAATGCGAAAAGAATTGTTCTGCTACATGAAAAGTGAGAATCAAAATTTTAGATCATTTCCAGTAAATTCTGAAAAAGAGAAACAAGTTACACTTTCGCAATCTTTGTAACCCATCGTTTTTTAGCAGTTCTGTTTATTTCTCTCTTATTTCCACCAAAGAACCAGATGACGTCTTGTAATTTCATAGTCATGATAACAGGGGTTGTTTTTCTGTAAGGCTGCAGCTATCGTTTGGTTGATATAGAACTTCATCTTCTCTTAACACTACCCGTAAGTTTTTTCTCTTCAACCACCGAGGAGTATATTAAGCCTAACCCCCCCCCCTACCTTTTTATCCTAATCTTCCTTTTCTTTCAAATTCTCCGTTACATTTATTATGATTTCCAAATCCCATGACTCTCTGACTCTCTAAATCTAAGAGGACTTAAGGTGTCACGTCTCATCATTGGGTATTTATCTTGGGCAACTCGAATACACTCAGCGAAATATTATCCTAGCTGCTAACGTCCCAAACAACCCGAATACACATAAAAAAAACGTTATCCTTCCGACTAACTTCCCAAACAACCCGAATATACACACCGCAAAGTTATCTTATCGGTTAATGTCACAAACAATCTGAATAAAGTCGTCGGTTTGTTTTTCAATCTGTTAATGTCCCATGTCCCAAACAACCTGAATACACACATCGGAACGTTATCCTATCAATTAATGTCCCAAACAATCTGAATAAAGTCACCGGAACTCATTCTACCGACAAGTGTTCCAAACTCTATTGTAAGTAAAATCTTCCTATTCTTTGTGATCATAGTATGGTATTTCATTATTTGAATTTAATTGTAGAGGCTGGAGGAACCTCTGTGACTCCCCTTTCCGACCGCTGTGAAACTCCAGTACTTAAAATGGCATCGAACAAAGATACTAGTGCCTAGTCTATAAATGATTTATCATCGTATATCAAGGACATCATCATAACGAATTCAGTGACACTCTCTCTATATCTCGCAAAAGACATAGGCTGAATTAAGTGCTACAACTCATAGTCAGCGTTAGAGACATATAATGGATTCATATTTAGAAACTGTGTTGTCCTGCAAATTCACTGATGCAGGCATTATAGGAGTCATGAATACCATCATAGATATAGAATGAATTGAGATTGAGACTCTATTCACCATGCACACGTTCTGTGGCATAGCTTGAACTCACTGTCAAAGCTCCAGGAACAGCTCAAAGAAAATGAAGCAACATTTAACAACCATTTCGGGAATCGTTTCTGTCCGATTTTCGATTTGCAGAATATTTGAATCTAGCAAGACTACATGGTCGTGACAAAGTCTTCCCCACGCCCCGTTCAGTGCTGACCCAAGCAGTCAGGGATTTGTGTGCGTGACAGTCAAAAGACCCACTTCTGTCCCCAGGGATAAACCGGACCAGACAGTTTTGGCAGCGAGTGTTTGGAGCCTGTCAATATTCTGTACCAGAAACCAGAAGAGTTCCGCAGAGTCTAGGCGTGCACAGAAGTGAAGGTTAATGCCAGACCGGTCAAAGCTCTGGCCGATCCCGCCTTTTTACTGAATTTTCTTTAATATATCAACGAAAACTTATGTCTAGTGTAAGAAAACTTGTAATGGTCTAAGCTGTTTACTCTAAGCTTGATTGCCATGTTATGTGAATTTAAAAAAAGCGAGAGATGCAAAGCAAATAGGGGGGAAAAGCTTCAAAACATGCAAGCATACTGAAGTTTCTTTGACAAAATTTAGTATTAGAATAAAGAATATAAGCATAAAATAAATTGTATCTTGGTATTCATGGAGTTGTACTTCAGACTCAGTCACCTAACTTAGGTGCGTAACTGGTGTAATTTTCTTTAATTTTCTTTTCACATAATTATATAGCACTCAACGCTGTCTTGTGCATTTTATTTCTTTTTTAGCGAACTTACTAATCAAAGCGTTAGTGGTGGATTTGTTCTTTTTCTTTTCTCTGCTATAACCAATCAGTACTCAAAATGTGCAATAAGTTGGGTTTTTCCCCCTTTTAATAATTGTTCAGCTCCCATAACGTCACTTGTGCATTTGATTATTGCTCCTGGAGGAGGATTGATATCCAGCACCGAAAGTAAGACAATTGCATCAAATTTTTTCTCAGAATCTTTATACAAAAGTGGAAATTTGGTCAGATGGTTTAACATAATTTATATTCCCACCACCTTCTACTGTGAAAGGTAGATAAGCAGTTCTAATGGGCTGAATTCTGCTTCTAGGAGATTAATTTGGTAAATTATAGACGTCATTCAGTTTCTTTATAGACGTATGCCTAGTTCGTTATACAGGAAAAATTTCTTAACACAATCTAAGTTTTATTAATTTGCGACCATCTAAAAATTGGGGAAAAAATAAATTATATATATATATATATATTTATATATGTATGCATAATTCTACTATTCGATGAATTTATAATAAATTTACTTTTTAATTGTTCAGTTTAGGCTTTCTTTCAGAAGATCTTGAAATAAATTACATTTTTAAAAATCAAAAGTTACCTTTTTATATTCTTAATCGAGTTCAGTAATGCGTTTTCCATGAAATATCCTAGACATAATAAATTGGATCCATTTCATAGGGAGGACAAAACCATAATACCCGGAAATTTGGGGGAACTTCTTACCCTCAGATCTCACTTTTGAGCCTTATAAATCAGAGATAATAGTTGGCTCTTTCGTCATTTTGTAAATGTTTTTGTGCTTTTTTTTTTCTTATGGTGTTTTTTGTTGTTGTTGTTGTTGTTGTTGTTGTTGTTGTTGTTGTTGTTGTTGTTGTTGTTGTTGCTGTATTTTTGTTTTTGTTTTAGTTTGGGTTTTTTTTGGGTAGTAGTGGTTTGTTGTTGTTTTTTTGTTTTTTGTTTTTTGTTTTGAGTTTTTTTTATTAATTTGGTTTGGTTTTTCGTTTTTGTTTTGTTCTGTTTCTTGGGTTTTTTTGTCTTGTTTTGTTTTTTTGATTTGTTTGTTTAGTTGTTTTTGTTTTGCTTTCTTTTTGTTTATTTATTTGTTTCGTTATTGTTGTTGTTGTTGTTGTTGTTGTTGTTGTTTGTTTGGTTTGGTTTTTGTTTGTTTGTTTTTTGTTTTTTTGTTGTTTTTTTGGGGGGAGTTGTGGTGGTGATAGGGGGATGGATAGATATTTACAATATAACTTATTACCTTGAATCTCAGTACACCATAGATTTCTTTCTTGTTTCTCTTGCTTCGTGAAGAAAGACAACTTCTAACAGACCTACCTTATGAAATTATTTTCACGTTTAATTAAGTTTGCATTTAGTATGTTGTGCATCAATGTGAGGTTTACACAATTATTCTCTAATCACAACAATGATCAGGTTTCCATAGAGATACGCTAACCCAGAACTAGACAAACTAATACACTTTCTTTGTTTCTTTATCACAAGACTTTATATTCTTGCTCTTTTTAGCCATTCCCGCATAATTTACTCTAACAAAGCTCTTGGAACCGTCTCTGTTTTAAAACTTTATTTTTTTTTTCATGCGCCGTTCCTACAGTCATTTCTAATCTCTTCCGCTAGTGTCTCTTGGCGTCTGTTTATTATTTCCCAGCTCAGATTTCAATTACCAGGGTATTCAGAGCCTGCGAAAGTCACGTGGGAAGCCCCAGATCTTCTAGGGCTGTAAGGAAAAGAGATTACTTTTTTTTTCATTTAGTCTTTTGTGCTGCAATAGAATAGGATACAAACCCTAGGCCTCTTGATTAAATGAATCTCTGTTTATTTGGAGAAATCGATATTTCTGCAGAACAGACGTCTTCTTTTGAAAAGACAATTTGTTTTCAGAAGAACTTAGAGATAATATTAAAATCAGATACGAATCATTCTGTTTCTGGACTTTTTTCTTGCACTTTGGCTTTTGCTTTTATTATGTTGTTTTGGTTGGTTGTATTCTTGTTTATCTACGCCTCTTTCTCTCTCTTTCTTAACTTTCGCTCTCTCTCTCTCTCTCTCTCTCTCTCTCTCTCTCTCTCTCTCTCTCTCTCTCTCTCTCTCTCTCTCTCTCTCTCTCTCTCTCTCTCTCTCTCTCTCACCCTCTTTTTCTCACTCATCCTCTCTGTCTTTCTCTTTTTCTCTCTTTCTCTTATTCACTCTCTCTCTTTCTCTATCACTCTCTCTATCCATATAATAATTATTTATTTTCCTCGTGCTCTTTTTTCATTTCTTTTTACATACCATTCCATCTCTTGTTCTCTTGTCCTCTTCCTATCTCTGTATTCGTTCTTTATTTCCTCTGTTCTTGTCTTTGTTATTTTACCTCCTATGGTCCTTAACAGCCATTCTGGCATCCTTGTTTTGTTGTTTTATATGTTGTTTTTTTTTTATTATTATATTTTGGTTTTCCGTTGTTTTTTGTTTTTTTTTTGGTGGGGGGTTGTCTTTTTTTCTGTTTTGCTTTGTTTTTGGGGGTTTTTTTCTTAATTTACTTTCGAAACCAGCACCAATATAACCTGTTCATTTGTAATATTGTGCATTTTATTTCCGTTTATACTGCCATTTTGTTGTTGCTCTTTTTTGTTGTTGTTGTTGTTGTTGTTGTTTGTTTGTTTGTTATTTTGTTTTTTTGTTTTTTGTTTTTTTATGGGTTTTTTCGCTGGTTTGTTTTTGTTTGTTTTTAGTTGTTGTTTTTTTAAACTACATTTTCATTCACTCAGACTTGTCTTTTTTTTCAAGCTCTCTCTCTCTCTCTTTGTGCGCAAGAGACCAATATTGTTGGCACTACCTGCATTGCCAGAGTTCTCCTTCTCCTTCTCCTTCTCGATGTATTCCGAATGTCTTTCCTGTTAATCGGCACTCTGCTTCCATCCAATCACAGTAATGGAGTTAAATTCTCCGCTGGCGCGCGCGCGACACAGTCACTTAATGCCACGCTGGCCAGACTCTAGATGGCACTCAAAAAAAATAAAAACTACGAAATCTCCCAGCCAAGAGATGGAAAACAATTGACAGAAATGATACCTATTTCCCACGAAAATTGTTGCGTCGTAAACAAAACACTTGGCCATTTAGTACGGGAAGTTTTCCCCTCTGCGTTAGCAGAAAGATATGCGTTTTGAAATATGTATTATTAGTTATTTCTAGGAAAGAGCAGCTAACGATGCTAGCCTTTATGTGAAATGTCACATAGATGAAGATCTTCGATGAAGGTGTTGTGCGTACATTAGGGATAAAAGTGGGGATTTTTGTGAGTGCAAATTGCTATACATCACAACAATCGAGCTAAGCACTTTCGCCACTGTAATGTTAGATATGAGGTGTTGACCTTTTCCCCTTCCAAGGGTCAATTTGCAAGGAAAGAGGATTTTTAAATGGTCCTGTTTATGTGCCTTGCACGTATCTAACATATATATTACTTCTGCATCGATGGCGTATGCCATTTGAGTTTTCTTCCTTGTCTGTGATCTGATTTTTTTTCCCGCAGTGATGGCGATGCAAGGAGGCTGATGGAGATGAATCAGGAACTAGCGAAATCAGGGTAAAACAGATTCATAGAGGAAAAGAAGAGTGTTCTTCCCTCCTCTCTCTCTATCTCTCTCTCTTTTTTAACAATGTATTTATCTGGGTGTATTTATTTTCTTTCCTTCCTTTTTATCAGTTCTTTGATGATTTCTTTTTTTTTTTAACTCTCTCTCTCTCTCTCTGTTTCTCTCTATCTATCTATCTATCCATTATCTATCCATCTATCTATCTATGTGTCTGTTAACCTATCTAAATATCAATTTCCCTCTCTCTCTCTCTCTCTCTCTCTCTCTCTCTCTCTCTCTCTCTCTCTCTCTCTCTCTCTCTCTCTCTCTCTCTCTCTCTCTCTCTCTCTCTCTCTCTCTCTCTCTCTCTCTCTCTCTCTCTCTCTCTCTCTCTCTCTCTCTCTCTCTCTCTCTCTCTCTCTCTCTCCTTGTTCTCTCAAGTTTCTCTCCATCTTTTAATTGTTCATACTCTGTTCTCTATCCACCTTTCACCCACTTTTATTGAATTATCTTCATTGTTCCTCATTCGCATACATCATCTCCGTTGATAGCTCTTTTTCTCCCCGCCCACCCACTACCTTTCTCTCTTTCTCTTTCTCTCTCTGTCTTTCTCTCTCTCTATCTCTCTCTCTATCTACCTCTCTTTATCTCTCTCTTTCTCTCTCTCTCTCTCTCTCTCTCTCTCTCTGTCTTTCTCTCTCTCTATCTCTCTCTATCTACCTCTCTTTATCTCTCTCTTTCTCTCTTTCTCTCTCTCTTTCTCTCTCTCTTTCTGTTTCTCTCTCTTTTTTTTCTCTTTTTTTCTCTCTCTCTCTCTGTCCTTCTCCATCTTCCACTCTATCCTCGGAATTATTATTATTATCATTATAAGGCACACAATAAAGCAGCCGCCGAAACATCTTGAGATAACGTGCCCAGGGGCGGCTGGTATCTTGGCTTGTGGCTGATTACCTGCACAATCGATGATAGACATTATTGTGATTGGTCCGCGGAGCTGATTGATTTTAGATTATTTCCGTATCGATCCGAGGGCAAACACAGATCATTATATTAACGACGTAATGCCAGCCTATCAGTCTCTAAAGGTGTAGGTTCAATCTTCTCACTTCACTCGATGATCATTGAGACTACGAATGATAATGTTGATGATAGTGGTGATCATAAATGCTTTTGCTAATGATGAAGATGATAGTGGCGATGACTAGGATAACTATGAGTTGAATTTGTAAAGATGATAATAATTATAATGATGACAACGCTGCTATTCGGTTGTCTTTATGGTGATGGTAATGAAGATGATTGTGGTTTATGTCTTGGTCAGTATGGTGACATTTGTAGTGATGGAAATCAAGATAATGATGGTTGCTTCAATAGGGATGGTAGTAGTGATGGTGGTATTGATAATGAGACTATTATATTGATGGTCATAAAGAGGATAAAGCTCATTGCAGTGTAGAGATTTACATGGCAATAGTAACAGATAAAAGTTGATGACAGCTATCGTGATGTTGATGAAGATGGTGATCGTAGTTGTAATGATGTTATTTGTGATAAGACGGTTATATTGATGGTCAAAAAGAGGATAATACTCATTGCAGAGTACAGATTTGCATGGCAATTGTTATTGATAAAAGTTGATATTAGCTGTCTCGATGGTGATGGTTGTTGTGATATTTCATCTGATGGTCAATGTACTCTAGGTGATGACAATGTCCGTGGTCATGTTTATAGTAGGCCTAGTAGTTGTGGAGTTAAGGCTATGATGGTGGTGATAGGAAGTGTGTATATCAATAATGTGTGTAGATAGATACCTAAATTGAAATAGTCTAAAAGAGATAGAGTAAGACCGATATAGCCAACAAGTTCATAGAGAGAGAAACAAATAAATATGGATAGACAGACATATATATTTGTACATACGATTAAAAAAAAAAGACCGATAAACAGACGAAAAGATTGATTAACAAGAATACTTTTATATAGAAATTAGAAAATAATATAGAGAGATAGGCATTGAGCGAGGAGAATGGCGGAGAAAAAGAGAAAGGAGAGAGGAGAAGGGAAAGATAAGGAGGGAAAAAACGGAAATATATTAAAATTATATAAAGAGAGGAAAGAAAAGGGCGTTAATCTCTTACAAAGAGAAAGTGCGAAGGATGCTAACAAGCCAAGGGAGAGTTCAGTCTCTTTGGTATGAATAAGTGATGAGAGAAAAATGTCGCAAGGCGAGAGAGGATCCTGTGGGGGAACGTCTTCAGGTCCGGTAAGATGAAGAACCTCTCAGAATTTGACACTGCCCAGAACACACAACGTTAAAAAATAATTGCCATAGTTTTATTGATTCCAGGATTATTGGTTGGCTGCATGCTTTACTTGCTCTTCTCGAATCTGAGTTTTGTTTTTTATTTTATTTAGAATTTTGGTTTGCTTCTTTGTTTTTGTTTTGTTTGTTTTTTTGTTTCGTTTTCTTTTCTTTTTTTTTTCTTTTT
Organism: Elysia crispata; assembly: GCA_033675545.1. NCBI lineage: Eukaryota > Metazoa > Mollusca > Gastropoda > Plakobranchidae > Elysia > Elysia crispata. The sequence goes on along the minus strand of JAWDGP010005116.1, from coordinate 131,584 downwards.
GATTTTTTTGTTTTCTTTTGTTTTTGTTTTTTTTTTCTCTAGTTTTGCTTTGTTTCCACAAAGAAATGATTACTAAATCTCAGATGGTAAGTTTGGAAAGGGGTTGTGTCAAATTTGTCTGACGGGGGCTTAAAAACCCTGCATGAGAAGCCCATCAAAGATAAGCTACAGGAGAAGAGTGGCTGTAGTGTTTTTATAAACTGAAACTTCTTCCTGCTTGCTACAAGATTCCTTAGTAAATTTTAGTGGACATAGAACTTATCAGAAAGATGATGTTTACACAACCTTATCACTTGTATTGCGGAACAAAGAAAAAGGTCACAGTGGCTTTTATTCATCAACCCTCGCACATTTTAAATATCGAAAGGAAAAAAAAATCCCTCAGGGTTGTGAATTGATGACTTGAAAGTCGAGAAACTAATCAATCAAATCTTCTCATAAAAAAAGCAAAACTTCTCACTCCTACCCTATCCTCGTTCCATCAACTCTCGCGCAATCTTTCCTTTCTCTATTCCATTCTCAGTTCCTTTTCAACAATTCCTTCTTCATCCCCCCCCCCTCCACCCCCCACTCCCGAATCTTATTTGCTCTATAATTTCCCACTCTTTCTCATCTTAAACGCCAAATCATTTTTATTCCATGACTTTTAATTATATCTTTAAATATCCACAAACTGTGCACAGTGGTAATGTTTGGTTTGTAAATTAGTTTTTCTTTTCTTAATTTCTTTATTCATAAGAACGCACTCATTTCTTGCCATATTTTGATTTTAAAATGGATTAGTTAGCAGGTGAACCGCTATATCAGTATTTATCTTTATGAAATGTTCTGCTAACGTAGAAGCCATAAACATTATTACATGCCCTTCAGCCTAACAGTATTATGATTCTATATTATGATGATTTCTATATTATACCTTCAGCTCAAACATCTCTCTCTCACCCTCTCTCTATCTCTCTTCTCTATCACTCTCTATCTCTCTCTCTTCTCTCTATCACTCTCTATCTCTCTCTCTGTCTCTCTCTTCTCTCTATCACTCTCTATCTCTCTCTATCTCTCTCTTTCTCTCTCTCTCAGTCTATCTATCCATCTATATCTCTATTTCTGACTCTCATGATACAATCTGTTTTATCCGAAGACGTGCTATCCTCCTTTTTTCCTCACCATCCACGCCCCGTCTCCCCTCAACTGTCTCAGCCCTCTGTAACCCAACTTTCAATATCCGGGCTAGCCTATCAGCCTGCTCTCTGAATAATCGAGGTCAAACGGTCAATTCAGTTACCCCATCCGGAACATCAATTATGCGGCTTTTTCTAGCCTCCCCAAGCCCAACAAAGTGATACTTATCCCAGAATCGATACCACCGTCAAAAAAAAAAAAATTCGATCTTCTTACTTGTCTTCCCCTAAAATAAGATTTTTTTTTCTTTTATGATTGAAACAAAATAATTCAGAAATGTCTTTTTTTTTTTTTTCATTCATATTTTTTAAAGCCTTTCTGAATACATGAGGAATTTTCCTTTATAATCATATCGGAATATCGGAATATGCATGGCTGAGGATAGGCCTTCAACTTCCTTTTTAGTTTCTGTGGATTCTTATCTTTTACCTTTCATTCGTGATAATCTCTCTATAAGTCCTCTCACTCTCTCTCTCTCTCTCTCTCTCTCTCTCTCTCTCTCTCTCTCTCTCTCTCTCTCTCTCTCTCTCTCTCTCTCTCTCTCTTTCTCTTGATCTGCCTCTGGCTGTCTGGTTCGCTTTCGTTTCAAGTTTTTGCATTGATTTTTTTTTTTTTTTTTTAGATTTAAAGTTTCTTTATCTCTTGGGTTTTCTCTCTCTCTCTCTCTCTCTCTCTCTCTCTCTCTCTCTCTCTCTCTCTCTCTCTCTCTCTCTCTGTGTGTCTCTCTCTCTTTCTCTCTCTCTCTCTTCTCTTCTCTTCTCTTCCCTTCTCTTCTCTCTTTCTATCTATTTCCCTTTATATCTTTCCAACTCTCTTTCTTAAAGTTTCTTTATCTCTTGGGTTTCTCTCTCTCTCTCTCTCTCTCTCTCTCTCTCTCTCTCTCTCTCTCTCTCTGTGTCTCTCTCTCTTTCTCTCTCTCTCTCTTCTCTTCTCTTCTCTTCCCTTCTCTTCTCTCTTTCTATCTATTTCCCTTTATATCTTTCCAACTCTCTTTAACTTTCATTGTCTTCTTTCTTCATAAATATATATATATATATATATATATATATATATATATATATATATATATATATATATATATCTTCTTTGTCCTTCTTTTTACATTTCTTCCCGTCTTTATCGATCTTTATCTATTTAGTTATTTATCTGTCTCATCTCTCTCTACTTTTCCATCAATACAAGATCAATCCTTTGTCATTCTCGGATCGGCAAGTAAGGAGGAGGGGAGGGGAAGTGCTGTACAGTAAATCCACTGCTCTGAGTTTTCCATGTCGTGGTTGATCATACAAACAGATCCGTTTCCTCCTTACAACGTCCAACTCAACCGCTTAATTTGATTGAATGGTCTACGCGGAGGGACAGCTCTTCTCTTCTTCCACGGCGTGTGGGTTGATGTGTATGTGAGGAAGGCGGGCAAGGGGGGAGATGCGAAAGTGATATAAAGTAGTAAACAAATTGGACCTTTACGAAGATATCATGTGCGTACGTGTTAATTTTGTTGACTGCTTTTAGTGGTTAAGGTTGAAGGTTTTTTATCTAACAAACAGTAAGACTAGAGTAGAATCCATATAGAATCATCCATCTCTTGATAGAACCGAGTCTCAATTAACCAAGCTTACTATTATATATGTTAAAGAAATAATTCTTATACAAACCTAATCTCGGTCTATGTTTTGGGGGTAAAAATTGGTATTTCGGATTGGATGATCCAGGAAATAACTGGCTGACACCTTGTCAACATTGAGAAAGGATGCGGAATGGGACTCTCACAAGTGGTCACTAATCCGTTTGAGTGCTCACTCTCACCCGTGCGAGGATTTGTTTGTTTTGGAAGATAAGTTATTGATGCCGGCCTCAACTTCCCTCTCTTCATCTGCATCAACATCATCATCTTTTTGTTGCACATACTGTAATTTTTGTCACATGCAACCGTAAGGTCAAGGTCGTTTGAGCTTTGAGCTCTTTTCGTGTTTTATATCTTGAGAAGTATGATAACTGTGTATAGGAATATAAATTATATCGGTATTGAAAGGAGATATTTTTTCTTGTAATGTACTGATTAAAACTGTGAACTGTCCAACTCTTTGTTGACCTGAGTAGAATAGCTAAGCGAATTAAGGTTCACTCTGTCCATACATAACAATATACTTGGGTTGTTGAAATTAAGTTGTTTGATTTGGACTCGTTTGTGTAATGTACGTATTGAATCGAATAAATTTAAATTAAATAATTGATATAGTCTAATTTAAGTAAAGAAATCTCAATGTACCTCTCTCAATTTAAAAGAAGTAACCAAACACTTAGTCGATATGAGAAGATAGGACGAACCTCTTTATCGTTATCACATTAACCGATAATCTGACCTTCGTTTCGATTGTGAAACTACACTAGCTTTTCTGACGATAATGATGAAAAGTGTATCGGGAAAATAAACGTCATCGAGAGGTTTGGGGAACTGGCTAGAGTACTTCTTTGGACAGTGTTTTAGCCTCATATTATTTTTTTTTTTAATTTTGGGTATATAATACCGTGATGCTTTAAATGACAACATTTATAAGCATCTAATTACATAAGCCAAATTTCCAACCCTCATATCTACATTCTCCATTATAAGATTGATTAAAGAGAGCGCATAAAAAGGGCTTGAAATAGAATAGTTCGCTCACTTTGTTAAAGTCCAACTTTTTCTTTCAAACGTTCATTTTCAGGTTGGTACGAATAATTGGACATCAGTTCCCATGAGGCAGAGCGTTATTGGACAATTTGGGTTTGCACCTACATAGTTTTATAAAGTGTGTTCAGAAGACTCTTTAAATAGATATGCCAAAACACAAATTCAGCTTTTTCCTAGAATTACCATATACAAAGAAATAAATTACACTGAAACGACTTTAACTTCGCAAGAATTTTTTCCTCTTTTTTCCTCAAAAAGTACCATCATAATGTTAGCTGTAGGAGCTCTGACATTGCTTAGGCCACGTTTTTTAAAGTGAGTATAAATTAGGGCGAAGAATATTCAATCAGTCGCCCTCAAGATGCTGTTGACTGAAACTAAATACCACGAACTTGAAACATCATGCTGATACCACTAGCAAGGGCAGTAGATAGAAACCGAAACTTATGAGCAGCTATAGTTTAGAACAATCAGGAGGTAAAAGTTAGAAAATAAATCTGTCGCAAGCTGGACACTAGAATCTAAAACATTACAAGCAAGCTTAAAAAGTATGCAGTACTTCAAGCTAGACGATCAAACCAACCAAATATTTTAAATAAGGATCCTGAAATTATCATAAGCTACATCATGCTAGAATCGAAGGTTTTTAGAAGTTAGACGATCACAAAGTAGAAGTGATAGTTGAAGATTGAAATCACTAAAAGCCTTAATAAACACGCTATAAGTTGACGCTATACACATAAATTGAAATGACCCGCGGAAGGTTATTGAGAAAACTAGTAATATCTATCGCCAAAGAACGAGATGCGATCTAAATCATCAATTTTCTAGACGATAATGAGGGGTGTTAGGACATCTCATTTTGCTTGAGCTGTCATTTTCTTTATTCATCCTGAGTGAACAAATAAAAATTTTGTCAATTTTTGTAAAGCCAGTTATTAACTGTAGAGATAATGAGCCGTTTGTGAATGAAATAACTAGATATTGAAGCCCGACACTTAAATATAATAACTGCTTTTGGTACAAAATTTCCTCGAAATTTTGAAATGTTCGAAAAATTTTCCTGGATGATTTGATTCGCTGTCTAGATCAACGTCGGCTACATTCTAAAAAGAGCGTTTATACTAATGTACGTTCAAATTGATGACGTCAATGCCTTAAACGCTCTAAAATAGGTAGTTTGTCGTGACAAAATACTTTCGATTAGTATTGTTGAGTGTGGATGTATAAAGCTATGACTAGAAAAGGTTAATCTTGGCATAGGCATGATTATGATTATGCACGCATCCTCATAGCAATTGTCTATATTTCTTTCCTAGAGGTTTTAACAATAATTTCTGATTCCTGGGAAAACTTTTGGGAGTTTTCCTGTCCAAACTTCAGAAAGTCATGGCACTTTAGGCATTATACGTCAAGAAATTACTGTTTTTCACTGGTGTTATAGAAAGTTTTAACTTGCAATAATCTTCGGAAATTCATGGGAGTCACAGAACAGAAGGAAAATAAAAAGTTATTGCTGCAATTTTTTCGGATATCTAAATATTTTACAATTGTTATATATTTAATAAAGACTGGAAAAATAACTACAAGAACTGCGATAAGCAAAGGGTAGAAAATTAAATCAATGTCTTGAACTATAGGCCTTTTCGTATCTTATGCGAGGTCTGCGTATTTTTTTTAATTACATCCCAACATCAATATTGAGGAGGATCTCCAACTTTGCTCTTTATCTCGTTGTCTCTTTTCCTCCTTTTCATTCTTCATTTTCTTCTTTGTCTTTTTTTCCCTCATTTCCTTCTTTTTTTTTTCTTCTTTCTCTTCTTTTCCCCCCATTCCCTTCTCTTTTTTTCCCTTCCATTTCTCTTTCATTTCCTTCTTCTTTCTCTCTCCTCCTCCTCCTACTTCTACTACTACTACTACTACTACTACTACTACTACTACTACTACTACTACTACTACTACTACTACTACTACTACTACTACTACTACTACTACTACTACTACTACTTCTACTACTTCTACTACTACTACTACTACTACTACTACTACTACTACTACTACTACTACTACTACTACTACTACTACTAAGTAGCTGCTGCTGTTTTTCTCCTTCTTCTCCTCTTTCTTTGTCTGTTTCTTCTTCTTCTTCTTCTTCTTCTTCTTCTTCTTCTTCTTCTTCTTCTTCTTCTTCTTCTTCTTCTTCTTCTTCTTCTTCTTCTTCTTCTTCTTCTTCTTCTTCTTCTTCTCATTATTATTATTATTATTATTATTATTATTATTATTATTATTATTATTATTATTATTATTATTATTATTATTATTATTATTATTATTATTATTATTATTATTATTATTATTATTATTATTGTTCTTATTGTTGTTTTGTTGTTGTTGTTGTTGTTGTTGTTGTTGTTATTATTATACTTAGTAGTAGTAGTAGTAGTAGTAGTAGTAGTAGTAGTAGCAGCTGAAGTAGCAGCAATAGTAGTAGCAGAAGGAGCAGCAGTAATAGCAGCAGTAGCAGCAGCAGCAGCAGCAGTAGCAGTAGCAGCAGTAGCAGCAGCAGCAGTAGCAGTAGTAGTAGTAGTAGTAGTAGTAGTAGTAGTAGTAGTAGTAGTAGTAGTAGTAGTAGTAGTAGTAGTAGTAGTAGTAGTAGTAGTAGTAGTAGTAGTGGTGGTGGTGGTGGTGGTGGTGGTGGTAGTGTAGTTTTTATTCTAATTATTTATTTTGCTGTTGTTGTTGTTGTTATTGTTGCTTTGATTTCACTTCTTGCTATCTCCTTTCCCTTTTTAATATTATTTCGTTTAATAGCGCTTTTCCGTGTTGTACTCAGTACTATTGCTGAATATAATACTGAAGTGGAACGCTTCCGAAGTTGAGTACAAATAAGGGAGAAAACTATATAATAAGAATCTAAAAACTCCTTTTGAACTTACTACTCTTTTGTACCCTTTTTTTTTTCAGATAACTTTTTCAATGTTTTATTTCTATAGTTATTTTTTCCCTGGTTTTCTCTTGCCTTTGGTTTAAAAAAAAAAATCTATATTAGCCTTTATTTTGCCTTTGATGAAACCCTATGCACCTTCTCTCTTTGCCTCCGCAAATTTGGTTAAAATGTTATTATAGCATTGCTGGGTTATACATCTTTTGTATTTAAAAAAAATAAACCTAGCCCTAACTATATTATCAGCATTTTGGGGCATGCGTATGTGCCACAGACTGTAACCTTTTATTTATCTCTCTGTCATGCCTCTAATGTATCTGAAGAGGACAGTGTAAATGAGAATGAGTAGCTTGAATTAGATGTATATTGAATGATGATCTATCCTGGTATTTTCTTGTTATACAATGATCAATCCCAGAAGACAAGTGCATAAAATGTCTTTTTCTGATAATTTTTCTTGAATTTTGAAAAATTGCATCAATTTATTTCATTTTTATAAACATTGCACTTTTGTTACAGTAATTATATGCGTTTATTTTTTTGGAAACAGTTTGGTTTTTTTTTCATCATAATTGTTTAGATTTTAGGCCTAACTTGAAATGATTTTGAAATCTTATTTTTTTTCATTATGTTGTATAAAAAGTTAGCCTGCACGGTACTTAATTAATTTGTCAATACTCAATCTACTAATAATGTATAATGTATGAAAATGAAGCCTTTGTGCATTGATATGATTCTTTGCTATGTGATGTAATGTACGAATTATGTTATGCAATAAGTATAATCTGACAATGTCTTGTTTGAAATTCTGATCCTCATGATTATGTAAAAAAATGTATGTTCTTTTCCTTTTGTAATTTTACTTCCAGTTTCCTATTTTTTTTATTGTTTAAAAATTATTTTATACGCGTTTTTTTTTTGTTTTTGTTTTTTTTGTGTCCGGAGTTCACAACAATCAAATCTATCAGACTTATGTGAATGTTCATATTGTACCATTTTTCAATCATGTCTAGCTCTGTGACAAAATAAAATTTTCAGTTGAAAACGTTTTTTTTTAATTTTTTAGCGTCGCATGGATGTATGAGAGAAAGTGATAGTTTTCCTCTAGTGATCCTTCTCTCCCTCTCCCTCTCCCTCTCTCTCTCTCTCTCTCTCTCTCTCTCTCTCTCTCTCTCTCTCTCTCTCTCTCTCTCTCTCTATCTCTATCTATCTATCTATCTCTATCTATTTATCTATCTATCTATCTATCTATCTATCTCTTTCTCTCCCTCTATCTTTTCTCTCTCTTTCTCTCCCTGTTTATCCCTCATCCTTTTTCTCTCTTTCTCTCTTTCCCTCCCTCTATCCTTTCTCTCTCTCTCTCTCTCTCTCTGTGTTTCTCTCTCTCTATCTCTCTTTCTCTCTCTGTTTTCATTTTCCAAGGTTATGAATGCACAGAAATGAAGTGCAAGAAGAATTTTTGTACGGCATTTATGAAAAAAAAAAATAAAAATCCAGCAAAGCAAGGAAATTAGGGAATAAGTTTTGACAAACACAATGGTTGTTTTCAAAACCTATACTGCCTGACGGAGGCCTGAAGTGGTGCTGGTTGAATGAAATATGATGTCATTAATATTATTATTATGTAAAAAATAGGGAAAGCAGTATGGAGCTTTCTCAAAAGACCAAATTTGTTCAAAAGTGGAGGAAAATACTTCACTTTTGAAAGTTTTTGGAGAAAAAGTACTTAAGTGCAAACCATAGAAATGGGTTAAAACCACACTAAAATTAACAAAATGAACAAAAAAAAAAGTTGCAGAAGTCACATATTAACGACCTTCTGAGAGCAACTCATGCAAAAAAATGATTAAGATGTAAATTTGAAGGGTAAAAATATTACAAATCTTCAGTGGAGATTATCTCAAGACAATGAAATGGCTCTTAGGCCCTTTGTCCACTGAGCCCTTCATGTTGTGTGTTATATTGTTTATAGATCGGTCAATGAAACATGTGACAATATTTATTATCTGTTTGTTTTTATCTCAGAAGTAAAAAGAAACTTTTTTTTTTATGTGCGTCACAGTTGGGTTATCAGTTTTGAGCAAATCCAGAGCCCAGGTCAGAGTTTCAGATGTCAAAGGTAAACCACAACAAGGGTTTGGTTCTAAGTTCTACCTAAACCATAAATTAGATTCATTTATCCCGTCTTTCAGTTACAATCTAAGCCATGAACCAGGGTTAGTGGCTTTGAATTTCAATTTTAATCTAAACCATAAACCTGGGACAGTGGTTTTTAAATTCAGGTCTAATATTATGAACCGTAAACCAGGGTAAGTAATTTTTACTTTCAGTTCTAAATGAAATCATAAACCAGTTTCATTGATTTTGGCTTTTAGGTAAAGCTAAACCAAAACCTTATGCCTCAATGTTAGCGTGATTATCTTTTTCTTATCATTGTAGCAAACACTTAAAGAGAGAGAGAGAGAGAGAGAGAGAGAGAGAGAGAGAGAGAGAGAGAGAGAGAGAGAGAAGGGATGTGAGTGGGCGGGGGGGGGGGGGGGTGAAAAGAGGAGACAGCGAAAGAGAAAAGAAAGAGATACAAACAGACAGGCAGACAGAGACAGATATGACTGAATGGCTGTTTTCACTTACACAGAGAGACACACATATATTCAAGAGATTGGCATAGAGAGACAAAATGCAAAGAAACAGAAAAGGCTGGCGTGTTTAGGTGGTAAAAAGCTCTAAATTATTATTGTCGTCACTGTAGGTCTAGGGGGAGGAGGCAAAGTACATTGTTGTTTTGTTAAATTAATGAAAATTTTATTTCCTACAAAATTTTTAAATTGAACTGATATGTTTTCTGCTCTAGTTTAGATCGAGTGAATGCTGTCAGTTTCACGTAAAGTAAATCTTTGTGGTCCCGTCGGAAATTTGGCATAGTTAAACATGTCTTAGCTCATCAGTTCAATTACGAGGACGAGGAATTTCGTGGCCATTGGTGAAAGATATTTAGTGTTCTCGTGCTTGCTGGATATATAAGGCGCGAAAAAAAAAACAACCAAAAGACCCAGAGACTTTTGTTTCAGGCTTCAGCTCTTATCTTTAAGTCTCAGATAGTTGTTTCATTTTAGTAAATGTTGTTAACCTTATCTCTCAGGCGAACACTTTTTGCTATCAAAATGTTTCAAGTACGCGTTGAGACAATATTGCTCAGTAATGATGCTTTTAAGTCTCAAATAGTTGTTTGATTTTAGTACATGTGGTTAATCTTATCTCTCAGGCGAAGATTATTCGCTATCAAAATGTTACAAGGACGCGTTGAGAAAATATTGCTGAGCAATGAAGTGGGCCAAAATATCCACTTATGTCATGTATTGCTTGGTATTATGAATGAAAATCTTACTTTATGCAAGATCAAGGTCTTTTCTCCGAACCAACATTATGCATGCACAGTTGATGCTGGTTACTTTCTCTCCGATAACTGGGACAAAGTCTCATATTTTAGCACTTTCATACCCTTAACTGGGAATTATAAGAGCGTCCTTTAACGAGTCTTTTTCAGGCAAATGACTGAGGTCTTGCAGACGATGGAATACTTTTTTGGTGAAAGTTGCTGGTCTAAGAAATGGTAAGAGGATCAGAGGACAAACTATATTGGTGAATTCGCCCTATTGTAAGCCGGCTCTAGAACTGAGACAGCCAGCCAATGGTAAGTGCATAATAATAATCACTCCTTTTATTGGATGGGAAAACTTGTGTAGTACACAGTGAGTGAATCATACAGATCAAGGCATCAGTGAATTTTTTCCTCACACTCTTGTGTATTTCATATCAAGACACATTTTTCCTTTTTGAATATTTTTTTTTTCTTTTATTTTTCGCTACTTGTCGTAAAGTATAATTTGTAGGATTTGGCTCAACTTCAACGTGTGACGGTAGCAGAGTGATCATGGAGTGCCGCTCATCAGCTATTTTTTGTCCAAGTTAACATTCATTCTAACATAGAGTAGGCTGATTCTCTAGCAACCCTCTTCAGAACTAAGACCAACTCCGTATGACTTACTGCTTCATAATAATAATGGATGATTGAGTAAAGTATATTTTCTTCCCGCCAACATGACGCCGGTGTTCATGAAGTATTTTCCGACTTGTGAAGTAAACGCTAGGCGATTTGCAACAGATATTATCACAACTATGTATGCAGCGCTTCCTACTTTGCGAAACCTCGGTATCATTTTTCCAACACTAGTGTACATCGATGGACGAAATCGTTTCATCAAGGAAGTAGAGTCTTTAACTTGGCCAGGCAGTGATGGACCACAACTGTGAGCCGTTCAGATCGAACTGTACGTGCTAGGCCTGCCTCGCTCCCCCGTCGGACCACAGTCAAATAAGACTGTTGGCACATGACTTATACACAGTTCACCGTTAGGTCATAGTCAAATGACATTGTTGGCACATGACTTATTCACAGTTCACCGTTAGGTCATAGTCAAATGACATTGTTGGCACATGACTTATTCACAGGTCACCGTGAGCCCACAAAGAAATGACGTTGATAGTACAGGTTTTACCCACAGTTCACCGTCAGGCTTAAGTCAAATGACATTGTTGGTACAGAACTTATAAACAGAGCTCCGTCAGGCTTAAGTCAAATGACATTGTTGGTACAGAACTTATAAACAGAGCTCCGTCAGGCTTAAGTCAAATGACATTGTTGGTACAGAACTTATCCACATTATACCGTCAGGCTTAATCAAATCACACTGATGTTAGAGATTTTATCCTCAGTTCACAGTCAAGCCACAGTCAAATGACACTGTTGTTGTATGACTTATCCACATTTTACAACCAGGCCACAGGCACATGTTTGGTGCTAACACCTCCTCAATTATATTCTCTGTCGGGCTGCTGTTAGGAGTAAGATAATTATTATTTTTTTTTTTTTTCGTTTAGGGTTCCGATATGGCACAAACTTTGATAATATTGGTTGTTGATTTGTGCACCTTTTTTCATATATTAGGTTAAACAATATGACAAACAATTTTGTGAGCCGTAGATGAGAGCTATTTATTTTAAAATATGGTGTTTTCCTGGCTAATGAGTACGGTACCTCACTTTCGGTTTATGGTCCGTTTCAGAACTGCGATGTGGGAAAATTGAATTTCCAAAAAGGTAGCTGGTAATTTGCATCGAGCCGACCTCTCTTAAGAAAATTTTATTTGAGCATTTTTTTTTTAGTGTAAGTCAACGCCTTATCTTCTTGATAGCGGGCATTGGTGTAATTACAAAAAAAATCTTTGCACGGGAACTGTTTTTTTTTTCCTAACGCCTCAGTTGAAACCGTTTAGTCGAATTGAGGTAGACTCGCCTGACTTAAGAGTTTTGCTTCTCTTCACCTGCATCAATAGATTTTTTTTAAGTCATTGCAAATATGGATGCCACAGATGTCACACTTGTTGCTTGCTTATACTTTGGTATTTTCAATCCCTGGGGGGGGGGATACCAAAGCACAATTTTAAAGCTTCGAGTAAACCTCCTTTTTTTTTTTTTTTTTTTTGCCCATGTGATGAGAAGAGCGAAACTGGAACATCTTGTGACACCTGAAAAGATAGGAGGGAAACGAAGCAAGGGAAAACAGTGAGACAAGATGTTGCATGGACTAAGAATGTGGCTGAAAGTAGGGCGATAGGTGCTCTAAAAATGACGAGGGATAGAGTTGTGTCGAGGGTCATGGTCGTCTGCGCGAAAGATCAGAACACATTTGGTTGATTGGCATCAACATCCATGATACTTTTACTTCTATGTACCAAACCTTTATTTTTTTTAATTTTTTTTTTAATCGATGCCTCTCGTTGCCAATTAGGTTCTCAACAAAAGGAGTAGGAATTTAAAGCAGTCGTGAGAGTCAACTACTGTATTTAGTCATTGAGCGAGAGGTTACTCGTATTTGCACAATTAATCGGTTGACAGTTGAAGCAAAAAAAAAAAAAATACTAGGCTATTAACTTTGGTTGTTTTGGTATTATTTCTCTACTGGAACAATTAAATTGGTCGACATTTAAGTTGAAGTCAATATGGTCATCGGAACAAATTTTCACGACTAAAAAAAAAAATAGAGATGAGATGGTGCATTAGCCTCTTTTTATTTGCATCGCCCCATTTTGTTTTTTCAACTGAACTTTACCGTTGGCCTGCAACTAAAAAATCGTAGTGCTGTACCTCCAATGGCTACTGGTGCTGTTATTTTATCTAGGCCATTTGTTTTGTTTCTTTATTATTTGTTGTTGTTGTTGTTGTTGTATTTGTTGTTTTTTTGGGGGGGTGACCTATTATTAGATCTAGCAGCATTGAAATCATGCTGATCAATACATTTCATACGGCGTGTAATCTCATATTATTTTTTGAAGCGTTTGAGCCTGATGTACCATACATTGCCGCACTTGTTTTTTAGTTTACACGTACCCACACACACTCGCATTACATTCGCTCCACACACTGTGCGGTTGTAATGTAAGATGAGCTTGTTCATTGATGTTGAATAATTATGTAGTCAAATACACACACTTCGCTGTAACTGGAGACGCCTACATACATTCTGTTGTGTGAAATTTGGACAGTCTTGTGTTCCCCAATGAAGATGAAATCGTGATATAGGCTAATACAATATTATTACAAACAAATAGACCTAGACGTAGCTCTCGATAATCTGACACGTTTCTATCTAAATCTAGATCTAGATCTAGATAGACTTTAAAATAGACGGTAAGATTATAAATTCTTTGTATGAAGTCTCAATACAGCAATGCTAAAGGGGGCTGGTAGTGGTATTAAAGATGCATAATATAAGATAGATTTAGACGTAGAATCAATTAAGTTTGTACATTAATGTAGCACTGGCTAAGTTGAGTTGAGATAATGAAAAAAGACCGATGCACATTTACAATTATTATTTTATTATATTATCAGAATAGCAAATCCAGCGTTTAAAGTCAGGAATAATTTGGTATTGATCATTGCAGTTATTGGCCCAACCCACTTATTGCTTTTTTTCTGAATGAATTTAATATGCTGAACACGAATATGAAGGTTTTATTCGACGCAAATAAATACTTTTCAAGATATAAGCATGTTTGTGTTGATCTAAAATCCCATTAAACCACAAGTGTAGCCTAACTTGAGTTGGGCCGATATCTGCAAATTTACCAATAATTTTGATACACTGTTGTTTGCCAAAATGAATCAGAAAAGGTTTTAAAAAAAAAGGCATAAACAGGGATTTGTTGAGCAGATTTTTTTCGGTGATTTCTTCAGGAAGGTAGCATTAGAATGATTAGTATTGCACTGTGAAAAATTAGTTGTCAGTTTATAAATTGTAATGTAGATCAAGGCTTACTTCAGACTAGATCTAAATTTATAGCATATTGTTACACTGCTGTTTAAGCTTGATATAATCTCATGACATTGTTGATCTAGATTTATATATATATATATATATATATATATATATATATATCATATAAACGTATGTGTATGCGTGTAGCGACGTCATGAATTGAGACAGAAATATGTGGGTAAATGTAATTTACCTAAAGAAAAGTTAAAATTTTCACTTTTCGTACTGTTCTTATTTCTAACTTTCATTCTGTTATATAGATCTATAAAAAATCTTTTTTATTATTATAAACTGAAACTAATGCGGAACAAAAACAATTTGTACTATAGATAGTTTATAAGACATAGAAGACGTCTCGCGACAGTTTTAGGCTTAGTGCAAAATAAAATTGTTAGCAGGGAATGACAACTGGATAAAGTGGAAACCTTGTAAACACAGAAGATAGAGCAGGCGATTTCATATCTCGCATGCAAGCACTATCAGCATTTATATTGGTGGTCAATATTTATAGCTTTTCCGAATGGGGAACCAAACATAAATCTTCCTTAGTTAATAAAACATGATCTTTAGCATAGGAGACCTAAATTATGACATCATTGTTGAAGATGTAATTTATGGGTGTAGGTACCAGATAGCGATAATCATCTCATTGTTTTTGTTTTTTATTATTCATCACTTTTGATTTTTCAGAGCATTTTTTTTTTATTCATTCACAGGCAAACATGGCAGGCCATTGTTCAATGTGGGCAAAGAGCGTCTATTGGGCTCCAAATAAATTTTCAAAATTGATGCAATTATGCCCATCCATCAAAACCTTATATGGTTGCCACAAGCTTGAGTTTCGTCTTGCTTCCCACTCTAGTGTGAGATCTATGAGCCAAGGGCCAAACTCCTACACAGAAGTTTTCAGGCGCTCGATGGAGACTCCTGAGGAGTTTTGGGCTGAAGCGGCAGAAAATCTTCATTGGTTTAAAAAATGGGATCGTGTGGTTGATAGGAGTAGAGAGCCCCTGAATCAGTGGTGAGTTTTGTGGTTGCGATATTTCCATTGTATTAAAATCTTTGCTTTCCCTGTATTGGTAATAATTTCAGTTCAGTCTCCATGGAAATATGATTCCCATTTTTTGTACAACCAGCCATTGATTTTGGTCAAACCAATTAAATTGCATCCTCCATTTGCTGGTTGCAATGTATTGTGTGCTACAATTTATTTGAAGACAGAGTGTCTTCCCTTTCTTTAGACTAAAATGGCATATTTTTTTTAAGCGTTATTTATAGACAGAAGAGCATGTAGCAAGCATCAACAATCATTAATGATCTTGAAGATACAAATTTGTATGACAGAATGTAAACCTTTATTTTTTGTTTGGTAAAATCAAAAACGTATTCTAGCATAATCCACTTTTCACCATTAAACTTGTTTTCCTTCTTCATTGAGTATGTGTAATAGGGCATACAAATTTTCCCCTCAAGTTTTATTGAATTCACTGACATTGTCACATGATTAAATTTTTTTTTTTCACTCTATCTTAGCATTTCAAATTTTAACTGGAATTTTTATGTATGCAGGTTTACAGGTGGAGAGATGAATACTTGCTACAATGCCATAGATCGACATGTTGAGGCAGGTCGAGGAGAACAAATTGCCTTAATCCATGATAGCCCTGTCACAGATTCCATCACACATATGACCTATTCCCAGTTACAAACATTGGTAATGGGTCTTTTGCTTTCAAGAATGATAGTGTTGCTAGTTAGTTGAGGACATGAATGTTTATTCTGTCTTTTGAAGGATATAATCCAAAAGCCCACAGCACATTCAATTTTGAATTGAGTGCATGATTTCAAAAGTAAAAGCTTTACATCTAGATAAAAATATTAAAATTCATTTGATCCATATGCAATATTTAGATGAAGCTTGTACTCAAGAGAACTTTTATATCACAAAACAGATTGAGTTATGAATTTTCCCACGTTTTATGGCTTTCATGGCAGCTTTCATGATTGCTGCTTAACTAGTCTCAATGAGAACCCAGTACTAAATGTATTCCCTAGAAAAACTAAAAAGGGCAGCAGGCCTACTGGTTGTTCAATAATGAACATTTGAAAGGAATAGTGTCAAGTGTTATTTCTCGCAACTGTAAAAAGATCTGTCAAGTCAACAAAAAGCTAAAGTAAAAATGATTAACTTCTACAATTTTGATTAGTACCTATAACTTACTTTAATTTTTAAGCAGGATGACTTGAATGAATCAAGGACGAATGTTTCTCACTGACTTTAAATTTCGTAGTCAGGAAGAATATACAAGGAGTCAAATCCTCTATCCAAGGCAAGCCAATGAGAGTGTTTTTTTTTTTACATAGTTTCTTGTTCTTGCTTTCATACACAAAAGCTTTCTGATGCTAGAGGAGGTATTAATTTGACTATTCTATCTTCAGTTGACACTCATCACAGATGTGACATTAGGCCAATAAACATGTGCATGACTTCATTTTTTTTTCTCCATTAGTTATGAGGAAAATTTGTGTGTATAAAGGGAATGCAACTTGTTTTCTAGTCTTAACAAAGTGGTATTTCATGTGAAAAGAAAAAGAACTTTTTGAAGAAAAAGTGAAATGGTGCTCGGAAAAGGTTTTTTTTTAAGAAAAAGGGTTTAATTAGCCACTATTAATTTGTTTCTGCTTGACTCTTTTTTTTGTATTTCATTATGCAGCTTGCCTCACAAAACTGATCATGGCATTTTTTTAATAGGTGAGACAGTTTGCTGGATCCCTGAGAGCTGAGGGTGTTGAGAAGGGAGATGTTGTCCTGATCTACATGCCTATGATCCCTGTGGCTGTGGCTGCTATGATGGCTTGTGCTCGCATTGGCGCTGTGCACAATCTCGTATTTGGCGGGTTTGCAGCAAAAGAATTATCCACCAGGATAGCTCACTCTCAGGTAAGTCTGCTTTTTCTATTATTTGTCTTCCCTAGTTAATGTGATTATCATATCCTTGTTGTCGTGGCCCCTCCATTACTTTATATTTTGATTAGGAGCAGAACCTCCTGTAGCTTTGAAAAATTGAGGTTGAAATCCAGGCGAAGAAAGGACGTCTGGGGCTGTGTACCATTACCAAAATGTTAACTATTATATCATAAAACTGCAAATACTCTCTGGCATCAATAAGTGTAGGGCATACCTTGTGAGATGCCAGTTTGTTTGATTTGCAAAACAAGTACGAGATAAATCCTAAAGAGGACAGGCTTTATAGAGGGATGCATGATCAGTTGCTCAGATAAGTTCACTGAATTTTTCTAGGGCCTGTGAAATTATTCAGTACTATTTGAAGTGCTTTTGCACTGAGTCAGAGTATGCCTTCTGGACTGAGCTAGTTTAGAAAAAAAAATTTCACTAGCACTGTGTCAGTGGGGACATTTTGTTAAGTTAGTATCATGATAGTTCCATTTACACTGTTTACTAGTTGGACCCCAACCTCTTTAGGGTAAGTTTTGGGTGTCATCTTTTCAGTTTGGCTTAGCGAGATAGAGACTTGTTTAATATACAGAAAAGGCCTGAGACAACGTTAATATCATGTAATGGACGATATCATACAAAGTGATAATAGGAAAGTTGCACATTAGACCATGATCTGGCCACTTTGATGTTTGCAAATTAATGGTAGAAAAACTCTCTTGACCCTCCCTGTAGAGGGATATTTTGAAAACTGTCATGAGACCATAATCTAGTTGTTTTTAAGTCCTCAGGTTAGTCTTCTCAATTGAGTATCAAAGGCTGTTTGCAAATTCACAAAATAAAGGAATACAGATATAGCTCATATAAGGATTGAGTATCAAAGGCTGTTTGTATATTCACAAAATAAAGGAATACAGATATAGCTCATAAGAAAGAAGACTTAAGAAGACGAGCAATTTTTTCTATAAAAGTCATGATTCAACCCTGGGCTACCGTTGGCTAAGTTCACAGCGTAAAAAAATAAAAAAAAAAGAATATGAACTTAAAATAAAGAGGGTTCGAACTACATTAAAAATAGTAAAAAGAAATTGGGTTGCTATAATTTTATTTTCCCACCTGAATTTTTGCCTGTTTTACAACTTTTAAATCACTAACAGATGGCTCTTCATTGTATTGTGACTTCAGATTTGCTCGGTGAGCATATGTTAAATACAGTTTAAGAAAGTGATATTTTGAAGGAAAGAATAATAACAAAAATCACTCCATGATCTGTTGTTTTTTTTTTCAATAATGGAATCAAGAGAGTTAAATATATTTTACTAATAATTCTAAGTCAAGATTTAGCAAAGCTTAAGATGAGAAAGTAGATAACAACTTTGGGTTTCAGTTTATGACAAATTAGATTTATCAGTTCACACTTCAATTTTATTGGGTTCCCACTGGAGATGACAATTGATTCATATAGCTATCAGTTTACTCTTCATTTTTATTAGACGTCTACTGTTCTGGACAGTTGATGAATTTCTTGAAGCTATAAGTATAACATTTATATTATATTATACTTTATGATTTCTTATCCATCCTTTTCTGCAGTGCATTTTACATAGACAGAAGTTTAACTAGAATTGGATATTTTTTCTATGGTAGATGGTGATTTAAGGAGTGTAGATGTTTGCTATGTAAGGTAGACTCTGAATAAAGAGAATTTTCATTCTCTAACTAATCTGGTTTGTGGCAATAAGCGATGTTGTTCTTATGGGTTGTATATTGTAAGCTTACTCTAATTCTAGAATGAAATGCTCCTCAAAAGGCTGATGCATATGGAATCAAATGTGGCAAACTATTTGGTTACATAGTCTGCAGATGAAATATCACTTTGTTTTTGTCAAGAACTTTTTAGATTAAGATTACTTTTTATTAGTTTTAGGGTTGGTTTTTTTTGTCTTTTCAGCCTAAATTAGTAGTGAGTGCCAACTGTGGTGTGGAGCCATCACGCATAGTTCCATACAAACCTCTCCTGGACCAAGCAATTGAGCTGAGTGAATGGAAACCCAAGAAGTGTATTATCTTCAACAGGCCTAATGTAAGTAAGGTGTGCTTATGCTTGGTGGTGTGAGCAATATGAAACACATCTTGATCGGTTCAGAGTGCATATTGCTGCCAGTTATTTTCATATTGACATTAAATAGATTGTGTTTCATTTAATACATCTTATTATTTGAAATTTCATTTAAGTCCCTATTTTTTTGAAAGTCCGCAGTTATTTTTTTTATTGGCACCTGTATATATGATGCATTATCATGGAGTGGATCAATTACTCAGTTCTACTTGATTGGATTTATGAAGGAAAATAGTTAAAATTATCATATGCATATGTATACATCAATACAAGGGACGGCTTCAAGATTCTGAAACATCACCTGAAACCTGCAGAGAGAGAGAGTTGATTTACTAAAAGCTAGACTAATGAGATTAGGCTGTAATTGTCACTTTTTTACAAACAGCTCAAACCCAACTTCCTTTACAACTGGCTAGCATGAAGTAAACTTGCATTATTATACTTCCATGGGTGAGAATCAACTCCTAGGTACATTGGGAGGGAGGGAGCAAGAGGGAGTGAATTCAGCAGATCTATTGGACTAGGAGATGCTTGAATCTGACATAAGTCTGGAATGCTGCTAATGTTGGATCTCCTTAGCTCCTGCAAAATGTGTATTCCTACTCATAGTTCTTTTTTTCTCTTTGAAACGATTCTAAACTTCTTTTACTCTTATCTTATCCCTGTCCAACCATTGTCCAGTTGGAAAGAGCTTCCTTGATATCAGGTCGTGATCTAGACTGGAATGAAGCTATAGATCATGCTAAGCCAGTGGACTGTGTTCCTGTTCTTGCCACTGATCCAGTTTACATCCTCTACACATCTGGCACAACTGGAATACCCAAGGTGAGCAATCACTGGCTGTGGACATCAGTTTTTTTTCCAAGTCACTTTTTCCTAATAGTAGCTCTGACATATCGCATGAAAATGAGGGGATAGACTGGTATCGTAAATCATTTAATATACACATCTTGTCCAGCAGATACCACGCAACTGGTCTTGAATAATTTTATCCCAAAAATGCGATCCAAAATATGAATTCATAAAATATTTCCTTATGAATGGCAAAAGATAAAATTTTAATAGTTTTTTATTATATAGGCATTTTGTTTGTTTTTGATGCGTTCACAAAAATAGTAATGTTTTTTTGGTTTACTTAATTTCTGTTTGCATTTTGTAATTTGAGATCTTCAATCGTGTTTCATAAGTGTTATATACTAATTGAATGTTGAGAGTGCCTGCAAAGTTACTATGGGATGCATTTTGTGTTCCAATGTCCAGAATACTTGCAGTATGGGTATCATGGTCAATTTAACTCTTAAAATGTAGACTTTTGGGAGGGGCTTCGCGGAATTAAATTTTTGCTCAAATTATTTTTTTAAGGATTGCACAAACTATATCAAAGCTATCAAGATCTTCAAATATCCGAAGTAAAAAATATGAGTTCCTTTTAGGCTGATGGTAGAAAAAATTATTGAAGAAGTAAACATGAGAAAAAGATAAGTCTGTTTACAGACATACGGTAAAGAAACTTAGTATTGCATTCTTAACAGCAGAATAATTGCCTCGTACATAAGACAGATTTTTGTTTTAAACGTTATGCACATCTTTCCACAGGGAATAGTGCGGCCAAGCGGAGGTCATGCTGTTGCACTGAACTGGACCATGCCAAACATATACGGCATGTACCCTGGATCCGTAAGTTGGACCAGACAAGCCTGAGGTTTTTATTGCTCAATGATGTCAGAAGAGTTAAGTAAGGCTGTTAATATAGGCTGTCCACTATAAAGAATGCATGATGGGATTGAAGGTAATCAGTTATTGAGATGTATATAGGAGAATGTTGATTGAAATACTTTTTTTTTCCTCACATTGATCATAGATACCCAGCAAATACTCATTATTGGGGGGGGATTTCCATTTTCATATGTTGTTTTAAGAAATTAATGTAGAATGAATTCATGCTTAAAAAAAAAAAAAGCAACAGTGTTCGTAAAGGGTAGCTAGAAGCATTCTTTAAGCTTTAAGTCTACATACAGAGGTCATAAGGGAGTGACGCCCAACATTTGAGTTGTGTTAGTGAAACTTAATTTTTATTTTTTAATTGCAAATAAGGAAATAATACTATGATAACCTTGTTAATTGTTTAAGATCCAGTGTGCTCTAACTTAGCATTGACCTTCCCCAGGTGTGGTGGGCAGCGTCTGACCTTGGCTGGGTGGTTGGTCACTCATACATTGCTTATGCACCGCTACTGATTGGGGCCACCTCTGTAATATATGAAGTAAGCTTTCTTTATCTCTCTCTCTCTCTCTCTCTCTCTCTCTCTCTCTCTCTCTCTCTCTCTCTCTCTCTCTCTCTCTCTCTCTCTCTCTCTCTCTCTCTCTCTCTCTCTCTCTCTCTCTCTGTCTCTGTGTGTCTCTCTCTCTATCTCTTTCGCTCGCTCTCTCTCTCTGTCTCTCCCTCTCTCTCTCTCACTCTATCTCTTTCGCTCTCTCTTTCTGTCTCTCTGTCTCTCTCTCTATCTCTTTGTCTCTCTGTTTCACTCTCTTTCTCTCTCTCTCTCTATCTCTTTCTTTCTCTCTTTCTCTGTGTGTCTCTCTCTCCCCCTCTCTCTCTCTCCCTCCCTCTCTCTCTCTCTGTCTCTCTCTCTCTCTTTCTCTCTCGCTCTCTCTCTCTTTCTCTCCCCCTCTCCCTCTCTCTCTCTCTCTCTCTCTCTCTCTCTCTCTCTCTCTCTCTCTCTCTCTCTCTCTCTCTCTCTCTCTCTCTCTCTCTCTCTCTCTCTCTCTCTCTCTCTCTCTCTCTCTCTCTCTCTCTCTCTCTCTCTCTCTATGTCTCTCTGTCTGTCTCTCTCTCTCTCTCTCTCTCTCTCTCTCTCTCTCTCTCTCTCTCTCTCTCTCTCTCTCTCTCTCTCTCTCTCTCTCTCTCTTTTTCTCTTACAAAGTGAAATGTTTATATGTTGTATTGATAATAGTTTTGTTATTTCTTTTTGTCCCATAAATATAAAGTTGTGTACCTAATTTCTTTTATGCATTCTCTTTCTCTCTCTCTATCCCTCTCTTTCTCTCCAAAGATAATAGAGATATCTTATCATAAACTGAATTCATACCCTAGTACGTTTTTTTTAAATGATTTATTAATTGTTTTTTGTATAATAGGCATGTTTTACCAACATCCTACTTTCTTAGATGTCACTTGCTCTGCAAATGATTATATATACAGAAGAACATGACTAGCGAGATTTTTGGTTCCAGGATAAAATTCCTGCTGTAAGCAAGTTCTTGCAGTAGAAATGCAAAGGGGAATGGCAAAAATCCACATGACTGATTACTTCCCTTGCTTGGTTGCTTGCCCGATGGGAAGAGAGAACTTTGGTTCAATGTTTTTATGCTCTATGTTTTTGTTTTAATTTTTAGTATAGTTTAAAGATTTTTAATTAAATTGCCCCTTCCTCCCTCACATGGTTTCACGGGCTTGGAGTAATGACTGTGGAGGTTGTCTTCGTTTACCAGAGGCTAACATAATGTTCGGTAAACACACATGAGTACATGTGGGGCAGTATGCCCAATCCCTTTCCAATATCCTCCTGCAGATCACTCAACTCAAGGCTTTGCGTTTCTCCAATCATCGATGAAAGCAGAGAGTGCGTTTAGTTATAAAAGTGTGCGTACTTAGTATGCCTACTGTTTGTGCTCTTGTCCCGTCACCGAGGTTCCTGTCAGAAGTCTAGATTTTGCACTAGCTGCTACTATTGGCTCAGTGGAAGTGTGCGTGCATGTGCTGTGAACTTTGTGAGTGATTCCTATGTCTGTGGAGCCAGGCTCCAGTAATTGACTAGAACCACCAAGGTCATTGGACAATTTTTACACTGCCTACGTTGACTAAGAATCTCCGTGATGTGAAAAAGGAGAGGTTACGTTAGGTATGATTAATCAAGTGGGCACGACTAAAATTTTTCTAACATGCTTAGACCAATGGTACATTAGCCTCTTCAAAGCAACCTCTCAGTTATTAGTACTGGAACTATCACGTCCCTTCCCAATCTATAAACTAAAAAGGGTCTTAGTACTGTTATGATCATCTTTGTTTTATTGTTAGCCTTTAGCATTGCCAGTTGCCTCGAAAAATTGATAATGGGGGGGCTAGTGAAAATGGACTTTAACACATCCGTTTGATTTTATTAGACAAATAAAATATAAAAAAAATTTTTAAAAAGCACACTCAACACAACATTTTTTTTAATAGAAAGATAGAGGGGCTGATTGGGTTCCTTGGTTTAAATTAGATGAATACAAACGACAATCAAGTCATACAATTTCAACACAAGTATAGTACTCTCCTCTTCTGAATTTTTTGGCCTAATACGAGGACTGTACATAAAACAAGTTTACCTAAGCTTAAGACTGCTCATGGAAAGTATTAATAACGGGGCGAGGAAAGGCCTGAACTTTACTTATAGCAGGAGAAATTGAGAGACAACTACCAGTATGCCTACCTGGAGGAAGGGAGGTGAGGGATCAGGTGAACTGTTTACACCTAGCTCTCGTAACATGTCTCTCCATCTTTCTGCCCCCCAGCCCCACCTCACTTATCACTGGACTGGCCAGTGATACAACGCGGCACAATTGAGTTTGGGACCTACCTACAGTCCCCCATGACCCCTCAACTCTCCTTCCCCCTGGTACCGTCAGAATTTTCTCTGTCTCTCCCGCTGTATCATCCTCTCATAGGTACCCGTAGGCCTAGAGCTCATTCTAGTTCAGGCCTTTCCTCACCCTGCTAAACCCAAGTACAGCTAATAGAGTTTACATACTAATAAAAAGCGGTATCCTGGTACAGTCCCGCTGTAGTGATGGTCCCTCTGCAGCGCGTGCCGCTATAGTCATGTTCTACTGCATTATGTCATTTGTCAGTGGTGAAAAAAAGACTGCCTTTTCCTCGATAGTTCCATGTCAGGAGCTTGAGATTGTGACACATACAAAATCATCTGTTTTGACTGAATTGTTGACAAGGCATATCAAATAAAAATTCAGATCCAATTACACTGATAAGTCCAAAGAATTTTTTGATTGCCTTGATGCTGAAACATGGTTGTTTGTCCGGTTAGTAATAGATGGAAAAGAGGGAGTTGATGTTGATCTGAGGATCAAGAACCCTACATTTTTAATCTCTTAAAGCATTTTGTTTCTAGTAATTTACTTACAGTCTATGTTCCATGATTCATTCAGGGCAAACCAGTTGGTACTCCAGACTCAAGTGCATTCTTCCGTGTCTTGCAGCAACATCAGATTCAAGGCTTGTTTGTTGCTCCAACTGCTCTCAGAGCCATAAGAGCAGAGGTGAATTTTTGTTATTTTATAATAGTTAAAGCCAAAGTCTAATATAAGTGCAGGTTACTAGTGTTTATAAAACTGATCTGTGCTAAGCTGCTAGGGGGTAAGAAAAATGTAAGCTCACAAGGTGAGGACCATGAAAGGATAAAAAAAAAACTTGACACTCTATTCTATTGAAAAAAAATGATCGGGCCCTTATATTTTTGTGTTCTTTGTCTCAATGATATATCATTGATGGTGTAATTATTAATATTACTATCGTTGTTTATATTGCCATTCCTATTTTTTCTTATTATCGCTATTAGCTTTTGGGATTGTTGATAATGTTATTTTAAGCGGTAATAATATTGCTGTTGATTTAGTAGTGTAGTAGGGGGAATGTAAATATCAGTGTTTTTTATCACCTATTTGTTCTCCCTTTTTAAAGCCTAATTATTTAAGTTTGTTTTGCATAAAATGAAACAAAACATGAAAAAATATTTACGATCAATGCCTCCTAAGATGTCTTGGTTAGTTCTCCAGAGGCAGCATGAAATGCTACACATACCACGAAAATTTGATGGTTTTTTTTCTCAAAATGGGATTTGTAATGCTACACATACAATGCAAATTTGATGGTTAGTTCACATGATGGGTTTCGTAAGAATACACATTCTCTGCAAATTTGTGTTAATTTTACAGATGCAATTTAAAATGTTGTGCAGTTTTTTTCCGATATGACAGTCTTAGAGATTTAAGAGACATTAAGAAACTAATCCATCTAAAATCACTGCAATGATATCTTAGTTGGTTAGTTTTTTAACACCCAACAGATTTTTAATGGGTTAGTCAGATGAACTTTATTACAGGAGTAAATCAAGATTTTTGTGTTGCAGGATCAGGTGTTGGCCTAAATTTCTTAAACATTTGTTTTGAATATACATTATATGCATTTCAAAGTTCATATTTCTAATTGATAGATATTTTTATGTCGCTGTTTTGTTAATTTTTTTTTTCAGGATGCGGATGGAAACAAAATTAAGCCATTCCTGCCTCTAGATAAGTAAGGAGGTTTATTTCTTGATTTCTATTTTGAATTCTCTTTTATAATTTTTTTTTCATTTCTATCTCAAGTAAATCAATACAGAATATGGATAAAAATTAATATCACTTGTCAGGAAAGTATCTTGAACAGAAGAAAGAAATTGAAAAGACTAGAAGATATATTTACACTCTAAGCAAATAATTTTTACAATTTTCATCAAGTCAGCATGGGAAACTGATATTTAAAAAAAATGGCATCAAAGGGTGGTAAACCTGTGTTATATTCTTTATTGACTACCTTTGCTCTTGAAAAAGTCATGATCATTTTATGCTATGTAACAAAAAGTAAATCACTGAACCCTTGAAATGTGTCAATTTGTTTTCCTGAGTTAGAAAAGAAAACATTTTTCTTTGAAGAATCATGTCCATAACAAGTTGTAAATGCATCAAAATATACTTCTAAATGCCATGCCTTAAAAGAGATTTTTTTTTCTGTACCAGACTCGATGCCTTGTATTTAGCTGGGGAACATTGCGACCATGAGACAATGGAATGGGTCCAAAACCTGATCCAGAAACCTGTGTTGGATCACTGGTGGCAGACTGGTAGGTCAGTGAAGGGCAGGTGCTTTGTCTGATCCAACTTTTTGAGTGGATTAATTTCAGGTCCCTTCTCTTGAGCACTACTATACCTTTTACTATAAACTGATTTGAATTAACTGGGAAGAAGGGGGAGAGAGAGAGAGAGAGAAAGAGTGTGTGTGTGTGTGTGTAGTGAGTGAGTTAGTTGGAAAAAGTAAGTTCTGGTTTAGATGGGGAGAGTGGGATTGAGACATTAAGTTCAAAGCCTTTTAGTCCAATTGAAAGAAGCGATGAAAACTGAGGTGGTGAAAAGCAGATATGAGTTTATAAGATTCATCACCTTGAATTGAGGGAGGGGGAGGGAACATTGAGATGATATGATCTAATGCCTTAAATTGAGTTTAAGGTTTAGGAAGAGAGAAGGGACAGTGAGTTGATAAGATCTAACGCCTTTAATTGAGTTTAGGGCCTAGGAAGGGGGACAGACAAAGAAATGATATGATCTAATGCCCTTGATTGAGTTTAGGGAGGGGCAAAGAACAATAGGATGATGTTGTCTGATGCCTTCAATTGAGTGAAAGAGGATGGAGGAACAAAGAGGTGATATGATCCAGTGCCTTAGCTTGAGAAACGTTAGGATACTAGGAAGAAGGAGTCGTGAGATTCTACGGCGCATGAATGCAGCAAACTAATACCAGGCTAGGCCTCAAAGTCCCTGTTAAGTTAAGGAGAAGGATTTTCTTATGTTTCAGTCTTTTCATGCTATATGAAGATGGTTAAATTTTATTTTGTATTTAACTTGTTCAACATCCTCAATTCAAAACCTGGTACTAAAGGAGTGGCTGCCATTGGATCTGGATATTGGCTAAATGCACAGGCATAAGGGATAGTATACATGAAATTTAGCAACTGTTTTGCTTTGATGTTATCCTTTATAATTATTACTTTAGTTTTACAATGTGGTGCTTTTTATCTTTGTCTTTGTCTAACACTTGTTTGAATTTTCTTCAGAGTCTGGCTGGGCGCTAACGGCAACATGCCGAGGTCTTGGCATGGATCTGTATCCCAGACCAGGTCTTACAGGCAGACCTGTGCCAGGCTGGAATGGTGAGTGGACAAGTGTACAGACAAACCTGCGTTGGGCTGTATGAGTGAATGCTCAATCATTTGGCAAACTGGAGCTGAGAGGGATCAAGTAAAAAAAACTGATTACTTGAACAAAAAAAAATATATCAGTTGTAAAACTGAATGATTATCTTTATAAAATTTAATTTGACGCCATTTGTTAGTTGTCAAATTTTCTCTTTGTCATCAAGCAAAGTTGCAATATATCTCAAAATGCAGAAAATATAAAAGAAGAGAAAAATTTATCACCAAAATTTTATTTTCAATCCCAGCCTTGTATTTTTTTAACTTTCACCAGTTCAAGTGCTGAGACCTGATGGTACAGAAACTGAAACAGATGAGCTGGGAGAAATCTTCATTAAGTTAGTAGCATTATTTATTATGTGATTTCTCTTTAACATTTCGTCTGGTAATATATATTCCTTTCTTTTATATCGTACTTTTGATTTTTCTGTTAAGTTTTGTCATAACTTACAGGAACATCAGCATACAAATAATGATTTTCATAGGCTATTAGTGTTTTGAAACTCAAAATACACATCAAATAAGTATCTTGACCATCATAATTGGATGTAAACTTGTGTATTTATTGAGCATGAAAAATGCTCCAACAGTAATTAAAAAGAAAGGTAAAAAAGCAATATAAACTGAGTAAAGCCAGGCATGATTGGGCTTAGATTGTTATGGTGCCCTCTGCAGGCGTTTGCTAGAGAGGTTGGAGAAACACAGCTCTGCAGTGGTCAACAGAGCAATCAGCATGTCCCTGGAGAAGCCTAAACACTTGGCTGCTACTAAATAATTTAAAGCACTTAATGGTGTTGAGTGCACACACAATATCCTATGGATATGTCTGTTCTTTACTCCTTTGTGCAGTGTTTTAGACTTAAATATTTGATCTGAGAGGTAACTTCCCCATTACTGAGAGATTGCCATCTTTCAAAATGGTGAGATATGGAAAAACAAACTCTGGTTTACATTTTGAGACAGTTTATTTGTGGTGGCTTGTTTGAGTGTACAGGCTATTTGTGGTGGTTTGCTTGTGTTAAGAGGCTCCTTGTAGTGGTTTTTTGTGTGTCTAGGCTGCATGTGGTGATTTGTTTGTGTGTGTGTGGGTGAGAGAGAAGGTTTCATTCTTGTCGTTTGGGCAGTATTTAATACATCTATGATTCCTTTTCCTAATAAATAATCTGGAAGTCAATTTTGATTTATTTTGGCCCTGTGAATGAGTTTTATGAAAAAAAAATTCTCTCAATCAAATTATTCTAGTCATTTTCCTCATGAAACAACATAAAAATATTCACATTTAAATGTTAACATGTGTGTCTCTCTAACATCTTATTTGTATGGGTTTAGCATCCTGGTTATGAGTTCCTGATGACCCTTTTATGTGTGTGTGTGTGTGTGCAATGTCCTGTTTGTTTATTTTAAATATGCAATGTGTACTTGCCTACACCTTGTTAACGTGTATTCTGCATCCCTCATGTGTGTGTCCAATGCCTTGTTTGGAATTGTTGTTGACTTTGCAACTCTTTTCTCTCATTTGTGTGATAACCATGCATTGTTATGCTCCTTCCCTCAATCCGTGTCTTTCTTATCCCATCCTTGTGCTGGCTTCTTTTTGGACAGACAACCGCTGCCCCCGGGATTTATGTCCACTCTGTTAGGAAATGATGAAGGCTTCAAACAGATCTACTTCAGCAGAATGGAGGTGTGTGTGTTTTTATTAAAGGGAACTGTGATAGGGAAAAGAAAAATTTGGGGGACAGATAGAGAGGAGAGGAGAGAAAGAGGTGGAAAAGAGAGATGTAGGAGAGGAGGCTGTTAGTAGGAGGGAGAGAGAATATGAAAATTTTTTTCCTAGTAAAAGTGAAAGCCATCAATAACAATTATATTGTTGTAGTGAAGTGTTTTTGTGCTGTGTTCAACACTGTTCTTCTTACTCAATTTCTGCAGAGAAATACACTTTTGCTTCATGGAATTCTTGATAAAGTAAAATTGTAGACTTTGCAATATAAAGCAATTTTACATATTTTTTTTTAACCAAAATAATTTTTTGAGTCATGCAAAGCAAGAAACTTGAATGAAATTATATAAAAATACAGACAGCAGTGTCCAGAAAGAGGCGATAGATCAACACTACAAATATAGTCTGAGACCTGTCAAGGCTGACTTACATTTAAATTGTTGTCATCATTGAAAGTCTGTGTTGTCCTGAGACAATTTTAGTGCAAAAAATTTTAAATGAGGTTAAGAAATTAGGAGAGAAGCCTTATTTGAGACTAGAGGCTTAAATTCAGCATATGCCTGAGCTGTCAAATATGTTTTTTCCAGGGCTATTACAATACAATGGACTCTGGTCTGCGGGACAAAGATGGCTACATCTCTGTCTTGTCCCGTACTGACGATGTCATCAATGTAGCTGGCCACAGACTATCTTGTGGTGTTTTAGAGGAGGTAACTCTTTTAGCATATCAGATCTGTTGGGCATCTTTTTTGGTCTTGTAGTTATTTTGAATACAACATTGATGCTAGTAGAAGTAATAACACTTACTGGAGCAGCATTAACAATACCAGTTGTGCTGTTGCAGTAATTATTAAAACCTTTGGGTCGACTGTCATTGTCTTGGAGGCAATGATAATGGTGCAAGTTATAGTCACATTAGCAGAAACAGTGGAAAATTAATGTGTGCTAGCAAAAGTGGGTGTCATTTCCTTTACGTCAGAATTAATGGGGGTTTTTTGTGTCATTTTTAGTCAAAATTTCCTGTATGTCAGTGAACATATTACCAGTCTTTCTTCTTTTTTCAAAATCCCATGCCAGTTTTGTTATTACTTTTTTTTTTGGACTCATAGAAAGATATGTCAGTTTTGCTGGCTTTTTTTTATTTTTTAACATGTAGAAAGATATGTTGTTACATAATATCTGCGCTTCTAGGACTAAATGGGATATCCTTCTTGACATGCTTTTACAATTATTTCTGATGTAGTGTAAATCCAATCAAACCTTTAAATTCATCTAATTTAGAAAAAAAATGGTTGTTCTATAAATGGGAATGAAACTCTAATCAGTAGTTTTATAAACTAGACCTAAATGTAGATTCAGATCCTTACCTGAGTTATCCTGAAATTGTCACAGTTAAGATCTTTTTACTGTGGCACATTACATTTAT
The DNA here is from genome assembly GCA_033675545.1 of Elysia crispata. NCBI lineage: Eukaryota > Metazoa > Mollusca > Gastropoda > Plakobranchidae > Elysia > Elysia crispata. The sequence continues at coordinate 101,123 of JAWDGP010005116.1, read as the reverse complement.
GCATAATGTGTAAAAAAGCAGACATGCAATGATGCATTCATTGGTCTCCAGGAATTGTGGGTTTACATAAAAAAATGAAATTCTTTGGGCATATCTTTGTTCGTGGGTATGAGTGATTTCTATCCAAAATTTATATAGGTAAATTAATTTTAAGTTGTTTTATGTAGAAGTAGATCTATGGTTAGTTGTTTCATCATGCTCTCAATTTTTAGGCTGTTCTTGAGTGCCCACATGTTGTGGAAGCTGCTGTAATTGGAGTTCCTGATGAATTGAAGGGAAATATTCCTCTTGGACTATGTGTTATTCGATCGGGTAAATAAATTCAGTTTAGTTCTACTTAAAAAAAATAGCTTCCCGTGGGAAATATTGCCTAAAGCTATGGTAAGATTGCCTCGAAGAAGAAAAGTTAAAAATTTCATTCAGTTTAACTGAAGATAGATTATTTATTGATTTCAATTTTTTTTTTTTTTTGTAGTTTGGCTGAGTTACATTGTGGTAGCTTTAAAGCTTAATTCTTTTTAAAAAAAAGGGCTAAACTTAGTTGTTAAAAAAAAACTCATTTCTTTTTAACAGACTGATAAAAGATAAGATTTTTCATTATTGTGAGCTCAAAATTATCCTAAGTAAAATCTGAGTAGGTCAGAATGATTAGACTCAACCCAGTTGACATTCTTAATAGTAACAGATGTTTACAGTATTGAAAACAATCACCTGTTGACTATGCAGAATTTAACTACCTCTAAACATGATGAAAGCGATAACTTATCCTCTCTGCTCTCATACAATTTGGAAACCCTTTAGTTGTGATGGTTTCTTATCTTGGGTGCAAATAATCACACCTTTTGCCATTTTCATTGAAATAAATATAAAATAATGAAACTTCATCTTGAATTATGTTTTCTTTTTAATTATTTTTCATGAAAGACTAATCCTAAGAGCGAGTAAGCCAAGCAAAAATAACTATGTCACAAGTTTTCTGGAAGCTCTCTTAAATCAATCAAGTTTCTATCTGTGCCCGCACCTTCTTTGTTGTTTGTGTACTTTTCTTCCTCATCCTCCTCATCCTCCTCATTCTCTGTCTGTATCCTCCCCTCCTTTTCATCCTTAGAAGTTCATTTGTATCTCCTTCTCCTCTCTCTTCAGACTGTGTGGCAAGTGATGATGAGATTCAGGCCAGTGTGGTTAAGGCGGTGCGAGATGTAATAGGACCTGTTGCTGCATTCAGGCAAATCCTTATCGTGCCCAAGTTGCCAAAGACACGTTCAGGGAAAGTGGCACGCAGCTCCATTTCTAGTATGGCAGCAGGAAAACCTTATAAGGTGAAGTTTCCATTCCTCTCCTTCTCTGTCTGTATGTCTCTCTCTCTCTCTCTCTCTCTCTCTCTCTCTCTCTCTCTCTCTCTCTCTCTCTCTCTCTCTCTCTCTCTCTCTCTCTCTCTCTCTCTCTCTCTCTCTCTCTCTCTCTCTCTCTCTCTCTCTCTCTCTCTCTCTCTCTCTCTCTCTCTCTCTCTCTCTCTCTCTCTCTCTCTCTCTCTCTCTCTCTCTCTCTCTCTCTCTCTCTCTCTCTCTCCTCCCCCTCCTAACTTCCTCTAAGTCTTTTTATATCTATCTATCTAGTGTGTATTTTCTTGTGCCATAACAGGTTGATTGCTGTTCAGGTTTCTTAGGGTTTCTGATGGTATTCTGTTATGAGAGCCCATTGTTTGTACTGTGCATTCCACTTTAAAATAATCCTAATTTTTTTATGGTCTTCGAAAAACCCTTAATGAGACCAGGCATGGCTAAGAAGATCAGCTTCTTTTGAATAAAAAGGGTTTAGAAGTTACAGTGTAGAATTATCACACAGTTGTAAGAGCTTATTAAATGAGACAGCTTCTGAGTTTGTAATTCACTGTGAATAAAGTAAAGTATAAACTAGGTTTACTTTTCTCCCACTTGTCATCATTTGAAAGAAGGTCACCAACCATATTTTTTTTTATTTACTTTTCCCCAGATTCCAGTAACGATTGATGATGCTAGTGTGTACCCTACAATCCTCGAAAAGCTCAAGAGCATAGGACTAGCTCAAGGTCTGGAAAGTTAGGATGTGCTACACTTACAGTGGAATGCCTTGGACCTAGATTCTACTTCAAGGCACTACAGAAATCACTTTAGTTTTAACATAATTTGATGCAGTTCAGGTAATGGGTATTTTATAAAGAAAAATATAACTTGGTGTCTAGAACAATTTTGGTTTAAATATTTATGGTTTTATACCGTTTTACTCTATTTTAAATGGCTTGTACATTATTGATTCTCAAAATTTATTTGGGATTGGTTGTCGCAGATATATGTAGAAACAATTATGCTACAAGCACCTTCAATGGACTCGTCATAAAATGATGGTAGCTATATCTTGATTGTCAACTAAAAATATCATGAAGATATCCCTATTGTACTAGACTAAGTGTATCTTTACTATAAAACTTTGGCTGTAATCTTATTGGACCAGATGTGCCATCAAGTTTTTTGGATCTTCAACTACACTGTTATTTGATGCAAAGGGATCCTGTTTGTAATTAGGCTTTAATTGGTCGGGCATGCCATGAAGAGATCTTTGCTGTACCTAGATTGTTACATGAATAGGTAATACATGAAGAGTTCTTGATTATTAGACTTGAAATTGATCAGGCATATAATGAAGGGATTCTAATTATAATTAAGACTTCAGACTGAGCAGGCACGTCATTATGTGCTCCTAGCTAGATTCAGACGGTAACTTAACTAAGCTTTCTTTGATCTTTGATCACAATTGCTCTATGATAGTTTCTTCACAACCCTTTTTCTTTGTTTGTGGATTTGATAAAGCTTTATATATCATAGCTTATACCATAGGAATATGGTTGAAAGGGTGAAAACAAAAACAAAATTTGTATAAAGACTCTTTAATTAGATGAAATTTAATGCTTTAACTAAATTCACCAAGAATGATTTGAATCTACTTGGAAACTTTCTTGTTACAATAATGGCTGAAGTGAAGATTAAAGAAAGAAGTAAGATTGGAGAGGGAGAAAGTTTCATTCAGAAGTCACAATATTTCTCTTGCCAAAAAAGATCTTAAGATGGGGTGGGCCTGTATATTTTGGTGAGTTAGTATCCTTACCAGCAATGAAGCTTTTCAGACAAAATCAAGAAATCACATTCTAAATACTTTGGAACTACTATTCTGTATCGTATATATTCAGTAAACTAAACCTCTAACTCAACAAACTTAAAACCAACTAGAGCATGAGCCTAATGAGTATAGTATACATGGAATCAATTTTTCTCTTTGACTTATGTAAAAACATTATATAAAACAACTGTTTTTTTGCCAACCTCTGGTTGAGCAAGGGGAAATGAAGCCTTTACAGTTGTGTCTTTATGTTTTTATTGTTCTTTATATATATATATATATATATATATATATATATATATATATATATATGCAATGAAAACATGTTATCTCAGGAGACCTCTGGTGCCACAATTATATACATAATGTAGATTGGAATACCTAATTATATTCAAGATTCATTGTATGTGTCTTATTGTTAATTGATATGTCATGGGGTATGAAGATGATGGAGAGAGAGAGAGAGAGAGACAGTTTTCCCTTGCCTAGCTCTATAGATTGTTAAGTTTACAAGATGGTGTGTAAACAATGTTCTATTTTTAGCTTAGACTGTAGGAGAATAGAATTCCTACTTTCCCTCAGAAGGCAGCAGCCAGCGTAAAGAGGAAAGAACTGAAGCACTGTTCCATTATGATATACAATGTAAGACGTTTGAACCAAAATTTTAAAGCCTGAAGTTACCTTTTTGGTCAACCAAGGTAAATGATAGATGAATTAGGATTTGGATATAAACATTGATTTTTCCTTAAATGTTTTTGGTCTTTTCAAGTTTTACTGCAGCTGTTTTTGCTTGGCTCTAAGATTCCATATGATTTTGAATTGAAAAATAAAACTTCAAAATTCTTCACTTGTTTCATGTACCATTATTTACCAATCATTCTAGTTGCCGTCTGTATATTGTAGTGCAGTGTAATTAGCATTGGCCCAAGTTGATCAATTCATGATCGTATTTATTTGTCACCGGAGCAGTAAAATCATAATTGGTCAAACCTATTTTTTTAATTTACAGCTTATTTAAAGTCATGTTTAGCCCTTTGAAACCTGCAACCAAATCTGTCCAATTACTTGAGGTGAATGAGAGCTGAAGCTGCTTATTAAAGACTAAAGATTCATAAAGCTTTAACCTTGGACTCATGTAGGTTTCTATCTCCTGGTCAAAATATGTTTTTTCTTATATTTGTCAATTTTTTTTCTTGTTTACATTTTAAAATTAATTTTAAACTTTGATTTACAGAGGATGAAAGCTCTGAAGGTATAATTGTAATATTAGCTGATAAAAGAAATACATGTATGCTGAACTTATGTTGAATGGTTATTGCACAAGGTTTCAATATATTTGTTGCAATTTCATTACCTGTCCCCACAGAAAATTGCTGCTGTGATTCTTTAAAAAGCAATTAATCGCAAATTTCCTATTTTTATAAAATTTAAATGGAGTGACATTTTACCATAAATTCTTTTTTTCTTATTCATCTTTTTATTTATAAAAGGCTAGGCCTAGGACTGAATTAAAGCCAATATGCCACAAGTTATGTGTGCTGTTTAAATTTGTAGAAGAATTCCACAATTCTGAAAGTTCTTGTTGCAATCTGCATATAATTATTTTTTATTGAGTTTTTATTATTAACTGTCTTAGTACAGAAATATCTGGTTGATAAAATTAAGTCAGCTGGGGATGTCAGTGCTAAATAGAGACAATCTGTGTTCTCCAAATGGACTCATGAAAGTGGTCTAAAGACTGCGCAATATTATTTTAGAGCAAACTTGAAAATTGTTTATTGAGACATGTGTGAAAACTGGAAAGTATATTAATGATGCAAAAAAAATGAAGAATGAATAAAGGCCAGTGAAAAAGCAAAAGACTATTGTTTAAAATAAGCTTACTTGATTTTTCTATACAAAAATATAACCTCAGTAAATATGGTGTTATACAGGGAAAAAATTCTGTATCTGTCTGTGGACATGCAACGAATGCTATTCTCTTCATTTTATATGTTTTTCACTTTTGTTCTTTGAGTACTAGAGCTTTTCTTCGTAACCTTTTTGAAGATATCCAATATATTTTTTTTTTCATTTTTGATTTGATTACAAATCCTTCTACCTGAATACAAAAAAAATAAATAAATAAAAAATCCTGTGCATTTTTTTTTGGCAAACTTAACTTTTTCTTAAGCAAAACTTTGCCTTTTTCTTTTTTTTTTTTTTCATGTGCAAATTCCTGTGGGGACAATGATATCATATCAACAGTCAGTCTTAACTAAGTAAAGAATTCAAACCTACACAGAAGATCACTTAAAACTAAAAGTTAAAGATGCAAGTGAAAATCTTATATGAGCAAAGAAATTTGCAGAATCGACGATTGATTGCTTCATAGCTTTATAATTCAAGTTAATGGCAATGTTTGGATGTTTCTGGGGTTTTTTTATTTTATGTAAAAGTTTTACATTTGTGATCAATAAATCCCTAAATTGTTCATAACTGGCACATATGCAGAGCAGGTACCATCTCTTCACCAAATTGTAGCCTTCCCACCACCTTTTTCATAAGAAACAATCAGTATTAATCTGCTTTCAGCTTGTTTATGTTTGTGGTGAGGTTTTGTTTCTGAAGAAAATTAAATACGCTTCAGGTAATTTATTTTGTCTGCATTTCCTGGCATTTTAGTCTTTTACAATATAAAATTATGACCTCAGGATGGCCTACAGAAAGAGAAAGTGATTTCTGTTGATTGCCAATAACATGAGGTTAGCGAAATCTGTCCCAATGTATCAGACAATTGTTTCCTGATAGACATACAACCCCAAGAAAAGCCTATTCATAGATTCAATTTGAGTGAGTTCATTTGAAAGTAGATAGACACGCACATAGATATAGATATACATGTGATGTAATGTGCCACTGCCATTCTTGACACACAAAGTATGAGTATGTCAATCTTTACGTGTTGCAAATTTAATGTTATACTCATCATAATATAAACAAAAGATAATTGCTGAATCCTTTATCTATTGTTTGTATTGGCAAAATATAAGGGTACAATTGTTTCTTATTGGTGAGGTTTTTTTTTGTGTTGTTTATTGATATTATTATATTGTTGATGCTACTCTGCAAATTTGCATGAAATTGCAAACCTTACATTCTTTTAAAGACTTTTACAATTGTTCAAATATTGTGTGCTCTCTCTCACTTAGATTATTGTTAAACTGCTCAGTTTTGTTTTGTTTATGATATATTGACAGAAACAATTTAAGTGTACATTTTACCAAATGATTTTAGGTTTATTGCATCAGAGGGGTAAAAAATTATGCACATCAATTTTATTTTTACTCAATAAAAAAATGGCATTTATCTAGTGTAAGTTATTTTATTGCTTTCCAATCATTTTCATTCTTTTAGTTTTTAACCTTTGAGGCAAATGGGTTTGTTTTTCAATTATTACGAGAGGTTAAAAAATTTATATACATTTTTGCAGAATTAATTTGGATCTATTTGATTTTTTATGGTCATATGACAGCACTAAAAAAATTTGGTAAAGGGTTTACTTTGAAATATGAAAAAGGTAAGTTTTCCTTGTTATTGTTGCCTTTAATTGAACAGTGCTCAAAGTTTTGTTGTAAATATTGCAAATTTTACAGTATATTATGTCATGAAGGATTTTAGAATGCTTACGCTGAAAGTGAAAAATAGAATTAGTTTGAAATATATCCAAGTAATAAAGTGATCTTTTTAAATATCAAGCATTACTATTCAGTTAAGTTGTGATGGATTTCTATAGTATTTTAGACTCTTTGTTTAATACACAGTTGTACATACATGTGGGATAACTCAACGCATTTCAGAAGTTTTGGATCTCATGTGTTTTATTGGGATTAATTAAAAAGTTTCAAACCGGGCTTGTTTTATTTGATTGATTCCATACATTTATCTTTATGGCAATTTAACATATCTTTTTTTTTAATCTATATATTATATTGCAATGAAAATCAAATTTATATACTTATATTTAAAGGTGTTTTTTGTATTGCTTGGACATGAAAGTAAAATTTTCTGCAAGACAGATTTACAAAAACGGTGGTTTTATGCACTTTACAAAAATTAATTTTGTCTTTCATTTTTTTTGTCATTCATCATAATTTTTCGTAATTATTGGAGACTATCAGATTTAATGCTTCATTTTTTTTTCAACACACAACTCTTTGAAAGCTAAGCCTCATGGCAATTTTTTTTTATTCCTATAAGTATGTGCTTCGATTCACTTGAACCAAAGAGAGGTGGAATGTTTGCCTCTCGATGCAATCAGGGATAAGGTCCTCTCAAATAAGCTGAAATTAAAGAAGACTTGTTTAATACTCAAAGAGAGAGATGGTGAATGTTGAACGATTTCAAACTGCTACTCATACATTTGTACCTCACATTAAACAACCCTATAACTGACATTTGAAAAGCGAAAATGACTGTCTTAAACCCATGACTTAAGACAAAGGCTAATGGAGCATCCATGTATTTTGTGAGGGAATACAAGAAGCAGTCTAGAAGTCCTTCAGTGATCCTGAGAGTAACACAATGAAGATGCTAACCTTTAAAGTTTCAGAATTACAACGGTGTTGCTTCCATAAGATTTTCACTATCATTGCCCTCTAAATTTAAAATCTCTCTGTCACCCCTTCCCACCTCCTCGGTGACAGTTATGGCTGACAGATATTTGCTACATTACAACTCTGGCCTCAACTTTATTCATAGCTGTCAATGAAAAAATAATTTCTCTAAACAGACGTGAAACTGAACGAATGAGATTGTTAGTTGATATGACTGCTGAGAACATGGGCTATAGTATCTTTGATCAAGTGATTTTCATTAACGCTTGATTTTGTTGTTACATAATCTGTGTTCAACAACCAGTTTCAACACTCATTGTTGCATTGATTTCAAATCGCGTGCTGGTTGCAAACCTGAAATTTATGACTATGATCACCACACAATTCAGACGAATAAAATGTAGTTGGTAATCATGATAAGTTGTGGTCACATTAAAACTACATGTAGTGACCCATGGATGCATCCATCATCAAAGTCAAATTTTGAGCCAAATTATAACAATAGTTCAGCCTAGGTGTATCAATGCATATACATCATAGCAGAAATTTAGCACATAAAGCTGCCTATTGGGGAAAAAAAAAAGAACATGTTATTTACTGTATTCAATTTATTTATTTTCAATGATAATACTGTTGGAAACAGAGTTTCACAAAGCAACAAGCAACAATTGAAAAAGTTACCTTCACAGAGTCACAGAGTACATGTTCAGGGAAAAGTGGCAAATAATGTCACATAGAAAATTTTGATAACGATCATATTAAACAAGTAGAGAAATATATCTTAATTAACATAGGCCAGTGGAACAATAAAATTACAGGGTTACTTTTACAAGCATTAATCTCAGTCACATGAAATAAGTTTAGAGACGTAGCTTTTGAGACTGGTGAACTTTTTTTCTAAATTTGCAATTTTTAAGATTCCAAAGATGGTTACATTAAGATCTGAATCCCATATGTTCACAAACAGCAAGTTTAGATAAGATGGCGAGTGACAATGAAACTGATCTCTTTTTTTTTAATGCACCCAGTGACATTTAGTTTAAAAAAAAAATCAATGCTGAATAAAAGAAACACATTGCTTATACTCTTTCAACAGCAGCCTAAAACAGCTGATTAGACAGTTCACAATTCAATTTGCATAGCAACACCCTACGTAGGGAAGAAAAATTTCCCCTCTTATATTAGCTGTAGCTGGTTATTGCGGCAAAAGGTGGCTAGACCATCATTAATAGCCATGCATGCATCATTCATCAATATTGAACTCGTATATTATGCCACAGTACGTATAACAATAGTTAAGATCAGGTATATAAATTTACTCGGCAAAAATCCAGTCCATAAAGCAGGCTTTGGAAGTGGTCATATACAGAATTTATTTTTTTAAAAATACCAACAACAAAAAATCAAAAGTTTCCATTCACATAGCATCGCAGAGAATAAATCTTAAAAAAATATGGCTTACCTTGTCGTGTAAAAAGTTTATAATTAAGATCACATAAAATAACAGAAGTAATGTACCTTACGAGTTAAAAATAAAACAAAAAATAGAGCTTCTTGATGGGTTACTGAAAAAAAACAATTTGACAAGCATTATTCTCATTTACATGAAGCAAGTATGAAGATGCAACATAGATATCTTTTTCTAAGCATGCAATTTACGAGACTCCATAGAGGGTTGAATTAAGATCTAAATTCCCATATGTTCATAGAGGGCAAGTTTAGATGGGGAGTGCCAGTGAAACCAATCTCTTTTTCTTTTTTTTTTTAAACAAAATACCCCACGTGAAATAAAAAAAATAAATAAATAAAATAAATAAATAACATTAGATACATAGCATCAATTGCAGAGAATAATTTTTATTACAATGCGGCTTACCATGTCATGTAAAAAGTTTATAATCAAGATCACATAAAAAAACAGAAGAAATGTAGTTTAACAGGTAAAACAGAACAATAAAAAATAGAGCTTGCAGGGTTACTGAAAAATCAATTTTACAAGCATTATTTCCATTTACATGAAGCAAGTTTGAAGATGCAGGCTTCTGATATTTTTATCCCATGTTGCATTAGGCGCAGAAAAACTTTTGTACTTTTACGTCCTTACAATTCATACAAAATTTAAATTTGAATTCATTGAACACAAAGTAATTCACAAATTCAGATTGGGATTAATGGTCTCATAGTTTGCAATAACACTGTGTGTTTTAAACAGTAAAGACTGTTAGGTCCCAAATATACAAAAAATAAATGAACACAAGGTCTTTCTACCAGTAGGGATTGTCTTTTAAACATATTACTAATAAATAATGAACAGTTTGGGAAAATCACTCAAATCTAAAAATGTCTCCTCTGCATTTTACCCAACAATCCACTGCAAAACAATGAACACAAAGAATTTATAAAGACCCTTTGGTTGCACAACCCACTAATAAATAATTGAACACTACTGAGAATGCACAAAAAATGTAAGTAAGATCTAAGTATCTTGCCACCCTCATCCCCACCTCTTGTACAAATTATATTACTTCACTTTATCCTGGTAAACATGTTTACATCTAAATAAGTTGCAAATAACGGGGAATCATAACATATTTAAGAGTTTTCAAATACATATGTAGAATCAAGTGTAAATCCAGTAAATGCAAGGCAGCTTAATTACAACTTTCAAATGGACATTAAGCAAAGGTTATTATTTTGTTTTTTTTGTGACTGCAGGTATGGTCCACAAATATGTGAAACCCTGGAGCAATGTCTACTTTAAACTGTTCTTTTTTTCATTGTCTTGATTTCCTCCTATATCTCCCCTTTTCTTCTAATACATTAAGTTAGATATTACATTAAAAATAATAAAAACTGACTAATAAAAGTTTCTTTTATAAAGTTGAGTTAATTTTACCATTAAGATCAGGATAGAGCTTTCCTGTCTCCTAGTGCAATATTAACACCTTGAACAAATTTTAATGAAGGCACTGGAACTTACTGCCTAGGTTCTCAGTTCTATTGTATCACTGCTCTCATTTTGCTGTAAGTGTTTGGGAGATCCACTGTGAACAGAGATCCAATGAGCCCATGTTGACCACTCTAATCCTGGTCCAATATTATCCTGTAACACTATGACAGGCCCCCCACTGCTACCACTACAGGTATCTGTAGAGTAGGAAAATCTATGGTCCTTGCCATATAGATTCATCTTCTTAATTTTACCAAGCGTCACCATTTTGTGCATTGCATGTGGGTGGGATATAATCACACATAGTTTATCCTGTACACTAGATGATGGCTTCACAAGCCACAACTCATGACTAGGCTGCAACAGGCCTTTGAGCTGCACAGCAAGATCTCTATCGTGAATGGCACACCTAAACTTGCACCAGTCAGATTCAGGACTCCTGTTGAGAACTTGTGCACCTTGAATTGTCTTCACTTTACCTTGTTCAAATGAGTTCAATTCATCAAAGAAAAAGTTGACCTCTGTGGCCTTTGCTTCTTCCGAGTCATATAATACATGACAAGCTGTAACAAGGTCCACAGCCCACCAGATTACACCTGGTGCTGCTACATCAGATTTTTTGAGACATCTTTCACAAGGACACCACCCCACCCTCTTCTCAACATTGTAGAGTAAGCCTGTGCCGTGATGAATAGGGAAATGTTTTCCTCTGAACTTATAAAATATATAATCATGTGGTCTCCCAGTACTTGTGTAGCAGATCTTCAGCTGCACTGTCCTTGCCACATATACTTTTATAAAATCCAAAACAGACTTTGACCTTACATGCTCTGGCAGATTCTCCAAGCTAAGCTGTAAAGCCGGGATAAATGTGTCATGTCCTTCATTTTTTTTGCAACGCTGAAACTGCAATAAACCTTCTAAAATTCTGGGTCCCGTGTTTAAAATTTCACACTCATGATATCCTGAAATATAAAGAAAAGTTTCAATTAAAATTGGAAATGTTTAACAAGATATGAATGTAAAAGAAAACATTCATCAACTGCAATTTAGCTGAAAAAATTAAAATTGAAAATCTTTGACAAGATATTTGCTGAAGATAGAGGTTGTATAGTTAAAGAGCATGGTGTAATTTTTTTACTCTTGGATGAGAATAAATCCTTTTTTACACATCTTGATGCAGTATTGTTTATCAGCAGAATAGGAAATTATCAGTCAATGCACACATCAAATTAAATGCACCAATCACAACTTTTACAAAGGTATTAAAAAAAACTGCTCATGCCCTCTCAAATGAAGTTTTCTAATTTTCATAATTATTTCAAATAAAATGATGATTTTCGATTTCAAGCCTGTATTTGCAATAAAGATAACATATGTGTACTACTATAAACCTTTATGTGAAAAGAATGAATACACTTAACATGTAAAATTTTATTCATGTACATCAGATAATACAAAACAATAATAAAGGCTAAAAAATAAAATTGTGATTGAGTTTTATATTTAAGTATGCAAGGATTTGCTGCAAATGGTTAAACTACATAAATTATGTTCCATTCTATTTCTTAAAATGGTTCAGATATGGATTTTAAGTCTCTTTACCTTGAAACATGAGAACTATGAATGTGTATACATCCCTCACATGAACTCACTGTAGCCTACTTCATACATGTATTTGTTATTATTGTTATTATTGAGTATTCTATTCTCAGGATGTCCAGCAACATTTCAACCTACAATGCCCTACCTTCTCCAAAAATTTCTTACCTACGATTTTGAAAGAAAATCCAAAGACGGTTTTCACTGAGCAAGGATGATCGACAGAGAATTTGCAGGGACATGTGTAATAATAGAAATGATGATGATAACAGAGCACCTATGCAATCCGACGTTTTTGAAGCTGGCAATAAATACAAGTTACTAATATAATTAACAGCACCATCCTCAAAGGCAGTTGGTCTAGTTATTGAACACTGTTTTTCCTCCCTTTTTCCAACCATTTTTGACTTTTCAGATCTGACTATCGAATTTCCGACTTTTATCCAACTTGCTGGAAACCCTGAATCTGATTTCAGTGAACTTGCTAATGGGCAAACTACATGTATGCTAAATTTCTCTCTATTATCTACAGTGAGTAAGCTGTGCATGTTCCTGTTGAATATCCATTTAAATAATAAATATACATATATATATATATATATATATATATAGGTATAATTATACATTCACAAACACACCTTGTCATATGATTTATACATAAATAAATATATATATATATATATATATATATATATATATGTCTGTGTGTGTGTGTGTGTGTCATTAAATTCATTTTCATTAATTTTAAATTGAACTCTATCTCTTCAATTTCGGTTTTATTTTCTAAGCTTTATACAAGTGTGGGAATTATTTTACAGAGCATCATGGAGAAGGTGTGAGATTATGTTATCTCTGCAAATCATTTAATTTACATCCTTAATTTTGTTAAAATCAGTCAAGTGGATCCAATGGCATTTTAAAAAGCTATAATTAATTAATTTAACTTATTTCATAAGCATGTATGTTTTTAGGTTTTTAAAAACAAAACAAAAATAGAACCATAAAATAGGGTTTTTTTTAAGATTCAAGTTATTCAAGGGTTTAGTAAAGAGGTAAAGAAAGTTAAAAATAAAAAATTTTTATAGTAAGGTAGATTTCCTTATTTGAAAAGACCCATGCAAATATATTCATAAGCACTCCTTGTATATAAATGCACAAAAATACCTTGATTATTTCTCTTTCTTTCCACTGCATCTTCAGTATCTGTGTTCAATAGATAAAAGAAAAGGAAAAATAAAGTTCATAGAAATTAGAGGGACAAAATCGCACAAAATAAACTTTTCAGCAACTTTCAAAACATCAAAGTCTATTCTCCATTGCATGCTGTGATATTTTTCATATAGGAGACATGATAAACTATCAGAAAAAAAATGAGTTCACGTCACATCTCAGCTATAAAACAATTATAGGATTCATTGTCTTTGTGACTTTTAAAAACGGATAAAAAACAAAAAAAAAGTTTCAAGTGAAAAGATGATTGTAAGAATTATGCTTCATGACTCAAGAAAATGATCAACTCTGATTGAACTTAGAAATGTTTTTGCCAAATAATTTTTGTTGCAAATGGAAAAAGAAGGACATGAATGCCCTAAATCGATGCTAGTAAACCTACAGTACCCTACTTCTTTCGAAAAACGAATTTAAGTTATACTGATACTGGTATATAATTATTCCGTTTTGAATAATGAGTCCTTTTTAATGATGCCTCAGTCAGTGTTTAAAAATAGGGCAAACCCCTATATCTTAAATTGATCCTTGCCAGGCCCATAGAGCTACATTTTAACAGAAATGCTAGGCAGTCTCTTGAGACCTGTTAGTTTACAGAGCTTTTAATACAGTTAAAAACGGATTGTCATTTCATTATTGATATAAAGAAAGAGAGTTAAATGAAAAATATCAAATTCGTACAGTTTTATATCAATTCTGTATCCACTCATCAAGATACACCATGATAGCCCACATCATTTCTTGAAAAGGCAGAGTAAACAATGTTTATTATATCCTCTACATACCAAGTGGTTTAATAACTAGCGTGAAACTGTTACTTGCCCTATTTAATATTATCTTAATCATCTGAGTATGAATAATGTTTAGATTTCAATGAGTATATATATATATCGTTGTGTATGCCCTGCAATAGTTTAGAAATGACAGTTTCTGTCTATCCAAGTTGAGAGGTTAAGGCTTTGCAGTTGTAAATGTGCCTTTATGCAAAGAAACATAGTAGAAATCATGTCTTGCACACTAGAACGACAGAATCTGGATAGGGCTTTGTTATGTATCAAAGTATATGAATAATAATCATGGGGCCTCCGGGTATAGCCCGACACTGAATGGCTGGATATATATGTGAAATCAACAAACTTTTTCATTACAACTTCACCACAGTAAACTTAACTTTCTCACATTATGCCATTAGACTGTATTTTTTCTAAGGTAGATTTTGTAACATGCAATGTTATACTTATAGATGTTTGAGTTTTATTTTATTTTCGGACATTTTTTTTATTTCGTGCACCTCGTTGGATTTTTCTCTGCTTTCCCCCACAATTTAGGTTTTCTCAAATTTAAGTTTTTCTTGCTTTCAGTTCTCTACATTTGCTGAAGGTCAATCTAGTTTATCAAGAGTATATAATTGTAAAATTATGCACAGTAACATTTATAATTCTGTTCACACTATGTCAGCTAAGGGCCTAAATTACTGCAGACATTGCAGAAATCTGGACTTGTAACATTATTATGATGGAAAAAGCTGTGTATAAGTTTAATGAAAAGATATAGATCTAGTGTCAAGGCACCCTCCAAAATAGGGCTTCCGGGACTTCCCTAACTGACAGAAGCATATTCTCTGAATGCAACTCAAAAACTGAGCGTCGATGATTCACACCCCTGCAAGTCATACTTGAGTTCATCCATTTGCTGCTACTCTTTGATTGGGCAGCATCATGCCGACAACAAGGCCAAACTCTGATAATGTAACAATATCAATCTCTCTACAGATTTAGGCTGGATTTAGAACATAACTTCAGCTCAAAACTTACAGTTACAATAGGTATAAGTTAAGAAATATTTTACTTTCCATCAATGTTAAATGCTTGTTTTCAAGAGACAAAAAAAATTGTTGAAACTAAGGCTGAGAAAGTAGAGCCCTGGAGCTATTCACGAGCTTTTAGAGTCTGTGGGTTAATATTATAAAAGGTGTACATTTTCGTGCATACATGTTTCTGTTCTGCGACAAAATCAAACATCTAGAGCCGCTAATGTTAGTGAATTTCTAAGTATGTTCACTAGGAAAACTACAATGCCTTTAAGGAGTCTTCAATTAGCTAATGTTGAATGTAAAAAAGGAGGGGGGAGTTCTGTGATTTTTTTTAATCGAGATTGAAGTTAGATCTCTTGATATTACTTTATTCGAAGTTACAGATCTAATACTAAAACTACTTGATTCTAATTTAAAAGACAAATAGATCTAGATCTAGAAATGTTGATAAAATTTAGTATGAAAAGCCCATGCTTTGTGACGCTGATGTGCTAAGACTGACTGATTCTAGTTATATGATCTGTGGATCTAAATCTAGATCTACATGGACACCTTATATGCCTTATTTCAGACTTAAATTTTAGGTTTACTTAAAAACAAACCATTGCTAATTATTCTACTCGCGGTTGCCATGTGAACATCAATGTCTAAATATTATGCCTTGGTGTAGTGACTGGTCTGCAGCGCCAAGATGATTAAAGACTAGAAGTAAAGAAGTAGGTACTACGAAGACTTTTCCCAAGAATTGGTGTCCGTACTCCGTAGGTCGTAGATGTCTTTGATGACTGTTTGATCTTAGAAATTGACTCGCGCCCTGCGCATGTGCAAAGTAGAGGCATTTCCATGAATCAAAGATGTTCTAATAATTATGCTATTATTAGAACATCTTTAACAATAAAATCAGTGGGCAAGTCGGTAACCACACCCCCTCTTTTCAGGGGTACTGTCAGTGTCAGGTGGTAGCTGGACGACCTGTTATAGGCGATCGTGGCGAACCAAATAACAGCGAAAGTAGAGTCTAGATCTAAAGTAAGATGCTTTTAATGTTTCATCTTCAAGATAAGACGCACGAAAAAAACAAACAATTATGTGAATCTCTCTTACATCACATGAATTTTGAAGCAACTTGAAATAGACGGATAACAACAGGAAGAAACACTTTTTTTATGCTTAGGCAGAGCAAAAAAGGGTAGGCTTACCGTGCTGTTCAACTTCTTGTTCTTGAGCTTTAGTAAAAATTAATTGCAGCAAGGAAAGCAATATTAAATTTCCTCATGATGACTGAATGTCGGTAAAAAAATTTCCCCCCTCACTCTTTGTTGATTTATTATGATTGGTAGATGAAGAATCAATATAAAAATATCAAATGGTAGCAAACTTTCTATTTTTATTGTCAATATCTTGTATCATTACTTCAAGAAACTAATAAGACCTTAATCGTGATGTAGGCCCTCTTTGTTTGGAAATTTTTTTTATTAGACGCAATATAGGCTAGCTGGTTTCTGTTCTAGAACCTGAACAAATGATTATTTTTGGAATGTCGTTAAATTTGATTCTTAGATCTTCTTCTTCACATTATAATAGTTGATTTTTTGTTTTGTTTTGTTTTTTTCCTAAGTATATGACTTATATGAATACTTTTAACGAATCTCTCTCTCTTTTTCTCTCTCTCTCTCTCTCTCTCTCTCTCTCTCTCTCTCTCTCTCTCTCTCTCTCTCTCTTTCTCTCTCTTTCTCTTTTCTCCATCTCTTCCAATAGTTTCAAGGTTCGACGATGGTTATAAGGCTACATGTCTGCAATACCATTTACTATCTTTGATTAACGTTTTTTTTTTTCCTTTTCATTTCAATGTGATTAGCTGCTGTCTTAGTAAAAATAAACAATGGCATTTCAAAATTTCTAAATCCCCCCACTCAAAAAAATAAACAAAAAACAAAACAAAACAAACAAAACAAAACAAACAAACAAAAATTGAAGATTCTTTTGTGATAGGATAAAGTTGTAACTAAGTATTGTATGAAGTGAAGGGAGGTGGGGGGGGGGGGGGAGAGAGGAACATTGGGTGCACTTTTTTCACTTCCCTAGTTATTTTTTTTCATTGATCTCCTTCTTAATTGTTCTCTTTTCTTTTAAATCAAGGCTTTGCTACTATTCTGATCATGTTAAAGCCAAATATCGCTTTTCTTCAGTCACCGTGGGAAGGCAAATTGCTTTTCATCCGTTTGAAACTGAAAGATATAAATTATGCTTTAGAACGGAAAAAGTTGTAGCATGGAAACCAAAGAACCAAAGAGGTAATATATAATTAGAAATTAATGCATTGAATTATTAAATTATATATAATAATTCAGGTCTTTTTCAAATGTTACCAAAGGCTTAAATGGTCGCTGTCATAGGTACATGGTCCAGTAAACAAAATAATATACACGCATTGCCTTTCTGGTGGGACAAATGAAAGCACTTGTCTTGTATATGCTAAAAGTACTGAAATTTGGATCCAGAGCTGCAGTAGACCTTAGGCCTAATAAATATTGGACGAAAAACATAATTATCTAAGCTGAGTTTTTCTCGTGATTGACAAGAAATGAGTAAATCTTTTGAAAGATAATTATAATGGCCGTGTGCGTTGTTTTTCATGTCAGCCTATTATTATTTCAAACATTTCATTCCTAAACTTGATGCGGATGATATTTGACACAAAAATCAAAAGGGGCCACCGGCTATTACTTCAAATCTAGTCTAAGGTAATTTTCCCTTTCATTTTGCTTTGTATAGAAAACATGTTTTTCCAAAAATTGCATTTATAGAAACAACGCCGCTCAACTCATCAACTTCGCAAATTTTCAATAGATCAGCGTATTCAAGTGCTTAGCGGACCTCATTTAATTTTTTTAGCGGAATACATCTACATGTCCTGGGCGGAGAGCGTGATCTGCTGATGGCTGGACAAAGCCAAAGAATATTAACAAAACTTAGGACAAATCTAGGCGTTGATTTACGCCAGTCTCTCTTCGAGTTTCGCCCATGCAAAGGTGTAACCTTTAGCGTCCATCTACCGCTAACAGTACCTGGACCCCTGAAAAGAAAGTGTCTGGTTGCCGCCTTTCGTTTGCCTGGCGTTTTCGTATTCTATTTACGAGTGATTTTGTTGTGTCAACTTCTCGTAACACTGGTTCATTTCATTGCTTTGCAGTCCATGAGCTTCGTAGCATTCTCTGTAGGAACCTCAGTTCCTTTTGTAACTGTTTTGAAGCTGTCCATGCCTCACATCCATACATCAGAATGGGTGCGATATAAGCACTCCAGTGCTCTTCTTCGCGTGTGAATGGAGATGTAGTATTTATCAGTATTGATTTCATTCTCTGAAAACTTTTTTTTTTTTTTGCTTGCGCTATTCTTGATGCAATTTCCGTGTTATAGCGTCTATCACTTGATTTTAAGTACCCAAGTATTTGAATTGATCCATTTGCTTGAGTCTATTCCCGTTGATAAAGATTTTAATCTGCAGGCACTCATTGTTTCGACTGACAACCATGATTTCTGTCTTTCTATAAAGCCTTTTCATTCTATTTTTTTCTTCAGCAATGTCTAAAAATATTGCAAATTTCTTTATTTTCTGGAATTAATACTGTGCCATCGTCAATGTTTTTGTACATTGTCTGCTCAGTGATTCTGTGGTATAGTTAGATAATTTTGCATTTGTCATGTATCCATCTCTCTTTGGCTTCATCACACTTTTTTTTAATTTTTATCTCTGATTTTCTCTTGCAACGTTTCGTATTTTTCTTATTTATTTTTTACTTGCTTTTTTATGAGGTAAAAAATATCCTCATTCATCCATTTTTTTTCTTTTCCTTTCGACTCTTGGTACTTGTTCCTCTGCTGATTCTGCGACCGCTGCCTTGAACTTTACGTATTGTTGGTCCACTTCTTCAGTTTCCCTTAAGGTTTCAAATTTATTTTGAAAAGCCACACGAGAATCGATAAAGAAAACAAAATGTGGGAAAGGTTCGGGACCAGATAACATCACTATTGAACCATTAGATATGCACCGAGCGTATGGGGTATATGCAAGTTAACAGAACTCCTAAACACAATATACGAAAGCGGCGAAATGCTCAAAGACATGTGCAAATCAATATTCATCATGCTACCTTAACAAACCAGCGGCAACAGAATGCCGCTTACGCTGAATAATTAGGGCCTAATCTCAGTTCTAACAAAGTAAAAAGGATAAGGAGCAAGAACAAACCAGAAATATTAAATACCGTACACAGTTGGGATTCGTTGCGGGCAGAAGCACGAGAAATGATATAATTAGGTCTACTTCAAAAACGTTGATTGAAAAGTCAACAGAGTAATAGGTCTATACCTCTCCTTATATAGACTACGCAAAGGCTTTCGTATATATATAATAGTATATAGTAGTATAGAGTTCTTGCATAATCCCTCAGGCTCCGGAGGTCTTCCAATACGATTTCTCAAGCATTACGAGGCTGACAAGGGTCAGATTTCATGCGTTACTGCCTGTAGCACTACTGTGAACTATTCATCGCAGCAGATTAAGGGTTGCATACAAACGGGTGAAAAAAACGGTAAAGAAGATATACTTTTCATGTATGGCTTCTTTCCCAATTATCGTGAATGATATACTTTTCATGTATGGCTTCTTCCCCAATTATCGTGACCAGATTTCTTCTACAGTAACAATGGTCGGTATCCTAGCACTGTAAGTGCACTGCGCGGCAAGAAGGCACCCCAAACTGCTTGCTTTTACTTTTGCAAACTATTGCATACATGATGAACTTACAAAAAGGAAAGCGTTATAGTTCTGTGTCCTCTGAGTCCCCCAGGTGGGGGCACCTGAATTCAATGGCTGCTACGGAGGTAGCTGTGATGACGATAATGGATTACCCGACGAAGGTAATTGGAAGCGGACATGTAGAAACTCCTCAAAAATGCAAAATCACAAAAGAAAAAAAAATGAAAAAAAAAAAAAAAGAATTTGAATATAGGAAAATGGAATGTGCAGACTATGTTAGAATTAGGAAAGCTGTACCTACTAGTCGAAGAATTAGAAAGGAGCAAGATGAACATAACAGGGCTCTGTGAGGTTAGATGGAGTGGGCAGGGACTTTTTACTGCAGGAGAACAAACAGTTGTATGCAGTGGAAATGAAAAAGGTGGCTTAAGAGGAGTAGCAATTGTGATGGACAAAAAGCATGCTGGAGCTCTGGAAAGCTATAATCCAATTAATGAGATTTCTCACTGTTAAAATAAATACCAAATGTGCTGTTTTGAACATAATTCAAGAAACTAGCTCAAAAGAAGAAATGGACAATTTTTACGATGACCTCCACACTATCAGAGACAAAATCCCCATAGAGGAAATATGCATTGTGATGAGTGGCTTCAACGCTAGAGTTGGAGAGGGGGCTGACACAGAATGTGGAATAGGACCATATGGTTTAAGAGGAAGAAATGAGAGAGGTGACATGCTGGCTCTGTATTGTCAGGCAAATGAGATTAACATCACGAATATTTTCTTCCAACAACCACTGCGCAGAATGTACATATGGATCACTCCAGGAGACAGGTGTCGTAATCAGATTGATTATATCATCATTGACAGATCCTAGAAATCAACTGACCTCAATATAAAAAAAAACAAAGCCTGGAACAGACTGCGACACGAATCACATTCTTGTGGCAACCAAATTAAGAATGAAAATATTGAAGAAGTCTAAAACCAAATCGACGCCAAAGTCTGACATATCGCGATTAAAAAAACCTGAGCTAACGTTAGAATTTAGTACAGTGAAGCAAGTACTCGTTTCTTAAAGATACTTGAAGTTTGGGATGAGAATGACTCACATCCTGATGAAAACTGTACAGACATTATAAACACACTCACCAAAATTTCTGAAGAAAAACTATGAAAAGAAAAGAAAAGAAAAGGTAAAAAGCTAACCCTATATAAGTCAGGAAGAGATAAATCTGGCAGAAAAGAAAAGTCCAGCTCGAAAGCAGGGAGAGCGGGAAAAATACTCAGCACTGAAAAGGGAAATAAAAAGTTAAGTCAGAAGAGACAAAGCAAATTGGCGGGAACAAGAATGCGGTAAGATCAACGAACACAACGAAAACAGGAGGTCGAGGGAGCTCTTCAAACAGGTAATGAAAAGTGAGAAAAAAAAATTCAAAGCAACAAAACAATGCATCAACAGCAAGGATGGTCACTCACTGACTGAACCAGATGTCTTCTATGGAATGAATAGTTATGGTACATCACATTTGGCAAGCCTGGCAACCATGAAAATAACTAGAGAGCAAACTTTGGAATTGGCCCCTAGATATATGGAATCTGAACCTCGGCTCAGCGAAGTTGAATCTGCCATTAAAGATATAAAACGCTGCAAGATATGCAAGACATGTCAATGGTCTACAGACTGGAAGCTCCAAGAATTCTACATGTTTAAAAAGAGAGGAGATGTCAAAGACTGCAACAATTATAGAACAATTGCACTGATCAGTCATGCCAGTAAAATACTGCTGATAATAATTTTAAATAGGTTAAAGCTAAAAGTAAAGGAAGAGCTATGCGACTGCCAGGCAGCCTATAGGAAAAACAGGGAAACATTAGATATGCTGTTTGTACTCCAGGTATTGATAGAAAAGATTAGAAACACAGACCAAGAGTTGTTCATCATTTTCATTGACTACAGCAATGCGTTTGCTAGCGTGATTCCCCAAAGTCTTTTCCACTTCTTGATCAAAATGGGTTTTCCCAAGACATTTGGTTTCCCTCATAGATTCATTATAATTACAAAGGCCAAAAAGCAACAACCAGATGGAATAATCAAAACAGCAAATATTTTAACATCAAGCCAAGGTTGCATCCCGTCTCCACATCTCTTAAGCATACACACTGATCATATCCTAAGAGAAGCATACATAGAAGACACGGGAGTAAATATTGGTGGTAGAAACTTGTCAAATTTACACTACGCAGATGACACAGGATTACTAGCAGACAACATTACAGGTTTTAGGAGGATTCTAAACAGGGAAGACCGAGTTGGAAATGCAGCCGGCTGGTTTTAAATTAAAAGAAGGCAAAGGAAGGAAAGAGAAGCAGAGGACGACCACTTGCACCACTTGCTAGAAAGATCACAAACATCAGTGGCAAAAGACTTCAGGAGGTGGTCAGACTTAGCCAAGATCGAGAGTGCTGGAGACAACTTGTGAGGACATCCTATGCAGCGGCCAACACTTTTCCCGGTGACGCCGACAGCTGAGACAATTAATTTCTGGCCAGTGTAAGGATGAAATCATTTACTTTCAGCTTCAAGTCACTTTTTGACAAAGTTAGATCATGCTTACATAAACAACACCACCAACATTTGATAACTGTCATAAGATGGTCTTGCCATCATCGTAAATCAATGAATGAGTTTATACCTAGCAAGTCTTAAAGGTTAAATCAAGAATTTTTTAAATTATGGTTCAGACATAATGCTTGAAGAAATTTTCAAATCAATGTTAAAAATATTTTTACAATTATGGCTGTATATTAAGATTTTTGTTACAATCATTGAGAGCCTCATAGTTCATATATAAATCATCTTGCATGTCGTAAAAGTTAAAATTTATAAAAACTAAGTTTGTCTCAGTCTGCCTTTCTGTTTCTTCTCTCACTCACAAAGGACCACAATAAACAACAATAATAAAAGAGACAGCATAAAGAAACAAACACATGAAAGTATAAAGTTTTTTTTTTTAATTTTATTTTGTTGATTTGTATTTATTTCAACATTTGAAATTGTCAAACATCACATATTGCACATGTTGAGCACTGGAAAAAACACTACCCTAAAAATACAATTGGATCACAACCATGCTAGACTACAACCACAGTCACGGATACCCTAAAATCACTTTATCATCTTATAATGCTATATCTGTTCTTCAAGTTCAATGTGTCATAATGTAGTAAATAAATCTAGATAGGCTAAAACAATTTTCTGCTTTCTTGCTATATGCTAATTGATAAATCATCTTTTCATAAGTTTCAATTACACTTCCATGACATGTGGATATGCTACAGTACAACTATTCTGTTGATTTTCAAACTAAATGCTTTGTCACAATCACTCATACATACTGTACTACAACCAGACTTTCACAGATCTTGAAGTACTATAATTGTTCACAATCCGACACACAAAAACTGGTCTTTTACTGATAAATTACAACCAATCTGTCACCTGTTATCTATATGGCACAAGGTCTCTTTCATGCCTTGCTTTACTGCAATCAGATCTACCTTCAGGCCTATACTTACTCTATTAAAATCATTAAATTTTGCTCTTATATAAATTATAATTTGACTGAGCATTTTAAATTAAAGTGAAGTTACTCTGCTTATTTCTAGTCATAGTCAGAAAATGTATGAGAAACTTATGCCTGAATGTGTACATTGAAAAGAGTCATTTTATTTCTCCTCCAGAATTTAGAACAGATATTTTTCTCATGTAATTACAACAATCACACTTCCCCACGTTCTCTCAAACAAAATCCAATCTTTCTCAAAACCCAGTAAAAATTTTCATAATACTTTATGATCTTTGCTGCCTTTGATACATGTATAAAAGAAACTGTACAGTTAGCACTGGCTTAGCACCAGAAAACTGACTTTTAACATTTATTTCAAATAGTTGACATCCAGAGCCGAGCTACAAGAAGCAAATAAAGACATCCTTATAAAACTCACGAGAGTAATGGCTACCATATCAAACCAGCTAATGGCATGTCAACAAAACTCAATTTGAAAGTGTCATTTGTTCTCAAATAAAACCAAGCTATCAAGAGTTCAAGATTCACAAATAAAGTGAATACTGTTCTTTATCAAAAGCATGGCTACATGTTTCTACTGTTCTATATAATAAGCATGGCCCTCAAGACTCAAGAGGATGGGTTTCATTGGTCCTGATCTAAAGATGTAAAACTCAAGAGAATATTTCTACTGTTCTATGTTATAAGCATAGCCCTCAAAGCTCAAGAGGATAGGTTTTATTGGTCCTGATCTAAAGGTGTAGAACTCAAGAAAATAGATTCTGCTAATCCAGATGAAAAGCGCATTTTATGGCTAAAAAAGGATCTTCTAACGCTCCATATTAAAAGAATGCTTTTAAGTCACAAGAGGACAAGTTGTATTGTTCCACATCAAAAAGATAGGTTGTATTGATTAAGACCAAAATCATTGTCTTCAAGGCTGAAGGGGATAGTGTTTAATATTTCAGATCAAAAGCATGACTGTTGAGTATTCTGGTACAAGTATCAGATCAAGAACAAGTTTTGCATAAAAAGTCAGCTTAGATTGTTGGGGTATAAATGCCTCTTTCATTGTGTAACCATTAGCCATAACCTTGCTGCTCAAGTCTATACACATAGTTTTCAGGAAGAGTGAAGGCGCAATTCCTCCTTGGTATGGATAAACCAGGATAAGTGTACATTATCCTGAGCAACAAGATAGCACTCAGAGGAAAACTTAAATGTGATGGATCTCAAGTAACTTTTGAAAACCCTCAACATATTTCTTCATACAAAGCTGTTTTTTTTTTTTTGACCCATTCAGTCTATGCAATAGTTTCACAATAAGATAATTATACATTTTGCATAATTTTGTTTCTGGATAGATGAATTCATATACCTCTATTTTGCATGAACAATGTAAATTTCATTTTTCTTTCCTGTGCATGCAAATAGTCACAGACGTTTTAATTCAATAAAGAGACAAGTCTGAGCATAATGGTAACAAATACAATACACGATATGAACCACTAATAGATGCTCATTTAAGATCGATCAGTAATTACTTAACAGCTGTTCCTTATGACTAGATCACAAATTTGAGAATGAAATGCCATAGCATCAATTCAGGCAGTTGGAATTAAACAAGAACAAAAACCTACAAAAAAAAAAGCTTAAAACACTTTGTTCGAGAAAAAAAAATAGTTAGAGTAAATATGATTGCAGTAGAATCCATAATGCAGACCTAATCCTGAGCTACAGCAGATAGGTTTGTGAAACAAGGAATACCATTAGTTGAGTTTCTCAGGATAACATTAATTCCGTCTCTTGTGTAAATCACATCCAGTTTTCAATCTGTCTCTCTTTGACTATCAGGCATGTCTCTTAACATGATCTAATGTTGGCAATACATGTCCATCATCTTCACATTATAAAGTGTGTCTAATTACATGGTAATTTTTGGCATGACCCGACTCCCATTAGATTGTGAACTTTGGTATGGCAAGTCTTCCATTAAATTGTGATGTTTGGCATGGCATGAATTTGGCTACCATGTAATTTTTGGCAAGACATGCCTTCAGTTATATTGTAATGCTTGGTATCATACATGTCTCATTACATTTAATCTTTGACAAGTGCCTTCCTTGAAATATCTAAAACTGGTGGTTATTCAAGATGAGATGAGATGAGATGTAGTAACATTTTTTTTATTGCTTTTAAGTACTTGCAGCTTATCTTGAGCCTCATAGCTTCTATGGACAAAATTACTTTAAATTACAGCCAATGTAACTGTCTATTTTTGGCCACAAAAGTGATACTACTGCAATGTCAGAGCGACTCTTGTCACAGAGAACCAAAACAGGATTTGATCATGGAACATCTATATCATCAGTCAAGCATTCTACGGTTCCCTCCAAACTGTAACTTCATATTTGCATTTATTATTTCAACTTTAGCCAGTCAGTTGAACCAACATGAAAAAGAAAGTGTCAGCTCTCTTGGGATATAACCACAGTATGGAAAACCATTAAGTTGCCCACTGGTTCAAATCTAATTTAAGATGTCTGTAAAGGAACATGTACGTCAGATTCTTTCCCTCAACACTGGACACTTGCAGCTCACGGTTAATGTCTCTATGATCTCCTATTAAAGATCCATAAAATACTTGGAAGACATTGTGTCTTGCCTTGTGGGCTCTAGCAGGACTTATAGATGCCTGCATTGTTGTTAGTCTTACAGCACTATAGAGATTACAGACGACGTCAAGAGTGGCCGTTCATTACAGGAATGAGGTTGCCCTCTGGATCAGTGTGGGCGTGCGCTGGGGATGGCGTGTGCTGATCTACACTGTGTGGAGACTGTTCCGACATGTGGGTGTGCTGTGGACTGTCAATATCCTGAAAAGAAAGACCAGAGCATGACAATGAGGCAAGAGATAACACTGCTTCTCTTTTATCAGCAGAATTGTTACATGAGATGTTACATCAATCTTACATTACCAGCTCCCTGACTGGCTGGTGGGTCTACAAATCAATTAAGAGGGGCCCCCTTCAGATAATTTCAGATTAATCAGTCTGTGATTTAGTCTGTCTACATGATAAGGCTTGATTTTATTCTGATAATATCTATACTCATGACAATGCTTCTCTTTGCAGTAGAAAAAAGTTGAAACCAAGCAATGTATGATCTGAAAATTTTGAATTTGTAGAGATACATATGCCTAACAAAATAAAAGACTTTCAAAAGCGATTTTCCAATAAATCCATGCCAACATCTGGATTTAATTAGATTCTGCTATGAAAATTCTTCAGCATGTATAAATAGACAGAGATGCCTAGAAATGTATGAATACCTTTCATAAAAAAAATTTTTTTGTGTGTCTTTAATTCTAGTTCTAGAATTAACATATGATCTTTTAGCATTAGCAGGACTTCTGTAACAGACACAGGATGCAAACAATAATTTAGGGCATATATATCACTAGCAGCTTGTTTTTATTTCACAACAATGTAATGTTAGCAAGAAAATAAAATCAAGATTTGCACTCTGCCAAAGAAAACCAATGGGACCATGTTTCCCAATTAAACCTGATGGTTTGCAATAATGTCTTAACAGTGGTCTTTGATTTGCAATGTTGACCTGGTTTGTAAAATATATAAAGATATTTATGGCTACGGTCAAGCATTTTAGCAGATGTTACCACTTTCAGCCTACTTGTAAACACAGCTAAGCATTAACCTTAAAAAAAAATAGGCCTGTTTTAAGTTAGTAACTCTGCCGCTGGGACTCTTTCGCAGAGGTGGTAAAATGCAACATTTTCTAATACTTACACAAACAAAGAGGATATTTCCTATGCAATCCCATGCTCAAGCTAATAACTGGAAAAACCCAGCTTTTTAAACTAGTAAACAATCCCAAAAGCAGCTATTTTGTGCAAGTCTATTCTGACCTAGGTAAATATAAAACTAGATATACAGTTGCAGTGAATCAAGAACTCCTGTTTCACTTACACTTTTCATTCCAAACTCGGACTCGTTTTCCACTTTTATGGAGAAGAATCTACCTCCTATGCCTCTGGTTCGCTGGCAAGCATGCTTGTGCCGAGACTCGTGAAGATACTTCTGAAAAAAAGAGGCGGCCATCTATTAAACCAAGGGAAGGCTACTAAGCCACACATTTCATCAGAACATTTCATGCATGATCAATTTCTCATTTTTGTAACCCCCCCCAAGATATTACCATTTTTACAGGAATCAAATGAGAGGATGGCTGACTACTATATGTGCTGCTGTTTTAATTTATGCACCTCAAAGTGGAAAATTACATTCAAATTTATAAAATATAATTATGAGGAAGGAGAATTGGTGATTAATATGACATTTTTTTGTCATAATCATTAATAAAAACATCCATACACTCTCCGTTTAGGTTACAACCTTATGAGTAAAAGTTAAAGATGCTTTTGACTCATGCGAATTACTCGGGACTCCATGTACATGACACAATAACTATTCTCAGAGTAATTTGATTATTTTTTTTCAAAATCATTTTAAACTTCAAATATTTCTTCTTGAATAGACAAACTCAAAACTGATCATGCACCAACAATTCACAGAAAGCATTCAATACAAAAAAAAAAGGTAATCATAAGCAAAAACAAAAGCTTAACTTCAAACATTACAAAAATAATCCAATTGTGCTAAGATTAATTATCTGAGCACATTTTTCATTCTCCAGAAATAGAAAAAGAAAAGAGACAGACAAAGAGAAAGAAAGAGAAAGAGAGGGGAGGGAGGGAGGGAGAGAGAGAGAGAGAGAGAGAGAGAGGCAAGCAGATGGGGAGGAGGTACAGGTATAGCACAATTAACTTGATCACTCTGGAAACTAAAATTTTCTATCAGTCGCATGCTGAACCGTTCAAATCCCAGGGTGCTTCACCAAAAGCAAACCAAAGAAACTCCAAAGAGCACAACAGTTGTACAAACCATGTAAAGGTTTAGAACAGTGACTCACATCACTGACCTTACGTTTCCGAATGACTTTTCCCGTGCTCTCCAGCTTTGCTCTTGCAGCTCTTCGTTTGAGAATACGATGGTACTGCTTTGCATTGACATACATTGGCTGGGAGGTCTCATCATCTGGGTCTTCGGCAGCGATCTGTATCCTTCCTGCTGGTGCTTGACTAGAGTTTGTGCCATTTGTAGTGGTGCCTGCCTGCTGGAGGCTGTTATTACCACTGTTTGTGGTGATGATGGTGCTGGTAGCTGTGGATCCTGGGATGGACTGCTGGAACAAGGAATACATTTATCAAACTAACAAAACTGACAAAGGCAGTGCACGAGAGCTTTTCAATAGATTAATATCCTATTCTCTGCCTAGACTTAAGATGAAGTCCTCTTGGCACAAAAACTTTAATCTCTAGATATATATATATATATATATAAAAACTAATATCGAGCAAGCATTGGTAACATATTTTAACAGGTCTTTTTCTGGTAGCAATTTACCCTTAACTGTACATCCCACTAGTTCTCTGGACACAAATTGGAATTAGATTTTATGATCAGGATCTATTAAAGACCATACATAAATTAAAGACACAAGCAGGCATGCTCAACCATGTGCCAAACTGATAAACAAAAATAGATGCTGAAGAAACCTTCACCTACTTCCACAGTCACTTCTGAATGAGCAAATCAAGACCCATCACTTCCCTTCTGCTTTTCTACATGATGTCATCAACAATCTGTCTTGTTAAATTAGGCAAGGCTACCCTCAAATTCTACCAAGTCTTCCCTGACCTTAGCACACGTGGCATCGGTGTATGCAAGACAAAGATGCTTCCAGAAACAAGCATCAAAATCAAAATTTATTTTAAAGTCCAGTGTCAAATTCCTCAGGCAATAATAATAGTATAAATATGGTAGTAAATATAAATGGATTCAGACTTATAGATTGATTGAGTAAAAACTAATAAGTAGTTTTGGTTTCAGTTTGTTGCTTTTAATCATGGCTTTTTGCATTTGACAGGAAACCTTGCCTTTACAAAATAGTGTTTATACCCATCCGAGATAATGACGAAAAATGCATGTGCAACATAAAAACTTTATTTGGAATGCAGTTTAAGCTATGAAGCAAGAAGCTGTGCTTTTTTAGCCTTACCAAAGTGTCTCCATTGATCAAAGTCTGATGCTGAGGATCATTTGTATCTTGGTTCCCATGATTCTCTGCAGAGGCTGATGAATTCAGGTCATGGTGGTTAGCAGTTGAATCAAGAGCTTGATTTTGATTGATGCCTGCAATATACACCATGTTAAAATAAATGAAAACACAAAGTGTCAAACTCAAGACATCAGGACAATATTATCTCTACATTCAAGATCAAGGCTTCAGATTAGAAATCCAAGCAAGATTACATTAACTGCAATTGATTTTCTAAAAGGGCTTATCAGAGCATTTTTTTAACTTAATTCATAAAGACAATTGTAAACCATGAAAAAGGTAACTTAAAAGATCTAAGAAAGGCAATGCCATCTGCAATGTATTGGTAGTGTAAAGATTTCTTAACAAAGTCTGTATTATTAAAACTATACCTAGCTTCACGTTACGAAATTTTTATACTTTATAAAACTTATATTTATAAAGTATTTCATGCCCTTTCTTTGATTAAAAATCTGTGTCTATTATATATCTAGTTAGAATTTCAAAATCTAGATAAAGCCTTTACTGGCTTATCTTTTTGTAAAAACACAATTAGGAGCACAATATTCTGTAAAAAAAAAAACAGTTGAATCATAAAGTTCAAGTGAGAATGCACAATTGAATGCAGAAGAAGAAAAAAAAAGCTGACCTAACTTAAGTTAAAAATAGTGAGATTAGGATGTGAAGTTGGAGAGAACGATGCAATTCAGAAGAGAGAATGAAAAAGCAAACAACATGATGGAACTAAATCTTGGACCATCAAAAAAAAAACAAACCCTTATTTCAATACCGCCTAAGAAAATTTACTTTAGGAACAAACAAAAAAAGAAGCAATAATCATATGCTTTATTTCCCAATTTTATCATTTTGCTCATACACAGAGATAATGCCACTTACTCTTAGCTTGCATGATTCAGGAAAATTGCCACTAGATTATCTTGTGACAAATCTAATCTATTGCATTCAACAATGGCGGTGTCCAAAAGTCGTAGTTTTCAGTGTTAACATACCAAAGTACTCCGAAGCATACATGCTTGCAGCTTTGCACCCTCGTATAATACACATTAGCTATATGTGCAATATTGCCTTAACTAGGGAGAACAGCAGTCATAAAACAATTCCTATGTTAAATAATAAACATGATAAAATCTGCATCAAAACATACTATCCATACCTCCAGCATGGGAAAGCTGCAGTTGCTGGTGTTGCTGTTGAGCAGCTAAAACACCAGCTGCCGCCATATTATTGTCTACAGCTGCCCCAGAAAACACACCAGCTGGCTGCCATACCAGGCCACCCTCTGTCTGCACAAACTGACCAACCATCGGAGTTTGCTGGACCTGCTGTTGTTGAGCCTGAGCCAGCAGTTGCTAAAAGTACAGCATAATAAAACATCAATTAAATGATGGCTAAAATACACTTATTTAATCATATTTCTCCTAAAAAATTATCTCAACCCTTTATGTAAATTTATTCCCATGGTTTAAGATAAGACATTGGGAAATCTTAAAATGCTGTGAGCAAGATTTATATTGCATAGTACCTGTGTTGCTTATATTCTAAATCTAAGTATATTGCTCCGGTTAAATCCGTCTAACAAGATATACACTACTTTAAGGCCTGTACACCAATACAGGTATTCATAGTGTTTATAAATCAATCTACTCAGCTTAGCATGATTGCCTTATGTTTTGCATAAAGGGTGAAGATGCAGGTTGAAATTTTTAGAAGTTTTGTACCTTTTGGTTGTAAATGATAAATAACAAAGAGGCCATGTGTGGCTTTAGCACCTTACTTTGATCTTCATTTTTAAAAGGTACAACGCAATCTATTTCCAAACAAGCATCGCCTCTT
Source organism: Elysia crispata (assembly GCA_033675545.1). NCBI lineage: Eukaryota > Metazoa > Mollusca > Gastropoda > Plakobranchidae > Elysia > Elysia crispata. The sequence continues at coordinate 69,418 of JAWDGP010005116.1, read as the reverse complement.
TTTTTTACAAGAATAAGGATAAATGTTGTGCATAACTTTGAGAAAGAAAATTATTTCAGCTAAGATTGATTGAGACTGCAAATTTGTTTACAAGAGTTACTTTTAGGCCATGCTGAAAACTTCCTTGTGAAATTTTTTTACCTCAAACATGCAAAGTTGTGAAGTTCAGTGCAGTCATCTTCATTGAAAGCTTTTTAAGAAATAGCTTTATAATAGTTGAAATTATTTCAAATCTATGTGAAAAATGTAATTAAGTATAAAAGGTTGATTAAAAAACTTTACCCCCCTCATCTTCCTCAAAAAAAAAAAAAAAAAAAAAAGATACAGGCTTTTCTCTCTAAAATATTTTACGTTTTCAAAGATGAAAACTTATGAATATGGCACTAGGTCAAGCAGCTTTTATATTGAGCTTGGTGTCATAAGTTTTTAAGAGATTTTTTGACAAACTAACCTGTTGCAAGGGATTGACATGGTTTCCAAGCTGATCAGCACCAAACATTAGAGGCACCTGTAAAGTAATAAGATTTTAATAAAGAGGCATAAATAACTATCAAGATGCTGTATAAGCAGCCTTAAAAAAAAAAATTGAAATGTTGGTTTGGTGTTATTGTAAGTTTTACATATCTAACAAACACACAATCATGAAAGAATTAATTTGCATAGTAAAGTAGCCATATTGTATGTGTCTTAAGGGTAAAGTAGCCATGTTGTATGTGTCTTAAGGGTAAAGTAGCCATGAGTCAATTATTATCATGTGTAGTGTCTGTGTGTGTAGCACTATATAACTAAGGAAAATGAAATAAGAACCTGTATTTATTACAACGGAGCCACTGATCGTATGATAATTATGTTAAATCAGTATCTTTAGGTTATCACAGATTTTTGCTATAATGTCTATTTTTAGTCAAAACAGACTTTAATCTAAAACTTGTTCTTCAGGACGAGAATTTTCAGAAGAAGATACCTCATACTCATTTTAATTTATCAAATTGTTGCTGTTAGAACTTGCTACTGAGCTATTTTCAAATTTTTTTAACCCTCAGGACATATTTTTTGACATTTTCAAAATGAATTTCAGCAACAAATAAGGTTATCTCTGTAAAATGATAAACATCAAAATTTCAAATCAGTTTGATGTAGTTTTTCAAATACACCAATAAATGTCCCTTCCTCAATGTCTCTGTAAAGATTGAAGTAAAATGTGAAAAAACAAGTATTCTGGGTTTTGCGGTTATTTTATAAAACACATAAAAGAAATTTCAAAGAGATTAGTTCTTTTAGTTACAGATATAAACTAGACCTAGTTTCCTTATTTAGCAATTAACAACAGTCACGTTCCTTCTTTAAAGCTAAAAAAATATGAAGTCAACATGCAATGAAATCAACAATTCCCAAATCTTCAACACTATTTATATAGCCACTAGCTGCAGTCAAATTAGACGCAATGGGAAATGCCAGAGGCAATGAACTGTTGATTCCCATATTAATCTTTTAAAAGGGTGAAAAACTATCTCTAACATTTAATTTATGTCTAAGAAGACCATAAAGTGAAAAACCACTTTTCTTTCCTAAAACGGGCTCATCTTACTTAAAACAAACCAAAATTAATTGTGCTTCAATTATGTAGGATGCATTACATATTCCTGTCAGACTTTTGCAGGTCACAGAAAAATCTATCTATTATATTTATCATATTGAAAACAATTTGAGCCATACTGGAGCCAGGAGACTTACTTAACTCTTGCATCCCTGTTGCCATCGTGCCAGGATATTACCATGCCATCTATCTAAAGCTCAACTGAACAACATCACCGTCAATTCTTTTAACCAAGATGGGCAGGACATAACCTTAAAAACTTAGATGTGCACTAGTTCTGTATCTAAAAAAAATAAAACATATCTTTTTTTTCCTTTGAACCAAATTGATTTTATTACAAGTCAGAACTAACTGATCAATACACGACTGAATCCATAGGTTTTGCACACAAAATTGAGACAACTGTGTCCCATGGTTTGCTGTGGTGCATTTTCAAACCCATCGCACTCACCATCAAAATAGTTTCTGGTTTAGGTAAATTTTTACATTAAAAAAGTGACCTTTCTTCTTTGCCACTTACCAGCTGCTGCATAATTTGACCATTTGGCCCTTGGACATGAACAAGTTGACATGGTTGGCCCCCAGCTTGTAATGACATCATCTGAAGTTGTTGTTGTTGCTGCTGCTGCTGTTGTTGCTGAGTAGGCAAATGGACCGCCTGGAGCTGGCCATTGTTCTGAAGTTGGAAGCAAACCTGGATCAAACAGCACAGAAAGTGAAAAGTTTTAACAAAAACTAACCTTAATAGGGAGCAAGAATAAGTTATTCTCCTATCTCTATAGTTTCTATTTCTCTTCATCTTCTCTCTCTTCTCTTACAAGTTTTATATATATATACTTTCAGTCTACCCAGATAGGAGTTGTCTTTCAATGCAAAACTGGACCTTCTAATCCCACCAGAAGACCTAACAAGGCACTGAACCTAAAGCTTTTTATCACCAGTCCAATTCTGAGCTATCTTTGCCATAACCATCTTCATAAAGATCATCCTCTAAGTAATGTTCGCCTATTCTTTTTTTGCATCTATGTACTCATTGATTGATCAAGTGGTAGAGCCAGATGGGTTTATATCTGATCAATCAGAACCCATGTCTTGTTCACATAGGACAGGCAAAATTTGTTTAAAATTAACCCCTGTCAAGTCTAAACGTTAGGTAAACAGGCAGGGCCTCAAAGACAACTGGAGTTGGATGCATAGGAATAGACAAAAGTAGGGGGTGGGAAGATGGAGTGTCTCTCTCACTGGTGACCTGGGATCAAAGAGCTTGTCTGTCTACAAATTGTGCCTACCAGTGAGAGGGAAATGTAGATTGATCCAAAATTAATATTAAATCCACGAATGTGATGAATTATGAAAAGAATTTTTCAAAGTAAAATTTCTCAAGTTGGGGGTCAAGATTTTCTTCATATAATTGATGAATAAGTGTTCCATGAATAAAAGTTAATCTATGTTATCACTTCACATTAGTTTGACAAAAAAAGAAATAACGCAGCAAACCAGCAAAGAAAAACAGATGACTTTGAAGGATCTGTATTTAGCCTACTCATGCTCCACTGTATTCCCTTAATGATATATGCAATTGAAAAACTTCTGAGAATTATAACTTTTTAAACCCTCTTTGTTTTTGAGGTGCCAAGAGCTCATGAATTCAAAATTATGACTCATGAAAAAGATATTTATTTTACATAATGTCTTCAAAGTGGATATCGTTCATGATTTTCTTTTCCCCAAATGATTAAGAGACAATTATTTGTGATAACAAACAAAGGGCCTCTCATACTGAAACATTTATTTAGTAATCTTCATTTGCTGATTTCTGGTGCTCACTATGCTACACTTTCATAAATATTGCTTATAAACAATGTCTCATTCTTCCCCAACTAAAAAATAAAAGTGGGTTTATTCTTAGAATTTCAGCTTCATTTTATTGATATTGTTTGTCTTCCTTTGGATTTTTTTTTTTGCTCTGGGTGTAGAGTTCATAGAAATCATGACTTATAATTATTAAATTATCTTTCAAACCAGTTAAAAAAGTTTAGGATCAACTTCTTAGAAAACTTGAGCACAGAACAAATCCAGTCCCTACCTGTCCCAGCTGATTCTGTAGTTGATATGACTGTAACTGCTGCTGTAACGCCTGCTGTTGGCTGTTTTGAAGCTGTTGTAAAGCTGCAACCTGCTGCTGCTGCTGATTGATGCAGCCAACAGCAGCTGCTGCAGCACCTGCTTGTACATGAATCTGCTGACCATTAGGCAGCTGTAGAACTTGGACACCTCCGCCTGTAGAGCCAGCACCAGCAGCAGTCGCCCCTCCATGAAGAGCCTGGTTATTGGGCACCTGTACTTGGATAACTTGTCCATTCGGACCCTGCAACTGGATTGTCTGCGGTTGTTGTTGAGCTTGTTGTGCTTGCTGCTGCTGTTGGGCCACCAGCCCGTTGTGAGCTGAGGCTATCTGTTGTAGATGTTGCTGCTGCTGCTGTTGTCCATGCAATTGTAGTGCCTGGGCTGCACCTCCGACCGCACCTTGTTGGGAAGTCTGCACCTGGATCTGTTGTCCATTTTGAGCCTGGAGTTGTAGAGTCTGTCCACCTGTCCCTTGCAGTTGAATTGTCTGACCATTGGACCCAGGCAGTTGAATCATTTGGCCATTGGGACCTTGAAGCTGAAGTGGTTGGCCCTGTTGAGCTGCCGCTTGCTGTAAATGCTGAAGCTGCTGCTGTAGCTGCTGGGGCAGTTGTATTGCCTGACCCTGGAGTTGCTGTGATTGTTGTTGCTGCTGTTGTTGTTGATGTTGGGCTGTTGCTGCAGCGGTTGCCCCTGTTTGACCCGACAACTGAAGACTTTGGCCTTGGCCCAGTTGCTGTAGCAGCTGTTGTTGATTGAGCATAAACTGTCCCCCTTGACCAAGCTGAAGCATGGGCAGATGCTAAGGAGAAAAGCAGCTTTGTGAGAGACTAAACATAAAAGTGTGAATGTATCCATTTTTATTCTGGTAATTTTAATAGCCAGAAAACTCATGATAATTTTATCATATTAAGAAGATTTACATCAACATGATAAAGCAAATTTTAAGTTAGTGTAAACAATTAAGCAGTTGAAATATGAAGTGACTCAAGAGGATTCAAATTTGCAAGTCTTGGTAAGACACTACCTGAAGTCTAGTTGCTATGATATGGACTAGATCGTGTTGAGTGAGGGTACTTTCTAGCTTTCGCCATTCCCTTCTTAGATTTTATTGCCAGCATATATTTTTTTTTCTTTTGAATACTTTAATAATAATAATAATAATAATAATAATAATAATAAAAAAAAAAACAGAAGATAGAAAAAAAAAACATGATACTTATCAAAAGAAAGCATGTATCAAACTGAAAGCAGTGGCAAAAAAAAAAAAAAATTAACTGTAAAGAAAATTGCGTTGTTATTATTACAGGCAGTAACCACTGAGGCATAGTATAAGGAAAATTATCTGAATAAAAAATTTTTTTTGCTCCTCCCCCAACAATGTAAGCAAAATTTTCTCACAGTGTGATTAGTCAGTCAAAATAATGAGACAATTTTTTTTAAGTGGATATTAACTGTGCTGATCAGCATATAATGCCTTATGCCAGGGAGTGAGCTAAGCTATGCAATTGAAATCTAATTATTGGTGACAAAACTCTGAAAATTTGTAAGTAGACTCTTTAAATGATTCTTTTTTCCTTTTAAATCATTTTCAATTTGCAAAAAAAAAGGAATCTCTAACACAGAATTAAGAAGAGAGTATGATCAGTATCTTTTTCATTAGTAAAATACTAAAATATAAAACCCCATGCACAAAAATGAATAGCACAGAGGCAAAGATGTAAAGAAGCATAGGAACAAGGAAGTCATGAAAATAGCAACATTCTGTGGGAAGGGATACAATTTAGAATGTATGAGACCTTTTATGAGCTCTCCAATTTTAGCCACTTAAAAAGAGATGGTTAACAAAGTATAAAACATTTTGTTGGATTGGCAATTGAAACAGCCTTTAAGTTAAAAGGAAAAATCCCAAAAATTAATAATAACCCACCTGTCCTTGGAGCTGCAATTGCCCTTGACCTTGCAACTGCTGAAGAGGAATCCCCAGGTTCTGAAGAGCACTTTGAGCTTGTACATACTGCCCCATACTTTGACTGTTTGGATCAAAAGTCATTAGAGATGCTTGATCCATAACGCAGATCAGGTGTACAAATGTATCTTCCCCTGTCTAACAAGGGCTGTCAGGGGTTCTCAAAGATTTAATCTTTATCAAATATCTCAACATGTAAGAGTGTATTTTGCAGATACAGCTGAAATGAAAGCATAATAAATAAATCATAATTACATAAAATAACAGAGTTGAGTATAAAAATAATAAATAATTCAATTGAAAATTCCATTTTTTTTTATTATTTGACCATGATTAAGTTTTCTGAATACAAAAATTGCCTCTTAATTTGTAAAAAAAAATATAAAAGAAACAGATCCAAAAGTCTGACAAAAAGATCTGCACAGTTAAGTCAAAGTCATCATTTTTTTCACTAAAAAGAACAGTTCCTGGCAAAGAGAAGGCAGTCTTATGCTATGAGAGACAAACATTTCCCATGTGTGTGCAAGCTCAGCTCATCTACTTTAAAGACAAGAATATGAAGCAACTAGTGATAACTGAAGGGTGAGGGGGATCAGAGGGTCAGAGGAGGAACCACTCACTAATGACTAGATCTAACATCATTTTCTAACAGAATACTTTTTTCAGACATGTTTTTTGCACCATTTGAAGTTTAGTCTATGATAGGATGGCGGAAAAAATTTTACGATTTAGATTTAACATCCTGCAATGTAGGCCTATTGATAAGTGTTTATGGCAGGTTAACAAAAAATATTCCTAGGTCACGTTTAACTCAGTTTAACAAAGTACAAGTGATTAAAAAGTTTTTAATTACCCAAGCTGGGAAAAGGTTGCAGGAAAACTGGCAAGTGCTGGTGATCTAACAATGTAACAGGTCTGTTGTTTTTTTTTTTATTATAGAACATGATGCATTTCAGTGCATTATTTGAATCGTAGATATGCATAACTGACTCACTTGATGATATGGGGAGGGTAGACACCCTATGTTCAGGGTCTTTGTAAAACGTTATAAAAGATATTTAGCAATTTTTTCCTTCTCATTCTCTTTTTGTCCTGATGATTCTTTTTTTCTTTTTTATCACTGACTTTGTAATAACCTGACTGGAATGTAAGTGTTAAAGAAATGATGAGTTTGTTATAAGCATTCTTCACACTTATCCTTAGCATCCTCCGCAAGCGAAAGCAACTTTCTTCTTTTCATCTCATCCAACTACCCCCACCCCCCCTTTTGTCCAGTCAGACACACTTACAACTCTTGCCCATTACTACTAATACAATTGTTGTCGTCTCTTAAACCTGCTTGTTGCTTAGACTTGAAAGAGACTGATTGCATACAATATTTTGCCCACTTTACCCATATAATACAAGAGTGCTGATGACAGCAAAATCTGGATGCATCCCTATTCGTCATGATGATGTAGCAAATAAAAGAAAAATTGTCACATCACGAAGCGGCTGCAACATCAAATGGCTCACAGGGTGGCGCCTTGGAATGACATGTAGGTGTAAGTTTGATCTCTAACTAGCCTACAAGTGTGTGGCGTTTGGTTCAGATCCCATCTAACCAAATCTACATTTGGCTTGACAGAAGCTCCACGTCTTGACATAAAATTTTGTGGAAAGCTTAGGAAAAATAAAACTAACAAAAGTCAAGTAATGGAACATTTTAAGGGAATTTGTATTACTTGTTTTGTAAAGGAACCCCAGGGAGAAAAGATATTCTGAGAATGTTAGTATTATTATTAGATGCCATGGCATCACAACAAAAACAGCAAGATAGAGAATTCTTAATTTTTTAAAAAATTGTTTTAACACAAGTCATGTTCATAGAACTAAATTTTAAAGTAAAAAGGCTGTAAATGTAAGTCTATGCACATTGCCCTTAAAAGTTAAGGTACGTCTTTCTCAAATACACACCAAGCATTCGATGAATACTATATGCTCGACTGTAAGTAACCAAAAGAAAGTTGGCACTAATAGATTAGAATTTTCTGTATTCCTCTTCTCAACTTTGTCTTTGTTTCTTGTGTTGTACTAGATCTAAGCCCAAAGCAGATTAAAACAAATCTTGAGCATAGTGATTTCAAGTAAAAATTTAATTAAAAGAAACAAAAAGAAAAAAATTTTCTTTAGATGCTAGTTGTAGTAGGTGGAGGGGCAATTGATTAAAATCATAATGCACATTTTCCACTCAAAGATTCAGTGGATTGTATATAATCAGAAATCCCTTTTAAGGCTTTCTTAAATACAGATTAAATAGGCCTAACCTTTAAGTTTTTAGAATAGTTTGTGAAGAATAATTAGAGGGCCTCAATATAGTCAGAAACAACTTTTTTTTTTTTTTTTTTTGGGGGGGGGGGGGGGGCAGGAGTCATCAGCTAACTAGATCTAGATCTAGATCTAATTCTGTCCTAACTATGCCAAATACTTGAATGGTTAATCATAAACTAGACTTAAAGTTCAAATAATGCTCATTTTTGTTTATTTCAGTGGCGTAGTTGTACTTTGGTAGACCTCGCCTAAGGGATAGGCCTACTCCAAGAAATCATATTTCCATTGTCTCTATTTTTTTTCTGTTTGGGACCTACATGTATTTTTTTTCTTTTTTTAATCGTTTATTTATGATCAAGCTTCTCTTCGTTCGGAGTCTTTCAGTTGCCTTCTTCATGCCCAGTGCCTGCTCCATTAAAAATGTTCATTTACTTTGATACATTCATTTCATTTACGTATCTTTGAAGATTGATTTAGTAGATCTATTTGCATCACGGTATAATTTAATAAAGGTTAGATAGAATCTGGTCCTAAATAATTATATTGAGAGATCTAGGTCTAACATCTGCATCTCTCCTATTAGACTTGTCTCGATAAATAATAATTAGTACGTGCATTGTTATTTTGAATTTATATGGGGAACTCTAAACAAGTTCAGTTTTCAAAATTTCTTGATAATCTCAATTCAAGGCTGCCGTTTGAAGTCGCAGACGGCGCTCTCGTATGCTAACTTGACTTATCTTATAAATGTTAAGTTAAGCGAGGGCAGATTTTTTTTGGCTAGAAATAGAATGTAATCTTTTTTCACTACTTCGATGGTTGTTGCTACGATAAAACTCAAGTACTTACACGTGGGACTAAATAAGTAGCAATCAAAATCTTACTGGTTGCCTAGAACAATCAAAAGGCCTTGGACCATCAGGGAGGTGCTTTCAATCTTAGCCTTCACAGTCCAAGCATCCCTCGGCCATTGCTACCTAAATCTGCATAAATTAATCCGCATGTTTCGACCAACCAGAGAACAAAGAAGCAACGCTTCAACAACAGTGATGGTAGGCCGAAGTGAGGTCGTGGGAAATGCTGAGAGTGGTAATGTGTTTTCATTCGTTCAGCAGCAAATAGGAAAGGTAAACCTATTCTGTAGCATCATAAATACGCCATAGGGATTATATAAGGTAAAACTATAACTTGAGTAATCATACCTTGTCAAAAATCATAGCGTTGTAAGTGATTGGCTGTGTGTTGGTGGCTCCTCAAGAGATTCACTCCAGTGCATTGAACTGCGAAAGCTTACACCAAAGAGAGTGGTGCTAAATGCAGAGTCTCTATTGGCTCTCTTCCACGAATGGATGTTGCTTGTTGTATGTTGTCGAAGTGGTGTAGTTTCTTTAGTTTGAAAAAAATCATTTGGGACTTTTATTAACCATAGTAAAACAATGAAAATGTCAGATAGATGTGAGACCAGTTTTACTTTTCAAAGTCATCGATAGTAGTATTTGACCAGGTTAACATTTATCTTTTCGACCAGGCGCATTGATGGAACAGCCGACGCCTTCGCTCAACACAGCGAGCTGCTGACATGTCAATAAAGCGCGCATGACGCAGGCAGCTCTAGTCGGCTAGACTCGTCCCCAGCGCGGCTTGTAACAAATGACGACGATCGATGAGAGAGCAGTGTGGGCTGTGTGGGCATGGGTGAGCTAGTCCGAAATGGCCTGCCTCTGCGGTCTCTGAAGCCGCAGATTTTTTTTTACACACGCCCGTTACTGGGCCTGGTGAGATGAGAGTCAATGGCATGCTTGATATACAAGCCTACCGTGACAGGCTCGCGATGTAATTGGACCGTCACCTGTAGTAGTTCTAGTACGAAATACAACCTTCCCTCCCTGCTCTTGGTACAGAGTTTATTGATGTTAAAAGGGAAGAGGGAAACAGTATTAGTAATGTGTTAAAAAGGTCTAAATGAAAAAAAGTACATTTTTTTGTTTATTAATATTGTAAGTTGCTCGCATAATGTTATCGGTAGTAACTAGTATTGGCCACAGTATAGGCCTACATGTATGTTAAAGTAAGAAAAGCAGTAAAAGCCTCTACGAGTTGCGGAGGCTCATGAGAGGACGACTTAAAAAAAGAAAAGCGCATGAGCGCGCTGTCGGGTGAGAAATCGATCCTCAGACACTGTCTCAAAGGCTACCACAAACTAGAGATGATCTTTATTCAGTGTGAGAGACCAGCAAGCCCTCCCGCTCGACGGTGGGCCTAGCGGGCTACATCAATCGATAGGTTTCCTTCTGAGGAATACATATTTAGACGTGTTAGTCTTTGTTCAAGAGTTTGTCCCCGCTCAACTCAGGGCCATGGTATTGCATGGCTCTGATATACATGTACATGTACATGCATCGTGTTTACACATTGTGACAAGTATAAGGTTAGGCTATGTATTTAATTCTGTTTAGGAAATCAGTTCCGTGGGTTTAGGCTTTTATTTTTAAGGCTTTCCTCAATGTCGTGTACCGCCCGGTACAGTGGGCTTTCACATTCTCTTACCTATCCTCATTTTTTTTCTCCAAAGCAAGGGGGCCTACGTTTTTTTTTTTTTGTTTTTTTTTTTTGTGGCGGTGCGGGGAGATAAGCTACAATATTCATGTATGTGCTATCAACATCTTCGTTCTTAAAAAAAAAAAAAAAGAGAAGAAAAGAAAAGAAAAGAAAGGCAAAATGATCTTTGTAACTAAGTTTGTTGTAATTTTATCTTTAGCAGGCCTGCTTTAATTAAAGTTAAACACATGTATGCAGAAGCGCTGATGGGTAGGTGCCTCAGTGGGGAAGAATTTAGGCCTACCTGCCCTGAACTCCGCCATTAACTGATTAAGTGATACTGAGTGCTAGACGCGTTTTTCGAGTGGAGAACACCGAGAGCAAGAAAATTCAGATTACCTTGAGTTCAATCATAGTGACGGAGGTTTTTAGCGCGGAGAATTAAGTAAATTCCCGAATTTTTTTTCCCTTCGTGACAGGGAAAAAAAGGGGGGGTGGGGGAGGGGGGGGGATTATTGTTAGATTTAAAAAAAAAATAAAAAAAAAGGAAATTTTGAGAAAACTGAGGACGTCCTTGAGGTCAATATGACCAGAGGTGTATTAGAATGGAAAATAGCCCTGGCCTTTGATTATAGAGTTCTCTGGAGATGAGTATTTACATTTCAGGTACTCTTCTACACACATACTTCATAATCATACTTAACATGCATATTATATCTCGAATATTACTGCTGCCTTTTTTGTGTCCTCTTCTCCCCTCCTCTCTCTCTCTCTCTCTCTCTCTCTCTCTCTCTCTCTCTCTCTGTCTATCTATCTATCTATCTATCTCTTTCTCTCTGCCAAAACATGTGTGGTTATATTGATCAGAAGCAGAGTGATCAAAGAAAAAAAAAACTGTCATTCTCTTGATGTCACACCTTCTTCTTCTTCTTCTTCTTCTTCTTCTTCTTCTTCTTCTTCTTCTTCTTCTTCTTCTTCTTCTTCTTCTTCTTCTTCTTCTTCTTCTTCTCTTCAACAGGTTGATGAATTTGGACTCTAAAATCATTTTTTACTAGTTTCAGTGGGCAATATTTAAACTCTTTCCTCCTCCCAATTTCATTTACATTTTATCCATTACAAGCTACAGTGGTTGGATCTTAGACTTTTCATAAAGACTGAGACATTTTGGTACATATAGTATGCATATATATATAACACACGCAATGTGTTTATTTTGCTATACCTATTAGAAGTTTGCCATGCGAGACAGGCAGAGGTTGAAAATCATTGAATATTTCAATATTTGTCCTTTCCATTGCCCATCCTTTGCTCACCAACTTTTTACATTGTAATCATTTGCAATGATATCTATTTATTATCAGTATTATGAGTGTCTGGTTTTTCGACTTGTAAAGACACAATTAAGGTGTTATAAATGCAAGGGTCACTTCAAATTGTATCAATCCGATGATAATCTCTTGGGATCAACACGTACCTTAGAATTCTAGGACTACCATGTAGATGTGTATGAATTTAACACATTTTGAATTTCTTAATTCTCTTTAAGTTTTATCATAGGGATACATGAAGTACAGGTACAGTAACTCATGGTTGCACATGCAACATGGTACAAGTTGCAGTTTTTTTTAAGCAGACATTAAACACTTTTTGACTGAACCAAATTTAAGAAATCACACCACACTAACCACCAAAATGTAATATGGTGAAGAGACTTGACGGTGGTAAGATACCAAGTGATGAAAAATCATGTGTCCCTATTTGGACTATTTGATAATAAATATAAATGAAATATTGTAGGAATTTGGTAACTGAAACATTGTGAGAGATTCCATATGTATAATGATTCAGTTGTTTACAAATGCACTATAACAGAATCACTTAATTGTTCAGGGTGCCAACAACTGTGGACAGTTGGGCTGTGGTCACCCGGAGGATCTATTGGCACCAACTGTCCTGAAAATGTCTGATACAATGTCGGAATCTGCTCACACTGTTTGGCCAGGGCTCTTGACAGGAGGTGGAGCTTTTTCTGTTATGTTGACAGGTGATACGCAAATTAATAATTATGCGTTTACTTCAAATTGATTGGTTATTAACTACGCAAGTTGCACTCTAATATTTAGGCTTTTTTTTTTTTGCATTGCACTCTTGTATAAATTGTAGTGAAAAGAATTCTTCTATATAAGGAAGCTGTATTATGTACAAGTAAACTAGACTTTTAACTCTTATACATCGGTACAAAGAACATGTGAACCTAATATTTATTTATATGACATGTAGATTTACAATGGCATTGTACAGTGTCATTGGCTCAATAAACTCTCATGCTATACAATTTATTTTTTCATTGAATATTGAGAGCATTTTTGCACCATTATCAAACTGTAACTGGAATAGTTTTAGAACATTTCATAGAACCCCATCTTATGCCAGTTCTACATGGATTTCACCATCATCTTCTTCCAGACTCTGGACGTGTGCTTACCAGCGGGAAAAATGACTGTGGCCAGTTGGGTCAGGAGCCCCAGAAATGTGAAGATGGCAATCACTATAAGGACACTCTTTTCTTCTCCCCTTGCCTGCTCTCAGATACAATAACAGTCACTCAGGTTGCAGCAGGCTGGAATTTTGTTCTCGCTCTGACAGGTTATTTTGATAGGTTAATTGCAGGCTTTTCTGTCTGTTTGGATTAACAAATATAACATAGATGGAAAAACATCCTGCACTCTGCAGGTTTCTTTTAACAATTTTTTAGAATCTCCTGTTTAGTACCTAAAAGTAGAGAAAATAGGAAAAATGTGGCCAGAAAAGCTGGTGTGCTGTGCGAAATATAGAAGAGGAGAGGAATAAATGTATACTGAAAAGTATATTTAATATTTTGCACACAAAAAATAAATAAAAAAGATAGCACTACAGTTCTACATATGTTTGTGGCAAATGAAAATCTTACATTAACTCTAAATAATTTTATATTCAAGCTTGCTTCACTAGTCACCTCTATATATAACAGTCTCCTAAAATAACTTTCCTTTGACACCCTTATGCTTTTACTACGTAATTAACCTCCCCATTATTGTTCCTGTTCAATGTCACCATGACCAATTGCGTTTTTTTTTTGTTTTGTTTTTCTTTCCAAAATGACCAACCTTCTGTTTATATCAGTCAGTTTAGATGTAACCTTGTCAACATGCTATGATCATGTGCAATGAAATTAAAGATCTTTTTTGGTTTAACCTGCTGGAAAGCTTATCAAATTAACCATAACAGTTGCCACCATGGATCACCAGACTGCCAGCCACAGCGTCAGCAAACCCTTGTTGCTAATTTCCATTTTATGACAGGACAGTACTTACAACTACAACCAAGATGGAGTTTTAGTGGCCATCTTGTCCATAGTAGCCAGCTTTCTATAAATGAACTCACATGGTCTTTTTAAACTACAAATGCAGTTCTTTTGGAACTTCAGGATCATTTTTATTGCAGTACATGTTCGTATAAACCTCATGTTGTTTATTCAGTACATGTGAGTATGTATATAATATATAATTATATTTATATATATATATAATTATTTTATATTCCTGCATTTATCCACAGGCACTGGTTCTATAATAAGCTGGGGATCAAACAGCTTTGGACAACTGGGCAGAGTCTTATCGGGTGGCATGAAAATGGATCCCACACCTGCAAGTCTCCTTTTAAACATTGTTATGTTAATACACTTAGTTCCATAATATGAAATTAAATAATCAGCGTGAGCTTTATAGTGGATAGGTTTTTATTAATAGTGAAATATTCAAAGATTCAAACCAAAACAATTTGCTGAAGTAAAATTTAAGAATTTTAACAAAACTTTTGAGTGATTTAAACTGTAGTGAATTTTTATGTCTCTTAAAATTTGACTTTACTTTCCCCTGAAAATAGGACTTTAATATGACATTTAAAGTTAGCATCAATTAAATAAGAATATTGAGAAACTTTAAGATAAAAAAGCAATTGAATTGGAAAATACTGACTAGTCTTGCAAGCAAGTTATGCCCGGTAGTTATTTTGTTTCCAACAATGTATTTGCTGGATTTACTTCAATTTTAAAGACACATAACTTAACGTCAAAAAATCATATTTTTTATCTAGAATTAAAAATCAGCTTGCTCTTATTTCATGCAATTATTGTTTCCTTTTCCTTTTACAGCAACCTCTGCTTGTTCCAACCCCTGGTGTTAGCAAGTTTGTGGATGTCGCTGCAGGGTTAAGACATGGGCTGGCTATTTCAGGTCTCATTCTTTTAACCATATCCCTGCTTGTTTAGATCAACTCACTAAGTATGTCTTGGCAACTTCAATGTAGACTGTCAAATCAATTCTTGGCTAGTTCAAGTCAACTCTTCAATCATGCCTTGAACTATTCAGGTCAGACTCTTTAACAATATCCTGGCTAGTTCAGGTCAGACTCTTGAATCATGTCTTAGCTGATTAAGATCAGACTTCCTAATCATGTCCTGGCTTGTCTAGGTTGGACTTCCTAACCATGTCCTGAATACTTCATTAAATATATGCATGAGAAACATAATAAGACGTCTAAAGGCATTCCAACTAAACATGTGACCTGCCTTAATACATGCTTTAACAGCCTGTGTAACTTTTTTGAACTTATGAACTTAAAAGCATACTTATTTTGTATAAATACGGACTTCTGAAAGTTTGCCATGAGTTCAAAATCCAAACCTAATTATAGAGTCACAACTCAGCCCAGGCTGTCTTATTGTAAAATATCCCAAACAGCCAAAGGGTGTTCTGTATGCAGCTGAAATTTAACAGGTCATATGAAAGGCTGTGCAAAGAAGAAAAGACTTATTCTGAAACCTCTTGACACTTTTAGAGCCAAGCATAGTTTGATTCATGTAAAAAAACAGTGTAGTCAGTCAGGAGACAAGAGAATGAAGCTAAAAACTACAGCAAACACATGAATAAAGGTAAACAGTACAATGCCAAGTTGAAACAGAACAGGCAGATTGTGGATTTGTGCGTGCGGATGTGTATTTGATCACTGAATTTAGATCTACCCCCCTTTTGAATTTACATAATATGAGTCATTCGTTTTTTTTTCTTCCTTTAATGGATTGATTATTCCTCTGCATCGAAGCATGAAATTGTTGATGTGTGTCTGATAAGCAAGGCTAGTAATTGTCTTTATTTGAGCTTTTATGGATGATATTCATAAGTCCATGGTGTAAGTCTCTCCCTAACACCATGTTTAAAATACATGTATGAGAGCTGCCATAAAGTATTCTTATACACCTTTTTTACGTTAACTTGATTTGCTTCAGGGGGATTCAGGCTTTCAATCAAGTAGTTACGAGAATCAAAGTCTTGATATGGCTGATAATGATGTACTGGGTTTGTTAAGATATTCAAGCTATAAGTTTATCAATCTACTCATTTATTCATCTAACAATCTATTTATTATCTATTGTTCCGAATGATATCTGTCTAATTAATCTATATCTATTTATTTATCTTTTTATCTACCTATTCATCTATATCTCTATTTACATACCTACCTGCTTATTTAAGGGAATATTCTTCAAAGCTCACCACTGATGGTGTTTTTTTTTTCTACTTCTCTGTTTCACAGAATGTGGTCATGTTTACTCCTGGGGCAGTGGCAGAAAAGGCCAACTTGGAGTTGCTATACCACAAGGCAAATCCTTGTTGGACTCACCTGTTCCAGTAAGCTGTGAGTGATCACTAGTTGTCTTAAAAGTATTGAAATGTATAGAATACATATTGTTGCCAATATCTGTAGTCAAACCCATATGGTGCATGTCTCATGTGTTGGAGAGTAGGGATATGGCATGGTTGTAAAAAAAAAATTATTAAAAATATGTAGCTAATTAGCTGTGACTACCACTGTAGTATAAAAAGAATTACACCTCATGTATTTCTAAGCACCTATATTTTTCAAATTTTAAATATTTCACCTTATGATATTTCTCTAGCAAAATTATCCAAGTCATTGTAAACAAGGGCAAGATTTTTTTAGGGTGTCTGCACAAATGAACAGGTTTTTAAAATAAAAAAATTGATGACCAAAGGTGAAATAACTGTCATGTTGTATTTTATATGTTGAAATAGGCTATTTTCTGTGTGTTTCCTTTCAAGGCTATTTTTGTTTTCAGCCTTTACTTTGTAAAGAATATCTTTTTTTTCCGCTGTTTCTAGCCTAGAGTTTCAGCGTCTGCTACCAAGGTGTATCTATGTTTTTAGTGACCACCATATTACAGAATCTTTTTTGTCCATGTTTATTATCAAAGAGTATCTCTTTTCAGTGTCACTGGCTGTAGGTGACAAGCCAATTCAGGTTGTAGCAGGAATGAACTTCTCTGGAGTACTCACAGGTCAGTGATCAATTCATAAGTAAAAGGAGAATAAAGTTTAAAAGTTCAGTTTTATTTAATTGTATCCATGCTCATGTATGAAACCAGGGTATCATGAAATTGAATTTTTTTACTAGCTTGTCTCCATGTGTGGTTTACCTACTTCATAATTTTTTCAAAAGTAAATGCTATTTGTCTGAAACTAATGTTAGAAAAAGTCATCTTTTTCAAATATCATATTTAGGATTTTTGTCAAGTTTAAACTTTAAAGTATTTTCTTATTAATGATCTTCAAATGATTTTGTCTGTAGTTAGTGGCCATTTTTATATTTATATCTTTTACAGAAAGGGGTATAATCTTTTTATGGGGCTGTAATAAATTTGGACAATGCGGAGTTGATCCAGCAACAGAGTTCATGTTGAAGTTACCTTCACAACTGAAACTTCCAGAGGAAATGTCCAGGACAGATAATGGACAAAAGCACTTGAAGGTTGTTTCTGTTGCAGCTGGGTGGACTCATATGATCTTCAAAACAGGCAAGATAACTGAAAAGTTTTTACATGCTTTAAATATAATTTTGGATTTTCCTAAAACCCAGCAATTTGTTGTTTATTGTTTTAAATGTGGTAGTTACATTTTAAATTGTTTTTTTTTCTTTCCTCTTTTTCTTCTTCTCCTGTTCCTCCTCCTTCATTCCGTCTTAAACGGATGTTGAGTTCCATAGTGAATTGTTCTTTGCAGTCCTTCTTTGGTTATACAGAGTACAAAAAATACATTAAAAAATTAATTGTAAAGTGTCATTAAAAGCATCAGTGCTGTACTTCTCTGGTGATGTTTCTTACACTAAATTTTCTCTATGGATGAGACAAGCCTATTGAGGCTGCAGTTAGTGTGCACAAAGTAAAGGATTTGCAGGCCCATAGGCAATGATTAGATGCCATGTTATTGCAACCTTTTCAGTCTAAGGTTATAAGGTTAATGAAAAGCCTAAGGATGTCAAATAACTCAGTCGATGGAGCATTGGACTAACAAGAAAAGGTCTTTGGTTTTATCTAAGGCTGGGATATCTGATGATGAGGTTGGATCCCATCAAACCAACTCTAAATTAGTTTAGACGGAAAACCATTGTCTGTGTAGAATATTCTGCAAAGAATAGAAGAAGAAATTATATACCCTCATCTAGCTGGAGACTAGCAAATGGTACAAGAGATCTAGAAAACACAAGAGCGGACAAATGGTATAGTCGGGAATCAATATGTATGTCTGTAATGCACCTTTGCCCCGCCGGTACAGTCAATAGTTCTGTTGCCAGCCAGATGCTCTATCATCTCAGCTGTCTGAATTTGGTCAAGAGAGATAAAGCTTGTCATAGGAAAAATATAAAAATCTTATGAAGACTGTGTGATACTGATAACTGTCTCTTTTTAAGAAACTTTTTGTAACTTTCCCTAATCTTATTTTGGCTTACATGTATTTCTGTTCTAGATAATAAACAGCTGTACAGTTGGGGGAGAGCTGACCTGGGTCAACTTGGAAGGAGCACTGACCTTGTCCCTCAGCACATGCCTGGTCATATAGCCATTGAGGAGAAAATCACAAGTCACTGCTGTAGCTCAGAACATAATCTTGCCCTCACAGGTGAGGAGCTCAAAGCAAGCCAAAACTGACAGAAATTCATCTTTGCCCTGAATGGGCTGATTTTCTTTTTGTTACACTGTACATAGAAAGGTTAAACTTGACATTTTTTCATAAGTCATATTTTGTGAAAAACTTAAAAGAAGTGCATTAACCATTAAGGTCAATAATGTACATAATTCATGAGACACAACTTGCTTCCATCAATAAATGTCTCATAAATTCCGAAAAAGGGAATGACAGTATTTTACCTTCTAAGCTATTTTAAAATGTAAAAAATGTCCACTATGATGTTTTGTTGATTTCCCTTTTCTATTTCATGGTTGTTGTTTTTTTAAATTATAATATTGACTTCAATAATCCTTCATTTAAATTGGAATTTTTTGTATTAGATATAACATGTATATGCATTCGATACTGAAATTCAATGTATCTGGACGAGTGTGAAGGAGAATCAATCAATCAATAATGTGCCCTGCTCTAAAGCGCAGATGAACATCATCTTCCATGCACCTCAATCTCTCATGGCTTATAATGCATCTGTCCCTCGTCATACATTAAGACTTTTTGTCAGTCCATCCAACATCTTTGGTGGCTGTTTTCTTTGGATCATTCCAGTTGTTGCTAGATATTCCAATTTCTCTCTTCTCATCCCATGGCCAAAATAGATTGCCTGTTCTTTTTGTAATCTGTTTATGAGTGATCTTGTTGTATCAACTTCTTGTAACACTTTTGTTACATTTGTTTGCAGTCCATGAGATTTGAAGAAGAATATCATATTGAAAAGATTGGTGATGTTAGTCTTTTGATGAAAAAAAAAATAGAAAACAAAGACAGATGAGTTACTAAAACTTGACAAACCTTCTTTTTTGGCACAGCTCCAGTAGTTTGCATATTATTCAGAATCTCATTGTCTTATCTCCTTCCGTTTTTATTTTGGAAGATCTGACATAGGTTACATGCAGCATGTCATAACCTTTTTCTCAAGATAAAAGGTTTTTCTTTTTTCAACAATAAACATGTAGAATACTATTAAACCCCAGTTTTAGGTACTGTTAAAATCTTTCTGCTTTAAACATATTTTGATTTAATCATAGTGATTCTAGGTTGAATAGAAAAATACAATTTGGGTATCAAACTAGCTTATAAATCAGAGGAAATAATTCCTTTTAAATTCTTTCATATAAATTCTATATTTGGACCATTTTTACAGCATTATATCTGGAATTTCTGATAAGTTGGTTTAGTGCTTTGTCCCTAAAACTTCAATGTTAGTTTATTTGAGTTAAGATATCATATATAAGTGATAGTTTCAGAGAATGCAGTTTGCAGTTTACGTCTAAACCAATGGCATTATGTTACATTTCATTTCAAGGCTTTGTCCCTCCACTGCAAGATTCATCTGTCCGCATCCTATTTCCAGCAGTTTTAGTGTTTATTGTCTCTGTCCATGTTTTGCCCTTTCATTGCACTCCTTTTTTGATTGCCTTGAAATCTTCTGCTTTCCAGTCACTGCCATCCTCTAAGTCTTTGCGTCCTGCTCGTTTCCATTTGATCTCAGTGCATAGAATTTTGTCTTTTGACCTTGATGTGGAACATCTGTCTTTCCTTGCTCTCTTGGCCTCTCCATGTTTTTTAAGGAGCTCTCTTTTTAATGACCAAGTTTGACATCCTGAAGTAATAGCCAGTACAGATGCGTTAGTTGATGAAATTTGTTTGTGCGATTCCAGCTTTTTTATATTCAAAATTATTTCTCTGACAGATCCCTATAAATACTAACTAAACTTTTATCTGCTCTAATTTTTTTAGACAAAGGTCAAGTTTACTCATGGGGTTGGAATGAACATGGTATTTGTGGAACTGGGGATGAGGACAATGTGTTTCTGCCACGACTGATCTCCTCACTGCTTGACAAAACGGTCATGGGGGTTGGCTGTGGGGCTGGTCACTGTTTCTGCTGGACAATGAGACCTGCCTAAACTATTGCAAGTTAGGATTGTGCAGGTACTGCACTTCAAACATGGTTAACATAGCTTTTCCAATACTGCTGGTCACTCTTTCTGCTTCACAATGAGACATGCCTAAACTATTACAGGCTAGGATTGTGCTGACACCTCACATCAAACATACTTAACATAGCTTTTCCAACACTGCTGGTCATGTTTCTGCTGGACAATCAGACATGCCTAAACAGTTGCAGGCTAGGATTGTGCAGATACCTCACTTCAAACATATTTAACATAGCATTTACAGCACTGTTCTAATCTATCCGAGTGATTAAAGCAGAGAAATTTATAAGTATAGTAGTTGTTAATTGCTTTTGTTATGGATTCAATCATACCTTACCAATCTGCAAATGATTGTAAAATCACAAACTAACTAATGCTGACACCTATCCCTGTGAGTTGATAATTTGTGTTTATACCTGTTAATCTATTATGTGTCATTATTGTAGACTGGCAAATGATTAAATAACATTTGAATGAATGTCCTGGCTTGTGAAATACTTCTGAGTGACAATTCTGACTGTTCTGAGCATAAGTCTCATGTGAATGAGCCATCATAGATTTAATCAATTGCAGGTTGCTTTTCAATAATGCTGTCTGTTGACTGGGATAAACGACATCTTTGGTTTGTTAGAGGTCATATTTATACGATTTGGCTCCTTCAAAACAAATCAGATATTTCCAAACAAAACCTCATTAAGATTTAATTTTACCTTCACCAAGTTATTTTATAGGCTTCTTTCTGAATTTTTTGTCTGCACAAACAGGAAGGCTGTTTGTGTTGATTTTATTAGAGACAAAAGTAATAAGGTATGGAACTAGAGTGAACGAAGTCATTGGTTTATATTAAAATTTAAAAATTTTTAGTCTAGGTAATATATCACAAAGCCTTCATTCAAAGACCTTTCTATATGAAAGTCAGAATCAAGATTTATTGTATATTTTAAAAAATTATTATTCTAGATAATATATTCAAAGTATGAAGGATGGAACCAAAACACATTTTTGATTTTGAAAATGTTATGTTTTTTCTTTCAACAAATGCCTTTTATGTGTTTCCTGATAAAATTACTAAACAGAAATGTTATTTAAAATTTTATAGGGGTCTTTTTCATATACATTTTTTGTTGTAAATGTCTCATGGAAACTAGGTCAACTCTTTGTAATATAATAAATTTACCTTGTTCATTTGTTTGCATACAAAGATGTTTCTCATTTAATTAAAGATTTCACTATTAACAATTAAATATAACTTGACAAAATTTTTTAAAACTGTTACATATCATCTCTGCAAAAGTTAGTCAAAACAATAAAATTAGTTTTAAACAAAGCAAGTTATGAAATGATGCTTTTTTTTTCAACATGATTTGGAAGACAAGTTGAGACCTTTTCCAAACATCTTCATAATAGAGTGCATTAAATGATTTTGAAAATCATTATTCTATAATGCATTATATGTTTTGATCTTTTCTGTAATGTTTGGAAGCTTTTGATTGTTGGTTATGTTAATTTTCTTCTGTTTATACTATACTGTACATGTAGCCCTTCCATTTCAAAGTGATCAACCAAAATTTTGTCTTTCATTGATTGTAGTTTCTACATTAGTTTACATACATGTATTTGATTAAATCAAACTATAAGTTCTAGTACTTATTGAAAAATACTTTTGGGGAGCTCAAGGGTTGAACAATAACCAATATCAACAAAAAAAAAGAAGAAAAAGGGCAATGTAGGGAAAATTGTATAGAAGAATGGGGGAGGAAAAAAGCAAGGTAATTTAAAAACAATAGCAACAAAACAAAAAAAAATGAAATGGACTATGACATCTGCAGAAATAGGAAAATTATTTTCATCTGTTAGTTGAAGTACATAAAAAAAAACCCCAAAAGTTAAGGCCCATAATATAAATTTGGCTTGTTCATAATTATGTATCCATCAAAAACATTCTCTTCTACTGCTGCAGCAACTGCTGTAATATCAAGCATAAGAGACACTCTGATTGCATAAATGCAGTCTTGTGTCTCTTCAAAAAGTAGATAGGCTGCCTTCCAACACAAGTTTGAATCGTTATTTCATTGAATTTTATTTTGCAAGTGATTTTTGGCCAATGAGTAGTTATTGTTTGATTACTGTTTATTTTTGTATTTCAAACCTTGTTTCACTGTTTGCTGTGAACATGTTTCAACAACCTTTCTTTTCATTTGAGATACTGCATCAACCATTTCAGATTGCCTTTTGTGCATGATACTTTTATATTTATTTTAACTATCAATCCTGCTTGATGAATTGTCATCAATTTGCACTTTCTGTATAGTTGCTGACAGGGAAATTTGTTCATAAACACATCTTAGCAGCAGGGTACATATATTTGGACATGTTTTTCTTATCCCATTTGTTTTTAACTCATTGATTTTTTTCTCAACTTCGGCTTATGGCTTATTCTATTTCACTTTGGATTAAATTATTTACACTTTTACTAGATCTATAAATCTTATCCATACTTAGGCTCATTTATTTTCTTTAGCCTTTTGTAACCTTTACATCCTACATATGTATTTCAAATAAAATGTAGTCAAGCAAGGATTCTTCAAATTCATTGGGGAATTATGATTTGAGAAAGCCTTGTTCCAACATTCAAGGACAGTAATCAAATTTAATAAATGTATTGATTTACTTTCCATGTTTCTTATAGTCCTTATTGAACTTTGATTCATATGGGCATGTATAAAACTGATAAAAAGAATTACATTTTTTTCCCCTTTCTCTCCTTCACATGATATAACATTTTTATTTCCTCTTGTTCTTATCCTGATCTCCTCCTTTAACTACTTCTATTTACATGTATTTCCTTTTCTCCTGGGCCACATCTTTTTCATCTACTATCCTACTCTTCCTTCTCCGTTCTTATAGTTATATCTCTTCATTCTCCTTGCCGCTGGTTTTCTTTTTCTACTGTTGCTAATGCTATACCTCCTTCCCCTGGTAAATTCTAGGTGTAAGTTCAGTTAAAGGTTGAAACTCAAAGACAATAAAGCATTGCTTGTTCCCAAAGTTTAACCCAGACAGGAGCTGTCTCTCTCTGAGCAAAGCTAGATTTTCTAATCCAACCAGTTGGCCTGACATTGACAAGGGGTATCCAAAGCTTCCTATTTTCAGTCCAACACTCTGCCTGCTGGGTTATCTGGCACTGATAAAAAGGTCTTCCTCTAATACTTGCCAGGTTTTTCCACATCCATAAAGTGACTGATTGAGCAGGATTTATCTGTTACCAGTACCCATGTCTTGTACACGAGAACAATGTACATGCATTAGAACTTTCTGAAGATCAAAAAAACTTTTGTGAGCTTGTCCTTTAAAAATCTTTGGCGCATAGATCCTGTAAAGTTCTCTGGCATAAATAATGTACATGTATAACTTTAGTATTACGGCAAGCACCCTACCACTATTGCTCATCCACCTCTTAATACTAGTGCGATGGGTTCTGAGAATCTCGCAGTCAGTCAACTAACAATACTCATTTCCAAGCTTCACAGCTGCCATTCCTAGACACTTACAAAATTTTTGTTCTCAAGCCTTCACATCTGGTCAATACCACAATAATGTCAGTAACAAAAAAGGCACATAGAACTCTATTATCCCATACAAGTTATCATGTCAAGACAACTTTATCCGTTTGATCCCCAAAAAACGACATGCCATGTTATGACACAATTTCATTTTTCTTTAGCTTTGGCTGATCAATGTCAATTTTCAATATGTTTGAAATTTTCATCTGGCTGCAATGACAGCTGTCATGCCTAGACACTTTCCAACCAATCTTTTCTGTTTGATCTGTCATATATGTACATCCCACATTATTCCAGTGAGCATGTACCTTATAGATACTCATGTGTGTGGGCAACTTTGCATAGACTTGCTTTGATAATAATTGCTGCTAGGTTACATGTTATTTTTTAATCCTTTACTATTTTTCAGTCAAGATATTTAATCAGAAATGCCTAAGTCACATTTAGATGCCTTTGGAAAGAGTAAACCTAGTCGTCATATCTGGGCCATAGGTTTTTCCCTCCATTCCAGCGCACAGTTGCCTGGTCAAAGAACTATAGGATATCCTATGGTTGTTTGCCTACGTTTTTCTTGTGTTAAATTCAAAACACCATATCAAAAAGGCTATGGAGAATTATCTGGACAATGTAGCAGTTCATGTTGTTCTAGGTAGAAAGAGGAGCATCTGGGTTAAAAACTGTCTATTAAAAAGGCATATCTATACCCACACAAATATTCTTGAGGAATTAAGAGACTACAGGATAGATCTGAAAACTGCAGAACTATTTCTTTGGTTTTCCATCCTCATATTTTGAAAATAAATGCTAGCACATGTAGTAGATCTAGAAATATTATCTAGTGCTTCAGTCAGTAGGCTCTAAAATTCGAGACTGTTACCGATTTGTACTTAGAGCACAGAGAGCATTCGGGCTTTGAGAATGCTCTGATGTAATACATGTACAATAAAATAAAGCATGAGGAAAGGTGGATATTTTCACTAATAATGGCATACTTGGATAGGAAAGGCGAACACGATACATTGTCCAATGAATAGGCCTACATGGTTCTATGTAATTTGTGCATTGGACATGACACAGCCTTTTTGCTATTTGCTGACAGCTGTTTTGTTTTTTTTAAACCGAAAATTTTTTTTTTAATTCTTGCTGGAGAGTTCCAGCTTTAATTTTTGTTCCCATTTAGTTTTGAGTTTGACTGAGTTTGTTGTTGGTTTCGAAATGAAAGCATTCTTTGTATTCTTAACATATTTAAAGAAAATTTTGGCACCGCATGAAATTTCATTGGTGACGGTAGGGAAATTCTCTATCTCCACTCCTTCAGTCATAACTGGTACTGACAGGACCTACCATTATTCTGCTGCAGACCAGCAACTACTATGATGGCTTTCATGAGCTCCATATGAAAAGTAGTACGAGTTTAAATTAAATTTAAAACGATTAGATATCATACTTTCAAAAAAAATTACATTCTCATTCTTTATTACATGTTACGTAAAAGATCAACAGAAATTACTGTCAAGTACCCTATACATTTGACACAAATTGCTAATATTTTCGCAGTTATGCATGCAAATAATTAAAGTCTTTTTTTTTCTCCTCAAAGGGCCATTTCGAATCTTTATTTCATCTTTCCATTTTACAATCATTATTTTTGTATGAATTCAGGATACTCTCTCCCATATAAAAAAGTACTCCTCTTTGTTTTTTACTCCTTACCCTAAAAAGCTGCATAAAACATAACATTCATTAGTTTAAAAAATTGTCTCTTTTCTTCCATTCAAATGTTCATGAATGCATAATACAAACCCCATGATTTCATAGTAAACTCATATAAAAATGGAAGTAAAAAAAACCAAACCAACAAATTGCAAATTTCTATCAAATTCATTACATGTGTTACTTACAACAGAGTTTTTAGAAAAAAAAATGTAAGTAATTAAGACTTAAGAATTCTTTTCTCACTGAAAAAATATAGGTTAGTATCAACCATAGAAGCTCAACACCACTGGTACAAATGTAATATTTTATATCAAGGTTTCAGTTAGTCTTTAAACTATGGACTTCACTTAAAACAATAATAGTTGCAAAGGTAACAATGTGTAAGCTGCCACAACAGGTGCCTGAAATTTTATTTTGGATAGTAAACTTTATTTTTTTCCTTCACATCCAAAAAAAATTATATCTTGAGACAAGTTATTGAAACATCGGGTATGTCTGTCATGTTCATACCTTTTATACTAGACATTCTTAGTTGTGACACTCGATAAGCTTGGCATTTTAAAGTTGCAGTTACATTCAGTATATTTGATGTGCTAGGTCCTTGAACCTCCCTCAGTTGCGTGTTGAAACTACTTCTCTTAGCATATTTGTAGATAAAGCATCTCATGCTCAAACCATTTGTTAAAATAGCTAAGAATTTTTCTTTTTTTTTTGGTGGGGGGGGGCACAAGATTTAAATGTTTTGATGAGCTAAAAGGAAAAGCCAAAAATAAAAACAAAAATTATAACATTAGGGGACCAGTAGTCTAATTGACCTTTTTAACCACAATAGTAACAAGCAACACAACAAAACACGATTTGATCTCCTCGAGTTATGAAAATAATATGGGCAAAGACGATACTCAATCACTGCAACAAAGTGTCAAAAATATTCTTTAAGAAGCCTAGCAATTATTGTGCATGTGTCTGCTGGGAAATTTCTAAATCCTTACACAAAATGTATTGAACAATTTTTATATTTGTGTGAAACATTTTTTTATGTACACAAGGAGAAAGAAAGCAAACATCAGAGCAACTTCTTCCGCTCCTCGATTTTCCCAAAAAGTTCATCAGCATCCTCTTCTGCCTTGACACGAATCAGCATTGACACAGGCTTGTTCTGGTCGCCTTCCTTAGCATTGGCATCTAGGGGTGGGTTCGGCACACATATTACGACTACATTGTTCTTACCCCGCCGTGATACAGGCATAGATGCAGACAGCATCACGTTCAACAAAATGTTGCCTGGTTGGAAAAAATGTAAATCCTCCGATAATAATTGCCATGCACAATGGTTGGTAACTGGCAGATAAGCAGTACTTATAATACAATAGAGAGGCAAATAAAGAAAAGTAATTGTAACATCTATGATAATAATTGACATGCGAGGGTAGGAGGAGAGTGGACAGTTTTAAGATAAAGTAGGGCAGAAAAAAATAAACAAAAGAGGCTGTAAGAATTCTGATAATATTGAAATTTAATGACAGTGACAGAATGTAGATGAATTTAAAAAAAAAAAAAAGTTCAACTTCATTCTGTAAAGACATGTAATGAAAATGTGAGAGAGAAAAAGTAAAAAAAGAATAAAAAAATTGCATGGCATTCAGCGAAAGAACAAGGAAGTCAGTGCACATTTGTATTGAACCTTCTTAGTATGATAGATGCCTTTTAAGCATCTATGTAAGGGGTAAAATAAATAATGACCCTCTGTATTAAGATTTTACAAAAAATTTTAGTTTCCAAGAAAGTTTAAGGGCTTTACTTTTACTTTTAGGGCGACTTCTTGTAGAAACTATATAGTATACTAGTAGTTTTCCTCTAAATAGGTCATTATATCCAGCTGTAGTATACAATTTTTTGTTTCTACTTTTTATAGCCATGTATGGAGCAGTTCTTTGCCAAAAGATATAAGTTGAAGCAAGAAGAAAGAAAAAGAAAGGCTCTGGTTGTATGTATGTGTGAGTGTGAGAGGGAGAGAGAGTGAGCGACAAACAGACAGAGGAGGGAGAGAGAGAGAGAAACAGAATTGCCAGTCTTTACAATGTACTGCATCCATTTGTCGAAAAAAAAAACAAAAAAAAAACCAAATAAATTGGGTTTGTATGTGAATGTTATTACCCAAGTTAGTGTCTGCTCTGACCAGAATCTGTGTCTTGGATTCTCCCACAGGCTTGAGGTGAAGGTTTCCCACACCTTTATCAACCCATTGTTCGCCACGCTGGAAAAACAGTTTACACCTATTGATGTGATAAAATGAAATCAAAATATATATATTAATATAGAGTACAGGTCACAACAAACAGACAGAGATAATTTGATTGTAAAGTATTCACACTCTGTAGACAAATAAGCTGAGAAAAGCAGGAAAAAGGTGGAAGATGGGAAAGGCCATTTAAAAATGAGATTCATAACGACGATTCAGATGTCTTGGGGCTTTTTTTCTCTCATAAATTACATGAAAAAAAAATATGATCAAAGCTATACATCTCCTACTAAAAAAAATTGCCAAGATAATGATCACCTTCTTTTATCTTATCTACGATTGTAAATAAAATCTGAGAATTGGTCAATTTTCATACATTTATCATGTAATCCTTAGTTTCTAGATAAGACAATTTGGATATAAACTACAAGGCGAATAATAGTTAAAACACATAAATCACACAAAATCCTGTAGTTTGATATCTTTAGTGAAAATAGGCACTGCACCATAAAATGAAAAGAAAATCTAGGAGAATAATGCAGCAGTAAAAGAGAGTAAAAATGAAAGAGTTTGCCATAAAAAAAAAAAGGAATGGGAAACGAAATTAAAAAAAAAAAGAAAAAAGAAATTAATGCACTGAGATATAGTAAAAAAAAATTAAATGTAGTTAATTAATTCTTGATAGTTTTCTCCGGCAAATAGATTTAAAATCACCCCCCCCCCAAAAAAAAAAAAAAGTTTCATGTGTATGTGTTTCTGTGCAAGTTCTGATTTATTTTGAATGTGTGTGTAAGTTGTACATATAGACCTCTTTTACTTTTCATTTCGCTATTCATTCTCCCTCTAGCCTTTCCCTCACCTAACCAAGCTTATCTTTGTGCAAAGGGCTCTCTTAAAACCTGTCTGTTAGTTTTAAATTTGAGCTGTAGATCTCACAGGAGCCCTCACACAATAAAACTGCAAACATCTGATTCTGTGACATGCTTTCTCAGCATATTGTTTTGACTTTAATCCTTTCCCTATTGAGGAACCTAAGCATGATATTACCTAGTCCTACCGCAATAAAGGAAATAGCTACATGTATAAATTACAACAAAAAGAAGTGCAGGGTATGAACTTTAAAAGTGCATAGAAACATAAACAAGCAATTTACATTCAAATAACAGATCTAAAAAAATAGTCCATTGAATAAAGTATTTGTCAATAATTTGATGCTATTGTATAATTTTTTTATCGAAGTTTTTCTAAAGAAAAACAACAAAATACTGAACAATAAAATTGTCAAAAATGTCACCTTTTGTTCTAAAATCTGACTTCGTGAACAGTTTTGTTTGTCTTTACACTTAGAATTTATGAAATTTAGCAAAACAATGGGTTTTGCACAGTCTAATGTTATAGGTTGGACATTGGAATACCCAAACACTTTTGGGGGATTCCTTTTGCTCCTGCCTCCTTGACATCCTTGGAAAAGTGATTACAATCTCGGTAATGATCAAGCACGCAGACACAGCTGTGTTGCTCTGGCTTTCAAATGCTTGCTAATTCCTTACTTCAGAAGCAGCTTTTTTTTTTTCAGCTCTGCCACATATTTTGAGCCAAAAACAGATGTTGCTGTGAGCAGGGGTGTCAGATTTGATCATAGTGACATATTTCTTCTCAAGCAGAACCAAGTCGATGATGAATGGGTCTGCAAGGTCCACCTTTGATATGAAGTTGGGCATTTGAACTTTGGTGAAGCTGGATCTGGATTGCCAAGAGCCAGACATCACCTCTGGAACAGATTGCAACATAATCACTGTCTGTCTGTCGTTCCCATCTTGAAACATCCTCGTTTCTTTTTTCTACTTTTTGCCATAGCTAATGGGCCAACCTTTACAAATTGTACCCGAATAAGTGATTCTTTGAAATGTATTTTGTTTGTGCAAGGGATGAAAAAAAATATGTCATAGGCATCCAGGTTTTATCAGGATAACTTTTTTTTTCAGATTTGTTATGTGACTGATTATTTGCTGAGGGAAAAGTCAAAATAATCTCTGAGAAGGACAGATTCTGCTAGATCTTCTTTGAGACCGGAAGGAGTAGGTTTTGTAAACTTTTTTCACTAATGGGTTTGAAAACTGTTGAAAAAGCCCCAACTCCACATCTGTTTAATTTACTAGGTCTAGATCTTGACTTATAGCCCAATTTGGGGAGCATATTTGAGTCCCGATCAGTGATCCTCTGGGTCTAAAATTTCATCAATATCAACACATATTTTTTTCACTGCCTGATACAGTCTCTTCTTGGACTAATTGCTTCGAGTTTATTATAGATTCCATGATTGTTGTGTGTGTGTGAGAGAGAGAGAAACTAAAACTTCAAAAAATTATTTTGTCTAAAGTTTCCATCTGATTGTTACAGTTGATGAAGCAGTATTTTCTGAAACCCTTTTTCTTTTTAATGAACTCTTCAAAGCACTTAAGTAACAATGCCAACCATTGTAAATTTGGACCTGGATGCAGTAATTGCCAATTACGCAGCCGTCGCAAGAGCCTGCATCAAGTACTATCTATAGTAAAAATTCTGAGTCGCAAATCGTCACATTAATATGATTTGGATAAACATTAGGTATTTTTTTTTAATTAAGCACGGTAGCTTCAAAAAATTATTAAACTCTTAAAACAGCTTATATTGCTAAACGTTTGAGAAATAATCATGCTCGAGATGATAAATCTATTTGATATGTATTTTTAGCAGCGAGTCATCAAGTCCAGCAGCCATTATAAATATAAATGAAATTGTGAAATCAAGTTGACATGGATAAATCAGTGCATGAGACCAACATCCTCATTGCTAAGTTTGGAGTGGCACTTTCCTTAATCTCTTCCTCAATTGTGCCTTAAACTCTATTTACCTTTCAAGTACTAGATTTGTTAACAACCTGAAAACAAAGTAAGTTTTAATATACTATATTTTCAATAGTAATCTATCTTTGGACCTTATGAACCAAGTGATAATCGCTGCATATTTTTGTGCCTCAACAAGTTCCAGGTGGGTCTTGAGATTTTTGTACGACTTTTAAAAGTTTTGATATTCTTGAATATATTCCCATGCTGTAAAGGTAAGGACAGGCATTTTTAATTTTCATATGACAATTCCTACCTTTTAGTGTAAAGAGCATCATCCTCTTTTATTTCTCTCACTTCAGGTTTTGGTGGCACATAATCTTCATCATCTGATACATTCAAATAAAGGACACAGAAGGAAAAAAAAATCATCTTCAAGCTGCACAGTAAAAGCAGGCGTCTTTAAATATTCTTACATTGTAGTAATATTTTTGTAAACCTGATTCTCAAGTCTTTCAACTGAAAGAATTATCTGCAAGCGCCAAAAGATCTTTGCAAATATCTCAAATTAGAGTACTAGAGGCTTAGTCCTATAGATTCTATTGAGTCTTGCACACACACACACACACAAAAAAGACGTATAAATCAATCTAAGAATTTTGTGTCTGCAATACCAATCATGCACCAGCAAGGTGGAAAGATAGTGTTTTTGTATGCAATTGTTGAAAACCTTGTTTGGCCTGTTAATTACAGCCCTAATATAATTATGTCATTGATTTATTTAATGATCATTGCCTTTATTTCTACTTTAATCTAGTGCCTCAAAAGCCTATATGAAAATTACTTGTGTGTATCATTACTTTGATTGGTAATAATACATGCAACTGAGAAAAAAAAATCACAACCAAACCAAAAAGAAATTACTATTCTTCTCTAAAACAATTTTCCACTCTTGAATAACATTATGCCACAAATGCTTGTGCTAAATCTGAATTGATTTTCTCTTCTCCCACTCTATCAAACCCAACAATGGTGCAGGTCAGTGCTCTAACAAGGAAAGAGAAGAGGCTGTCATAGCAGATACCTATCTAAGGTTACATTTTATACCTGATTATATATTGACCCTTATGACTTTAGAAAAGAGCCAATGAATGACTGGATCAAAGCAGCAATCACAATGATTACTGAAACGTTTAATGACTTTTCTATGTGTATTATTGAATGACAACACTATCCATAGTAGTAAAAAGACAAGTTGATTTCTCACAAGCTATTACCGATTGAATTTCAGTACAAGTAAAGAAAAATATAATTTTCTCATGGTAAAGCACAATTTATGACTCTTTAATATTCCAGAACAAAATTCAGTGATTCCATTTAAGAACTTTCAATAGTTTTACAACTACTTAGTTTCATCGACTAAGGGGATGAATGGCATGCACAGGTTTCATTTACTTTCTGGGTTATAACAGCATGCTCAGAAAACAAGACCAAGTGGTTTCTGATGAGAATTGTCATATAATTTACAAGGGCTAAATCTTCAAACTTTCCTTTTATAGTTTTTATATACAGATAGAAGACCTTTCAAGTAGCAGCAAGGGTTTTCCATTGGTTATAATTTGTAGAAAGAGGATCTGCAAGTGACCAGCCAACGACAGATTTATTTCATACACACAAAAAAAGTTGTGGACAACTGTTACCATTCTTGCCATTTGTATCCTGGGAGGTTCCCCCACTTGAAGTGCCAGTTTGTATTGCTGAAGTTCCAAAGGAAAATGTAGCAGGAGTTGATGAAGATGTTCCAAAGGAGAAGGGTTTGCCTAACCCAGATGAAGTGGTTCCAAATGAAAAACCAGAGGATGTGGTGGTTAATGTGGTTGTGTTAGTTGCTCCAAAAGAGAAGCCTGACTTTCCAAAAGTTGAAGAAGCTGCTGAACTGGTAGGATTGGACATTCCACCAAAGGAGAAATTGGCTGTAAGAAAATAATGAGATATTTCTCTTAATGTCTAATTAAACCACAACCTAAATCTAAAGTTAGGTTAGTAATTTGCAACAGTATAGGTCACTATAAGAAAAAAAAGATTCAACTTATCTTGGTAATAAAAGGAGGTAAAACAAAGATACAGTTATATGAAAATACCAGGTCAGCGTTTAAAACAAAATTTTATCATAAAGGATTTTGCATGATTATTTAAAAAATTATGAATCTTATCATCGTCCTTGAAGCCTTCAATAGTTCAACAAAAATAGTTACAGAAAAAAAAAATCACACAACTTAGAATCAGAAAACATTTAATTCAAGGACCCACTTTTCAACAGAAAGAATTCTTGAAGGACTGACATTGTTTGATTTGTAAATTTATGAGTCATGACTCAGCAAACACAAGTACAGAGCTTGGTCACAATTGACGACAAAAATTTACGATTCTGCACCATAAGATAAGTTTAGATGTGAAAGAAAAAAAATAATAATCAATAAAAACATGCTTATTTGAGAACCCATTTCAGCAAATAAAGATGAGAAAGAAAGTCAACTTTATATCCTAACAATGCACTATGCCATGTGAGTTTTATCAAGAGATCCTAGAGTACCTGCAGGAGAGGAGAGTAATGCTAAACATGAAGAGTGCAATTGTTATAGGAATAGTGTGTCATCAGATATCCCAAATTCTCTCTTGAAAGTTTTGACATTATTCCTTAAGTATAAGCATGACAACCTCATCTACATGAAGTTTAATGTTGAATGAAATGGATGGCAAACAACAAAAAGCTTTTTAAGCTGACTAAAGGTTCTCTCGATAAGAGATAAAAGAGCATTGTGCTCCTCATCCTGTAAACTGGTCTGGTCAGTCGAATTTGTCTATGCCACTGCAAACTTTTCAATGACACTTGGGTTGAAATCAAGCAATTTTACACATATTGAATCAGCCCTAAAGTCCATTCATCTCAAGAGAAGCAGGTTCAGAAACTAAAACTTAAGTTTCGGTTGAGAGGACAATTCATTATGATGGAACATAAAAACCAAAACCTGCAGCCTGTTCATGTCAAACAAACTATTTGCAAGTGACCTATGTTTAAGAATTTATAGAGCAGACTGTTCATCTAAAAATAAACAGGTCTGCCCAATACTTGAATACATGGAAGGGCAAGAAAATTTCAAAGTGCCTCTTGCCACACTGAATTCTTGTTTGACATGCTATACAGATTCTGAGCATACTGCCAATCTTAATAATTCTCCTGTAACTGCCCTAGCTTCAATTAATAGTAAAAGACCAATTTAAAATTTTACCATTTACTGCTAAATATCAAATTTTCAAATGGGAAAGTCCTGAAAATAGAAACAGCTCCTTGTTAAGGGTGTACAAAATTGTTTATGGTTCACCATTCTATGGAAAAAATTATTTACTTGTGAACAATACGAAAAAAAATGTTATTTATTTGTCTATAAATTCATAAAGATCAAAAACCCATGGATTCCAATTTTTAAAAAAATTTCCTTTCAGGCAAAACACATAATGTCAACGCAAATAAAAACTGGCTTACCCCCAGATCCACTGAGAGATGTGGCACCGAAAGAGAATCCTTTTTGTGTGTTGGAGCCATTCCCTGTGGAAACTGAGGGAGATGATTGATCAGCCTCTTTTTTATCTGATGCAGACAATTTGTCTTTGGAGTCAGCTTGAACAGCTAAAGTCTTTGCTTTGTCTTCACTGGGTTTAGTACTGGCAGCAGCTGAAAAAGTGCTTTTGCTATTATCCTCATTGTGCACTGTGTCTTTCTTTGCTGGCGTGGAAAGCTCTGCTGCTGATGTTGAGCGAGCTTCCTTCTCCTGATTCTGGAGATAATGCTCATAATCTTTGAAGATAGGTGTGAGGATGATGTATGGATTCTCCTCTACATGCTGTTTAATCCATGCTAGCACACTGAGGTTCAGGTCCTTCAGGAAGTTGAAATACTCAGGCGAGTCCTTCCAATCTTCCTCGTGCTTGTTGGACCACCCTCCTGACTTACTGCCATCAGTTGTCTGTTCTTTGCTGCCATTCAATGGTTGAACCTTTGAGAAAGAAGCACCTGAGAAAAGCCCACTTGATCTCTCAGACGGAGCAGTCAACTTTGAACCCTGGAAAGCACTAACACTGCTTCCACCTGGTGCCAAACTAAAACCAGAGAATGTGTTTGACTTGGTTACAGATCCAGTGAGACCCCCAAATCCACTGAATGCTGTTTTAGCTCCCTGCAAAGAGAAAACAGTCAGTATAAGGTTAGTCTTTGAGGGTTCAATTGCTTGTGAAGAACTTTATTAGGTCTTGACTTACTGCAGTCAACACTGCAGTTAGGGCTCTAAGAAAATCTTTGATTCCCTGGACTAGATTCTACATCAGTATCACAAGCAAGGTGAATTCATGAAAAGAAACTGATCTGCAAATATGGATCTGAAACTAAAAAAATGTTCCTTATATACTTCCAAACTTTGTCAAGTTCGAAATAAGTTGAGCTTCTCTCAAAAGTGTGGCACTTCCACAATAGGCATTTTCTGTGTAAGGTTTCTTAGAATTATGTCAACTTATGGCATAGAAAGATTATAGGATAATTTTAGTTCAGTGTAAGCACCACAGCAAACTTATTACAAGTGAAACAACAAATGGCAAAGTTATTTATAACTTTGTGTAAAGAAGTATTAAGAAGAATTATCAAAAAAAAAAAAAAAGAAATAGAAAAAGAAAAAATGCTGACTACTTATTGACGGGAATTTTAAACTGAATAACCACTTACTGACAGAACTTTTACTTTAACTTTCAGTTTCACAAATTTCTGTACTTTCACAGCTCTCAACACAAGCTTGGCCTCAGCAGAAAGAAAATTTTAAAGTAGTGCCTAAATGTATTTGAGTTGATATCTGTCACAACCACCATGTCTTTGTATAACAAGCCACTGAATCTATAGAAAAGTGAGACTCAATTCTTACCCTTAAGTGGCAGCAAAGATTTGTTAGATTCTTAAACCATTGAACAGCTTCAAGTAGTAAAACAAAATCAAAGAGCAAGGAAAGTGATAACATTAAACGTCAACTGACTTACATCTTCAGATCCTGTGCCCCGCCTCTTTGCCTTCTTGATGACACGATGCTGGAGAGTTTCCTTGTCAGCTTGGACAAAAACTCCTGCCTTTACAAATACAAATGTTGCTTCACTTAAGTTATGTACATTATTTTTTTTCATTTGCATGAATTAATTTAATTTGCTGAATTAAGAGTTAATACGTCTGAAATTTTACAGACCCTCAATTTCATATTTATAAATATCTTGAAAAGTTATGCTCAGGTTGTGGTGTTCTGTTCAATTCAAAACAATGAATTTGTGGCATAAAATAATCTAGACAGTTCAAATTGCCCAAGATGACAGACTTTACAATTTGCAACACAAAAAATCCCCATTTCTTACCTTCTGTGCTGTACAGAAATGACAAGGAAACTTGACCATCTACATCTATCACAAGCAATATCAATGTAGAATGACCAAATCTAAATTTGGACATGAACATATAAGCTCCATCCAATCTTTGTACATTAAAATTCTTATTCAGCAAACTATTCAAAGCACATTGAATCAAATTTGAAGATCTTGAAAAAAGATAGATTGCATAAAAGTATACAAATGCATGTTAAAGAGTTTTATCAAAGTTCTAAAATCTTGTTGAGATTTGTTAAACTGAATATTGCACAAGTAGTAATTGGTTTCAGCTGTAAATCTGTCTCCTCTTAATTTTTTGTACTTACATTTGTATCATTGAATAGCCTTTCAAAAAGGCACACTGATATATCCTACTAGGTGTTCTAAAAAAATTACAAATGTTTCAGATAATCTCAGCAGTTTAATTGAAAAAGATTTAAAAAAAAAAAAAACAGAAATAATGCCCCCAGGTCTGAGATAGTGAAAAAAGAATTAAAAAAAAAAAACGGTAGAAGTCTTTACTATCAAGTAACATGATCAGATTTACTACACAGACATTAAGCAAATATTCAATTTGTTACCTTTTAAAAGAATGTGAGTAATGCTCTTAACAATTATGGTATTGATACTGTTGGGCTTTGCTAAATTTGCTACAAGAAAACAATGCAAACTGTAGGGATGCTTAAAAACTACGTTAACAACTGCTGTCTTCAACTGTGTTGCATACACACCTCCTCTGGCTCTTCCTCCTCATCCCAGTTATTATGATTCAGTTCTGACGTTGCCCCTCGTTTTGCCATCTTGATGGTTTCATGTGAATGAAGAAAACATTTCTGAGCGATTTGATTAGAAGCAGCAAGTTAATAGTTTTAAATTGTCTAAAATTTGACTTGTACTCTTAAGACAAAATAATACTAGCTGGGATTGTTATGATATATTAAGTTTAATTTGTTCACCAATTCATCTTGAATTACTGTGGAGCCCATGAGAGTCATTTTTTTTTCGATCTTTAACAAAATTCTGGCATTAATGGAAATAAACTTCCATTGAGGAAAGATACATCTCTTCTAATAATAATGAAACAATTTTTTTTTCAAGATGTACCTACTTACTCTCACAGGAAAAGGAACACTCTCAATCTGGAAAGTTACAGTACAACTAAAATGAATGCATTACTCAATCCCATGTAAAAAGTCACTTAAGTTACATTGAGCAATGTAAGTAATGCTGCTGAAAGGTTTTTCATTACAACAAAACCACACATATGCAAAACAAGGGTCTGTTTCTTTTTTCCTTCCATTTCATGACTTAGCTTTGAATGTCAAAGCATTTAAATGTATTACATGCATTATTTCACTTTTTAAATTTTTAAAGTTGTTGCAGTTAAAAAGCTAATAGTTGGATCTCTGGCGCAGGCGGGTGGTCCGGCTCACTGCCCGTTGTTTCCTGCCCTACTCGTCTGCCGGCTCTCTCCTGCGCGGTGCTCTTCGCTGAGCGTCCCGGGTGGCCGGCGCGTTTACTTTGAAAAAATTGAGTGTTCAAAGCAGGCCTTGCTCGCCTGAATAATGGTGTATGGAATAATGGAATAGGACCTCAGTTCTATTTTGTTGGTTTTCAGAACGTGAGGTATTACAACACACAATTACACTGACATTTTGGGGAAATATTATCACGGCTGTTTGCTCATAATTTTTTTTTTCACATTTACATCCCACGATTGTTTTAAAGACAATTTATGCTTTTACTTTACTTATGATTTGGTTAAGCGTGTGTGAAAAAAGTTAAATGGTCTCTCTGTTAGTTTTTTTTAATGATTTTTTTTCTTTTCAGTGTGTAACCTGCCAGGGTTCCTATCATATACACTTATATAAAATACATGCAATAACGGTTCTTAAAATGGTGGATATTTAACTTGAAGACATAATTTTAATATTTAGAAACGAAGAAAGCAGTCAAACAAAGCTAGAGGCTGAGATGGACGGACTTATATCTAAGGATGGAAAGATACAAATGACTGTAAATAAAGAAATAAATAGTATAGAAAAATCAACCACAAACCTAGATCTAGCTCGAGACCGACAAATAAGACGAAAGACTTAAAAATCTTTCGTCTTATTTGTCGGTCTCGAGCTAGATATAGGTTTGTGGTTGATTTTTCAATACTATTTATTTCTTTATTTACAGTCATTTGTATCTTTCCATCCTTAGATCTAGCTCCGTCTGTCTCCGCCTCTATCGGTGGTTGACTGCTTTCTTTATTTCTATAGCACAGGGAGAGAAGGATAAAATGAAAGAGAGAGAGAGATATAAATGAAAGGTATAATAATAAAGAAAGAAAGTTAATGCATGAGAGCGAAGAAGAAAACTGGAGAGAGAAATAGAGAGACACAGAAAGAGGGAGAGATAGATAGATAGATAGATAGATAGATAGATTGATAGAGAGAGAGAGAGAGAGAGAGAGAGAGAGAGAGAGAGAGAGAGAGAGAGAGAGAGAGAGAGAGAGAGAGAGAGATTCGCACACAAAAAGAAGAAAATAGAAGGGGAAGAGGAATTATTGAGAAAAGAGTAAGAAAGGAAGGGTATGATTAAAAAAAGGGGTTAGAATTAAAAGAAGACAGAGAGAGTAAAATAATGTGGAGGTAGAAAACAATAGTAAAACTTATTTTTTTTATATATTTAAGTTGTGTCGATGTTAAATAAGCTATGTGAGACATTTTCTCTCATTACTTGAGTTGAACCTGTCGTCATCAGTGACTTCTCTTACC
The DNA here is from genome assembly GCA_033675545.1 of Elysia crispata. Classification (NCBI taxonomy): domain Eukaryota; kingdom Metazoa; phylum Mollusca; class Gastropoda; family Plakobranchidae; genus Elysia; species Elysia crispata. The sequence continues at coordinate 30,294 of JAWDGP010005116.1, read as the reverse complement.
TGGACATGAATTTTAACATCGCATGCGGGTTTGAAAATATATAAAAAAATTTCTTCGATCTTGATTCACGTCCGAACGCCAATAGAGACCATTAAGATATTCACCAGATAAAGACTAGAACCTTTTGTCTTTTCATTAATTCTTTTTTTGAAACTATAACTCGTGGACTGTTGAAGATATTGATGTTTTACTATTACCTTTCAGTATCTGTGTCATCATAACCTAATAAAAAACCGGCGTTTAAAAATCCTATCAAAGCCTTTTAAAATTTTTTTTTCAGAAATTTTAATAGTCCATATCAATGAAAAGTATCTTAAGTAATTAATAAGACATTTCTTGGTCTTCAAAATTCAATTTGACGGCTAAAAATTGCTTTGATTTCAACAAGAATAGATACAAAAAACATGATCGCTGCAGATCTAAATTTAGCCGTGCCGAGGAGGCTGGGTGAACTAGGCCAAAGTTCACATGGGCACGGCGGGCGTCATGGGATAGGCCTGGCGAAAACTAAACGAGCGCTGGCAAACAGCCGTGTTATAAATACTCTAACTTAAATCATTATCAACTATGTCATTATAATTATGAACAAGCCATTAATAAATTTCATCACAGCCTAATGAAGGGATTTTCTCCTTTTTAAAGCTTCAACAAAATTTATAAATCACCGATAACCACAGTTTAATACCATTTAATATGGGTCATATAAATAATTTTCATCTAGATCTAGAGTCTAGTTGGGTTTGTAAAGCCTTTTCTTTTCTACTTTTAACTCTGGTAAAAATTAAATGGTAGGGGCCTACAGACTCTTAAAGAATTTTTTTTTTATTATTCACTAAGCTTTTCTCAAGTTTCAAATGCTGTCTTCATGTTTGAAGTTGTTCTTTTTTGTCCTCTAAATCAGTGTTCAACATAGCATCAAAAAAATTTGACAAGTCTCCACCTATGCTTGACCTTTTGAGAATGGCTCATTGTGCATATCACGATTGATAATTAGTTTAATTTTCATTCATAATTAAACAATCGCAATGAACTACGTCATTAAACCTAGATCTAGATCTAGACTAGATCTACATCACTCTCAGTTTCAATAAAATTTTGCTTCCGTCTTTCAGTTTAACTTTTCATTATTCATAGATTAGATGGATTATACAATACCCTAAAATATAAGCCTTTATCCCCACTGTTTTAAATAAGTTTCTGTTTTACCTTTGATGAGATTAAATAAGACTATACTCTAAATCAAGCGTCAGTTATAGATTTAAACGACGGTACAAAGAAGTAGCATGTCTTTGGTAAATCAGCAAAGCATCTTGCCTAGGGCAGCGCCATTTTTTATGTGAAACATAACCAAATCATTCTGGGCAACAAAAGTCAAAAATATTTCTTTTACATTTTTTATTTGGCTTACAACCTAAATAATAGTTATTTTTTCATTTTAAGTGTAATTTAAGAATTTTGAATTAATTTCAATATATGTGATCATATCTTATACCTTTTGCCCAATGATTGTATCACATTTTTATAACACAAGCAATATGAATTGCGTCCAATTGGCAGATGTGATTCATAAGAAACTGACTGGAAACGGAACGTCATGGTACATTCTTTTCGTACAATGCATCATTTTAATGCTTAGCTTCATTTTGTCTGCATGATAAGATGAAACCGGAGAAAAGTGAAGATAAGGAGAGAAAAAAAAGAAGAAAGAGTTCTCACAAAATTAAGCCCTAAGCACTGATGTCATCGATATACTGACTAATAAAAGAAAGAAAGAAAAAGAAAAAACGGGCTTTCATGCGATCGGTTAGGCTATATAATTAAAATAACTGGAAAAAAATGAAGCCAACTATATCTATATCATGCCAAAATTTAAAGCGAATATTCTGGGTTACCGGTATTTGTTAAATGAATATTAAAAAAAAAAATAAGCACATCTTTATGGAGCTTTTATTTTAAAAAAGAAAAGAAAAAAAGAAAGAAAGCCTTTCTATTAGAGATTACGGATTATTGGCCCGATAAGTAGGCCCAAAAGCCGAGACACAGAAAGTTCCATTTCCTCCCTACAATGGCAATTTGGTAAAATCTGCATAATTATATTTTGGAGGTCACCTGTAAGTCTTATAATTGGATTTTAGAAAGTTAATTTAAGACAATAAAAGCTACTAAATTGGGTGTCTGGCTCCATTAGTTTTTGCTTATTCCTCTTTCTTTCCCTCTCTCTTGTGATGCATGTACATTTTTTTGTTTGTTCCGCACATGTTTCATTGCTGTGCTTTCCTTCTTACGTTGTCGTTTGGTTAAATGTAAATGTTTGTTTATTTTTCTTTCTTTCATGACTAATTAAGTATCACGTCTTCTTCTTCTTCATTACTTTTTATTTACATGCTCTTTTATTTAAATACACATATTCCGGCTTCCTGGATTTAAAAAAATTGATTTCACTCTTCCTTTTCCATGTTATCCGAAAATATCTCCAATCATAAAAGTACACATGAGTTCTGAAGTTTCATGAGGCATCAGATAGCTCAGTTCGGAAAAAAAATTAAATGACAAGTAGGAGTCGTGGATTCGAACTCTCCGCATAATTTGGTTTTACGATTATCCAACTATCCCTATGCCTGGCCTGACGGAAAGCCGCCAAGTCCGTAAAATATTCTCTGGAAAAAACTAGAGGATGTAAAACCAACAAAAGAGCCATCAGATATTTAACCTGCATATCTGATTTACATGTATTTGGTGAAATTTATCAAACGCTTGATATGAATAAGATAGAAAAGTGTTCGATCTGAGTTCATTAAGTGAGATTCGGGCTGCCATGATTTGTGTCTTCTTATGCTAAACCTGTGTTCGTTCATTTGTTCGTTGACAAGTCAGTTTAAGTCACAGAAGAAAGCAAACTGCTCTCTGTGTCCTATATTACCCGTATTCTTTCAATATTTAATATCCAGGCATCTTTTCATAATAAGTGGACATGTACAGTATATACCAGGTTTAGCTCTTTCTTTATAACAGCAGTATCCGCTCGGTAAGAAGTTCATTTCATCGAAATGTGTTCTGCTCTAGTTTGTTTCACATGGTGACCAAACTTTTCACTGTGTCTTTTGTTCCTTAAATCAGTGCTAGGTCGGTTCCAAATTCAAGGATATGGAGCCGGTATTTCTGCATTCCTCTTGAACTATCAACACCCTTGCCTTTTCACACACTACTGAGAAATTTCGCAATGGAAATTGAAGGGGAAGCTTCGTCAAAGGTCTCAGGTCAATAGGGTCTTTTGGGTTCGCTATCTAGCTCAGAGCATCTTCCCATTTTGTGGTCATGTTCTGTAATTTTTCTAATCAACTCTATCCTTTTTAAGCATGAGCGAGCCCTTCGTGGATCTTACGAAGACTAGAAATAGGGTTTTCCTAGCTGCCATAGTGTTTGTCTTTGCTCCCCATTATTGGAGGTCAAATTTGACCAAAGTTAAGATCATCCAAACGTCTAGTAACAACGGTAAATCATATGTCACTTAAGGTAATCATTGTTTGTATAGGTGCCTGATCGAGCTCCTCACAAAAAATAAAAATTAGCACGGTCCAAAAAAAAAAAAAAAAAATGACGAGGGCAGACTAGTTTTTCACTCTGACACAAATTTAAAGAAAAAGAAAATAAACACCAAAAAAGAAAAAAAAGAAAGGAGGGAGGCGGCGGATGGCCCCCATGGCCCAATAGATTGTTCTACGTGGTCACGGGGTTTAATTAATATTTGCCAAATGAGCCATCTTTGGCAGGGTGTCTTGCGAGCTTTGGCATTAGCGTTAATCGTTGAAAATAATCACATTTCTAAAGCTCGAATGAACACGTATGATTGTAACAGCATAATTCTAAGATAACTCATAAACCATAATGACTTGTTTAATGTTTATACAGAAAGGTGGAAAAGGGGGGGGGGAGAGAGAGAGAGAGAGAGAGAGAGAGAGAGAGAGAGAGAGAGAGAGAGAGAGAGAGAGAGAGAGAGAGAGAGAGAGAGAGAGACGGAACGGACTCAGAGGTAGACAGATGCTGAGATAGAGAGGGAGGGGATGGAGGATAGCAGTTAGTCATATGAACAAGTAAGCACCGAAGAAGAGACAGGAGAAAAGGAGAGAGACAATGTGTGTGCGCGCGAGAGTGAATGCAAGTGGTGAAAGGAGCAAAGAAAGGGGGGGGGGGGGTGTGTTGATAAGAACGTGAAGAGTGTTCGCGAAAGCAAAAACAAATATAAATAGAGAGCCAAGGAAAGATATATATATATATATATATATATATATATATAGAGAGAGAGAGAGAGAGAGATTGATTGATTGATTTCGAATACATGTACTTTTAAAGAAAGGGCAATAATTCTAGCATTATCTGATCACATACTTTTTAAATCATCAAAGTTATTTCACGTTTATAAATACCGGCCATAAAACGGCAACGGTGCAAGAGCATACTCTGCAGATAGCTCTTGTATTATTTGTCGCACCATTTATTTGTTTTTGTTGGTTTGATACACGCATAGCCCATCCACAACATAGTAATCTCAGTCTTTGTCAGTACAAATCAAACCTAAGTCGCCATAGGGCAGGGCAGAGGTGAAAAGATGAGGCCTTGAAATCCTCTAACAACGGTTGGGGCACGAATGCACAGTGAAGGTTTCTGTAGATACCAGGGCGGCCGCTTTAACCCCTCGGTCTTCGGTGCGTCACAGTTTACAATATTTTTCGACAAGTAATATTAGAAAAGCAATGACAAGCAATACAGACAAATGGATCCGATATCACTTTCTTAAATTCCCCAAAATTTTATTTGAAATTTTGTTAAGGACTAAGGTCAGTATTAATTGATAAGCAGAACTTTTACAAAAAGTATTATATCTCCCTGTATATCGGAACCTCTCTCAAGTCAAATGCTTAGCCTTAAAAATGGAGCATTTCATTTTTCGATAAATAATGTGATTGAAACATCTAGAAACATACAGAACACACAAATAGTCTTTTGTAGTAGAAGATGAATGAAGGAAAAAAAAAGGAGACCTAATTTGACTTCCCTTTCAGAGATTGAAGCTTACTTGAACTCAAGTTATGGATTAAAATCTAGCACAGCCAAAGACTTGAAAGAGTAGAATAATAAATGAAAAATCTTCCTCCCAAAACAAACAAAAAAAAAACCATGAGAAACTTTAAATAAAATAAGTAACACAACGAACTAAGAAAAATGAAAAAAAAAATACATGTATGTAAAAAGGTGGAAGCTCAGAAAAGTTAAAGGCATGATCATGTATATCAGGAGAAATGTTTATTATTATACACAATAATTTTTTACAAATTCACTGTAACTAAAGTTTGAGAATGTACCATTTATCATAATGAAAGTCAAAGATCAATAGATGAAGATTGACTATGTACCAGTCATTTCATGATTTATCATAGTGGAAGTAAAAAATAAATATATGAAACTAATCATGAATTATATACACACACCAATTATTATAGTATAATAATATAAATATCTATTGACAAAAAGATAGTGTCACTTATGGCAAAAGGGAGTCTAAAAATGGAGTATCGAGAATCTGATTTGACCTATCTGCTAAAGGTCGATTAATCAAATTAGGAAAAGCTCAGAAGAAAAAGAATGCAGTCCCTACTCATCTATATCTATTGGCACCAACATGACTGAGGATGCTTGCCTCTCTGTTTCTATTGTGATCAAAGCAACCCAACCGGCTTGTGATAAAAAAATTCAGTGCAGCCCCCTTGTATGGAAGAGCTAGGAAATGGTTTTAACAAAACAATTTTACTTACTTCAGGCTATTATATGTAATAGAAAATGTAATAGGCATTAGTTAAGACATTCTCATACAGGTTTAAGCCATTCATTTGTTCAATTACCTCAAAATAAAAAGACATAGAAATATGTTACAAGATATCTTACACATGAAAAATAAACAATACAAATGTCAGATTTTTAAATCATAAACAAAAATTTGTGAATATGCAAATAACAGACTTTTGTCCGAGCTTGTGGAACCTCAATAAATGGTAACATTTCTCATGTTAGGAATAGCCAGAGAACACAGTGGCATGGAAAAAATATACAGTAAAATCGTCATGTCTCCGAATTCCCAAATTTATCCTTCAATATCAATAATAAGGATTTTCTTTTATATCGTCATATTTTCCCAGGCTACTCCGCTTAATCGACATGCCTACAATGAGAGACTTGCCTAAATCATAAGCTGAAAATTAAAAAAGGGAAGATATCAAAAACCTGTAATGATAAAGATTTTTTCTTATTCAGCTAGCTACACAATTTTGTATATTGACTTTTGAGGACATGTCCATACAAGCAGATTTTATTGTACTTCTGCAATATCATTAGACGTTTTCATAGGAATTCCAATATTCTACAAAAATTTTTTAATATTAACTTGATAGAAATGAATGTGCACTATTTAGCGAAAACATTAACATTGATGTAAACTGTTAAAAAAAAAATTTAAATGCTTTGTGCATCATAAATTTGTTTTTGACACTCACCAGTTTTTATGAGAATGATAAAAGTGAAAATTTTAGAGTTCATCACTAACTCCTCATTTAAAAGTCATCCTGTTAGATGTGGGAAAATTGTTCAAATAAAAATAACAATACAAAAAACATGGCTGTAGAGAAAAAGAAAGGATTACTGATCCCTGAAAAAAAATGATTACAAAAGAAAAAAATATGAAGATCTATTTATCCACTGACGATAAGATCATTCAGCAAAAAACCTTCATCCTACAGCCCTGACACTTTGATGCACTCAATACACTATAGATCTTTATCATTTCAAGCAAGAGTTGGACAGTCACAATAAGGTCAACCATGATTCTTTCAAAATGACGAATTTGTTTAACTCATTAAAAACTATTGCAAAACTCTCTCTTTGCATCTGTATGACTTTGCTCCTCCATAAAACTAATTTTCAACCCCCACCCCCCCAAAAAAAAAAAACAGCAGAAACCCAAGCTTTCCAGTCAAACGAAACACAGTTGGGTTAGGAAAAAAAATTATCAGAGCAGCACTCAAATCTGTCTTGGCCCAACCCACCTCTCAACTGGTCGGTCAAAATATGGATGTAGAAGCACAAACACAGGTCAGTGTGAAATACCGATCTTCCAACTCTTTCTAAAAGGTTCAAGCAATCTTGAAATTATCCAGAGCTACAGTCCTTGAACACTGCTTGATTTAATATGTTAATTTTCTCAAACTAATTTAGGGAATCGATACTCCAATCTGTTAAAAAAAATTAGTTTACCAAACTGTATACCTTTCTGCTTATTGTAAATAATCAAAAACAAAAAGATTAAGAGTTTGTTAGAAGGTTACTGTTTTGAAATACAAGGACCTCTTTATAATAAGCTAGAAGAACAATTTAATAATGATAAAATATAAAAATCACCAAATTTGAATTCATAAAATAAAACAAAATCATTGATATTTACAATATACTTATTAAAAAAATCTAATCTAATATCATACTCTGATTACAAGAATAAAAAAAAATTATCCCAAAAAAAAATTAAAGATAAAAAAAGTTGACACTTGAAAAGAAACTGCACACAATTTTTTCTTTATCACAATAGAAAAATAGCAAAAAAAAAAAAAAAAAAAGGCTAAAAGCTGAAATTTTCATTTACACAATTCTTAGGACATGGCCCAATCACCTGCAAGTTTCGAAATTCAATAACTAAAGTTTGCTCCAGAAACTTCCCTTACTGCTAATTTAAGATCATAATGTAGCATCAACGTCTTGCTCGACGTGTTTTTAACCCAGCTCGAGATGCAGCATGAGACTTTCTTGAAGGTGTGCTTGATTTTGTTCCCTTTGTTGCTTCTTTTGTTGTTTTTGCTGCCTGCAAAATAAAGTGAAACATAAAAAAAATTTAGCACCATCTAAATAATCTGTGAAACGGCCTTTCAATTATGATTCAAATGAAATATTTTACTTGTAAATCAGATGTTACTTTTTACAATAGCATCCAGTTACTTTTGTGCTCTGAGGCTTGTTTAGCATGTTTTAAGATGCATGTCTTTAAACAATGAAGAAAAAATGATCTGTGACAAAGCAAAAAAAAAAAAAGATTTAACAAAACACAAGGTTGATGGAAACTGGAATAGGCTCTTATCTTATGTTTCTGTCTAGGTGTGGATCTAAAAAGTCAGTCAATAAAGCTGATGGCTCATGGGAATGTAGTGTATTAAAGTTATCCTTTGGAAATGTGCAGTCATGGCTCATTGTGAATAAATGTAACGTTTCTGCAAATTTTCTATAGAAATAAGATCTATACCGATATGACCTGGTAAGTCAACAGTGACACAATATTGAGTCTAAACAATGTACCTCCTCCCCCCACGACACACACACATCCTGAACTTGAAACAAAAACAAGAACCATACATAAGTATTTTTGTATTGGTAACAGAATTTGTCCCTGGCTTGAGAGTGTGTTCTTTTTAAATTTAAGCCCTCACATGTAAGTATACAATATACAGTGGAGAAAAAAATGATTTCACAACAGCAGTAAACTTAATGCAAGGCGCTTCTCGCAGACTCCACTATAATTGAATTAAATTTAGAAGTATCCAAAATAACTGATACAAAGTTAGGGAGCAAAAATTTGTTTTTTAAATTTATGTCCTGCCAATGCTATGTTCCACATAAAACATTTTCAAGTAAGTTAAAATAGACAGAAAAATATTATTAAACATGTTATTTCTTTTTCTGTAGACTTTCATAGATATCTTATAAAGTCTCAACTCAGCTTAAGTTGTTCTAATTTTCATAAACCAATAATGATTTTCCAAAGCTTGAAGCACTGGGGAGAAGTAATTTTACTTTTCTCCTCAAATTGTAATTTCTCTCTTTTGTTTTTAACTGATATCTCCTATCCCAAAATTCTATCTTATCAAAGTTAAATATTCTTTTGTCCCATCTATCCTCGGATTACGTTTATGCAAAATAAGAACCATCAATTTAGAATTAAAAAAAAAAAAGGTTTCAATTCACTTTTCCAAGTCAGAATATAAAGATAAATGCAATGCTGCTCTTCCTCTTGCCAATGAAAAGTTTACACAAACTGTCCTTTCTCTAGCTTATTGTACTTGTTGAATTGAATGCGTGATCAAAATTTTAAGAAATTTAAGTCCTTGAGGGCACTGAACACACTAAAATTGATATAAAATTGAAAGGAGGCATTTTGAATCAGTTTCCCCATACCGGTGACTGGACATTCCACATCTGTGGCTTTGGTTCTCTGAAACAAAAAGAGGATGGTTATTGCGACAGTTACAAAATTGAAATGCAAAAAAAAAATCAACTGAATATCTCCTTAAATGTTTAAGTCCAAACCCCAAATTCACACTATGATAGAAGTTTTTGGAAGGCTAAAATGAACTCTTGGTGCTTACAAACTGATTTTCTCAATTATGAGACCTCTTAGACCTAAAAGTGTTAAATTAAAAGTCACATAAAACTGTCCAGATATTTTTTTTTTCATTTTACTCTTTCTTACTTTAACAATTAAGTTTGTTTAACAAAATGCATGTATGCATGCTGAGGCTGGTCAGGCTTAAAGATTTAAAGCTTTAACTAACATGTACTTTTACTTATGCCTCTATATGAAATTTTTAAGGGAGGGTTTTTTTTATGATTTATGGATTTTTCATAGAGATAATGACAATAAATTCATTGGTTAATCTGACGGAAATTGATTTTTAAAACTAAAACGAGATGAAGTTTACATTTTTAGCTCAAATTTAGAAGTAAAATCATAACACTGATCAGGATGCTTTACTAAGGTTCTCTTAAGGTTAATATCAATCATAATAGTCTTCTTCTAATTGTGAAGGAAAACTACTTATCAACAAACAAGGGAAAAAACATGTCCCTCAAGTTTTTGTTCAGATTACTCTCTCCAGTATTGGATTCACCTGAGTGGGTTAGGAAATGTATGCACAAAGTTTGTTCCAAGCCAGGGCCAATTTTCATTAGGTAATAAGCATTTGAATTCCTTTCTCTAAAAATTATTGTCTTATAGCATAAACTGAATGCATTTACATATGCATAAACCTAGCAGTCTCCTCAACAACTAACTTGATGCCATAATAGTTTTATTTTTAGTTTTACTAATAATAAGCACAAACATCAGGGAGAAAATAAAACCTAGCCTAGATAATAAAATGATGATTGTCGTTTACACCAACCTTTACAGAAATAAAATAATGCATGCGCAAAGTTATGATATGCATTTTTACATTGCTGATTGAAATTTAATTCTACATATTACTAGGAACTGCGTTCATGGCTATGGTGGATGCTAAGTAACCTTCCCTGTGTAACATCAATAAGATCGAAAACAGTCACCATTCCTTTGACTAAATTTTGCAAAACAATTATTTTTTTATAATGTGAACCCCAATCATTGCTTGAAAATTATTTATTCCATTTTTTTTTTATTTTTCAGGAATCAATAAATGCAAAACTTGAAAATCCAACAAAAAAGATTATCTTTCAATGACTCTAATCCTGAAATCTCATCAATAACATGCATCATTTGAGCAGAAAATAATGTTAGTGGTGGTCAATCTTACTCTTGTGAGAGGGTTGCTTGGAGGAGAAGAGGCATTTGGAAAGCTCTGTAAACATGTGTCACTGTATTTACAAGATTATGAATACTTACTCCAAATCTGGGTGAGGCATATGGAGTATGGTTCGGTCCCCTCTTCTCTCCACATGAATAGCTGGCGACATACAAAGTCCCCCTGGTAGAATCAATGGTACACAAAAGTTGTAAAAAGGAAAGACTAGTAGGAAATGGTTGGAAAAATGAGCTCTGAATTTCATTATATAAAGAACAAAAAAAAAAATTTAATAAAAATATTTAACTTGAAATCTTGATGGAAAGAATGCAATTTGATCAAAGATCTCTAAATTCTGATAAAAATAAAAAATAAGAAAACTAGAACACTTTTTTGAGATTTAAACTGATATCATATTCTTCGGCTTTTGTTTGAGAGAAGTATTTCACCAACATTCATATATACAAAAGAAAAATGATAAAAAAATATTGAAAAATGTTTGTCATTAGAGTTTTTTCTTCAAATTGTTATTCATTTATAACACATAGAATAAAATTTTCTCTTGTGACTGAACTTCTATAAGCTTAAAGCAGTCAATTAGCAAATAATGCTCAAACCTCTTGCAATTGCTGTTGCCATTGACGGAATCGGTGAAGGAGGGAGCATTGTTATATTGCCATCTGCTCCAAATGTGATGTTGGAGAGTTTTCCTGTCGGATAAGTCAAGACTTTTAAAAATATGAATAGTGCCTTGCGTCCACACAAAGATCTCATAAAAGCAGAAATGCAACACAAAAATTGGACGACCTTTAAGGTAGCAAGACAATTTGAATTTGCACAACAGTCTTCTTCACTAAGAACTTTGAGAAAATGAAAGAGGCAAGGGAGATAATCAAGAGGGAAACAATTAATGGCCAGACATGAATCTTAGGCACTCTTTGAGACAGACAAGAGAGGCGAGGAAAATGATGGATACTCTCAGTCAGGATATCTATAGTGCTGTGACTTCAAACCAATAGTCATTTAAAATTACAGAAACACAGATAACTTCATTAATAATTCTCTAAGGAAAATTAAAATGACAACCTCTTTTAAGATATTAAGCAATTGCAATCAGAAACAAAATGAAGTAAATAAAGGATACAATTTTTATCTACCAATCAGCTAATATAAAAGTTAAGCACAAGGAACTCACAAATGTAAACATATTTCAAATCTCCAGGAAATAATGTTTATGTAAAACACTTGGAAAAATCACAGCAGGAAAGGATTTAGATATTGACATAGAAGATAACTTCCAAGAGTAATACCACCTAAGGATTGCAAATGAGCCATGAAGCTCTTTAGAGTCATGCCTTCATTATAACAATACGCAAGTTGCTTTGATATAGTTTAATTAATAGAAAATTAACTTGTCATAACTTTCTAACAGATGCAAACTACAATGTAGGTAAATTAATTATGTGTAAAAAACTCAATTCATTTTTATCTAATGACATTATCTTTAAAAGTTCAATAGAGAGAGGTAAAAAATCGAGACTAACTGAAAGCTTATTGTGTTGCACGCAGATTGACCTAAAAGTGAAAATTGTAGTATTTTAAACTAAAGAGGAAATACAGTTTAAAAAAAAAATGATGCTAATGAGATAATTAACCCTTACAAAATACAAACATATTTGATATATGAAGGCTACCCATTATTAGATTTATCCACGTAAATACAGTACAAAAATGAAGCTGATAATTGTTCATTGGCTTCTCTGAGTGAAAGCCTGAAATCTGGATTCAACCAGAAAAAGGACATTCTTGCTGCAAGTTCACTTTTATTTACATCAGACTGTGCAATTAACCTATGAAGACCAGTTTAGACTGAGTGACTATACATAGGACACATTTAGCTTAAAATTTTCCCTATGTTCCTACTATAAGAAAATATTAAGTTAACAGAAAGGAAAATTTTAGTCAATAAGAGCTGAATTTTCAAATCTGTGGGACATAGACTGATCTACTGACCTGTTGGAGTGCTGATTGCACGGCTCGGACTGTCCTGTTGAGAAGGGGACTTGGACTGAGATTCTTGTGATGCATTCTGCAGTCAAAGCAGATTAGATTTGTAATCAACATTTTTCTTCTACAGTACAATCAAATTTTTTGTTCTAAATAAAAGTCATAAATTAATATGAAAAGTGTGATTTGATCCTTGAAACAACTGTACCTAGAGCATTAAGGCCCTTGCCTTGGTTACAAAAAGATTGGGAATTTCAATCAAGGCAAGGAACAAACCCATATTTTTAACTGCTTCTGTGCTGGATTCGACTGGTGCATCATAAGAAAATCTTGGGAAACCTTTACTGTTACTATTTATGTTCTGATTAGTTGGTGTTTAAATTAAAAAAAAAAAAAACCTTCATGCAGCTGAAAGATATAAAGATAACATCTTTTTTCCTTACCTCTGCTGAAAGGAAGTAAGAAATGACAGTAAAAGAGATAAAACTATAATCGTTAAGTATAAATGATTAAATCTCTAAACAGATAGACAACATAATAGATTTTTGTGTCGGCATCATTTACTATCTAAGGAACAAGATTTACCCCACTCTGGGTGTTGCACAAGCAAATAAAAAGATAATGTTCCAATATGCATCCCAAAATTGTGAAATGCACCATATTAACAAAAGCATCTATTTTAGTAAGAGCAGGTAACGCAAAAGTTGTTTACCTGTAATGAAGCTGCCTCATTTTCATTGGCAGTGATAGACTCTCTAGAGTTTGGTGACTTCAAGGGACTTGAACCCTAAATTAGATTACAAAATCATGTTTTTAAATCAATAACCATATTTAAAATAAGAAATACAGTTCATATAAATTTGAGATCCATTGAAATGAAAAAGTAATTCCTTTTTTTTGTATCCAAAATTATTAAAAACAATTTTAAGTTTTAAGAAAAAAAAACCCATAATTGTCATTCAAGCAACAATCATATACCATTTTACAGAAATAGTGGTATAGAATTGTATCTTTTGAAGCTACTTGAATTTCTCTTATATAAATTCATAACCCTTCAAACACTATGCTTCTTGATGATAAGCAAATTTGCTACAAAGATACAGATTTTGATGAGAAACATACAAAAACATACTTTTTTCCCTGGTGAGAAAACACCACCACTTCTTCTCAGCTCTTCTACCCGCGTCATTGCTTTCTTGGCAGCATCTTTGATTGCTACAGACCCAAGGCTAGACGCAGAGAGAGAAAAATCATATGATATTGCTAAAGACATAGCACCAGAAACAAACAGAATTCATTGACAAGTTTTAGAAACAAAACACCATAATGTCGGGTTTCAAACCCAAAACAGGAAACAGAGAGAAATTATAGGTTAGTGTTGAAGACAACTAGAAACACAGAGAAATCATAGGGTAGTGTTTGAGACACATCACTAAAATTTGACAAAGTTCAAATACTATTGTTAAAGACACAAAAAAAAGCTAAAAATAAAAAAAAACAAAACATAGGATTGAAACACAAAATTCTAGTTACTGAAAAATGATTTCACACTGTTAAGCTATGAGAATGGAGAGATAAATCTGAGGAAGACTCATGTTGTGAGAGGAAATAATTTACAGAAGTAGATTGTCAAAAATAAAGGACAGAGCAAAACTTTTACATCAGTTAAAAAGAATTAAATTTCCAACTGCAGTCGCCCTTGTATGAAAGAATGACAATTTATATTTCATTGTGATTTGAGACTTTCATTCATTTTTAATACTATGCCAATGCGATTTTTAAAAATACATTTTGAGGTAATTAGTGGGACAATCAATTTCAAAACATGCCTTGCCAAGATATCAATTCATTTGAGAAAAATGAACTAAGTTATATTGAAACATTAAATTTATATACATATATACCCTTAAACAACCCACATGAATGTTTGTACTAGAATTTGCAACATGACAGGCTGGTAAATACACACAGAATTTTGATCGATTGATTGTATAAGAAGGCAGCTAGTCCAAATGAGTCCCATGTTGCCCTCATCTTATTTAAAGCTGTTGATAAAAGGAACAAAGCATTTCTTTTATTTTTAAGAAGTGATTTTGTATTTGCATGAAGTTACCAGTATTTACTGATGAGACTCGAGTTTTAGGATCTTTTGAAATGGTAAGAAAAACAGGAATTTATCTGCTTTCAAATGCATTGTTCACAAATTTAAATTTCCCAGATCGGACTCACAAAAGACTGGTCTTCAGACCAACGCTTTTCAAGTTTGAAGACAGTGTTGGCACAGCAAAGTTTTGAAAAGCCCACTACTTCCGAGAAATTTTTATACCTTACCTTGAAGACTTTGCTGCGTCAGAATATTTGGGAGAGCTGGTGGCTGAGCCCACACCACCAAGGCCAGGTGAAGCAGCTATGTTGTCTCTATTGACAACAGTTGGAGTAAGGACACCCCCAGGGTTTGCCCCACTTGATTTACTGACATTGGCTCCCTTCCCAGCATTCTCCTTGGTTGCTTGCAGGGAAGCTTCCTTACAAGGGTTTTGATTGGTTGGCTGTGAGGCATTTGAATTCTCATTGGCTGGTTGTGGGGTACCTTGCCTTGAAACCTTGCATAAAAAAAACCACCAAAAACAACAAACTTTATGAGATGTATATTTCTCTCCATTTTACATACAATCGACCATTTTTATAGGTCATATACCATGGATTTCTTGTTGAACTTATAAAAGTGTTTGGAAATGCATAATTTTTCTCTATTTCTTACTACTACAAAAGATAAAAACATTACACATCTTCCAAACATAACAACATTTTGTGCAGTTTCTACCATTCAATAGCTTAAACTCATGTTCATGTTAATATCTATCTTAGAAAAATTCATTTGTGATATTTTAAGTCTCTTTTACTCTAATCAAAAGATATCCACAGCAGTCACCAAAATTTAATGTATCCATAACCTGATCCCTTTTCATTCAAGTAATCAATATATTGCAGAAAACAGAAGAGATGAGATTGAAATAAATATCAAGACAGGAAAGATATAGGAAACAATGTTAGAAGAGTATGAATCATAAAAGATAAAACAACAACTTCATATATAAATAATAAAAATTTCATATTCCTGGCCACAGCAACATTTTAAAGATTATCCTCATCAAACCAAGATGAGCATTATTCCATACTGTTAGATGAGGCATCATGGGAAAAGCGCTGGCAAAACTTCAATTTAACATATATCACTCATTTTGCTAATCAATTCATTCATTTACATGAGTAAGACTATGGACCATTTTACCTGCACATTTATGACTTTCTGACTAAACACTACCTTATCTTTGTTACCTGGCAGTATGAACTGTAATATTGTAAGACTGCTTGTAGAGAATACTGTTGTTAGGCTAAAGTTTAACTGATTGATTGATGGAAACCTTTTATAAGCTCACTCCAAATGAATGATGTCAGGGTTTCTGTGCCTGTCTTCTCTCTCACTATTCATACTGTGCTGTTCTTTTCCATACATAGAATTTCAACATGACCAAAAAGTGCTTCTTTCCTTTTACAGCTATGAATTACCCCTGCACTACCTTGAGCTATACCAGCCGCCATTAAAGCAGCATTTTGCCAAGCCTAAATTCCATTGCTCCTTCTGGAGCTAGAAATGCTTTTCTTAATTTTGTTTTACAATTTTATCCTTAAACAAAATAAAGCTACACTACAACTTTACAGCATAATTCATACATTCAACGCTTAAATTTGCATTTTATCATTAAACTAGATAACATGTATAATCAGGGACTCCTTTCTATAGAATACCATCTTTTCTGTCTGAAATTTCCCACTTTCTAACAAAAGAAATGATTTGCATTACTCAATGAAGTGAATGACAGTCAGCTGTTGACATGTTATTCCCCTGTGCACAATGATGTTAAAGAGTCAGAAGACATTACAGTACTCCGATTAAAATATTCTTTGCTATCATTATGGCTTATAAGTAGTGGTGATATTTGATAAGAATGCAGCTCAAGGTGAACTGGGCTTGTAAAAATATTCGGTCAATGAAGCATGTCCTTGTGAGCCATACCTGTCTACTTTCTGTGATCTGAGACTCCTGGGTCTCAAAAGTTCTTAAGTCAAAGAAGATTTCCTCTGCCAGCTGTTTGTCTGAAGCCAGGATATCTGAAATAATTAACACATCACAAGTAGAGCCACATCATCTCAAGCAAAAGAGAACTATTTCATGAAATAAAATCTAAAACTCTGTATGAAAGATTTCTAAGTTAATTTATTATTTATAATCTTTGCAAGGCATCCCACCTAGACAAGAAAAGCAAAAGCTATATGGACAAAACTACAAAAATAATTTTAAGGAAACCAATACTTTAAACAGCAAACAAAAAAACATGATATTGATAGCAAATATTTATCTTCTCTGACATTTTATCTAAGTGAAGTGCGATGAGACTTGATATGTTTAATATATTAATGTATTTTAGTTTCGAAAAGTAATTAGTGATGCTTTTTGCTTCTCTTATTAATTTGACTAATAAGAAAGAGAGAGAGAAAGAGATAAAGCGTAAGATTTGCTTTATCCTATTTTAACAGATGAACAAGAAAGGAGTGAATAATTATTTAAGATTCCCCTCACTTAACATTCTTGATCTACAGAGAATGAGAGAACCTGTGAGATTTGTTTCAGCCTATTTAACTGACAGACAAAAAGTTAAAGAACAATTTTTGGTTAGCTTCATTCTCATATATTATAGTGTACAAGAAGACAACTAAAGATGAATTCCATTAGGTACACTCAGTTATGCAAAATCAACGGCTGCGATTTAATCTGTTTTTGTGTATTTGACCTAGAAGTAGTCATTTGTGAAAAAAAAAATTACCTTTAACTTCATTCTTATAATCTTTCATCAGCTCACGCAGGTAAATCATCAAGTCTCTCAGAAGACTGGATCTTGCTTGCTCAAACTGAAATGACATCCATTATCCATCATGTAGTAAAGCAGATAAATTAACAACAAATTCTTCCACCAAGGTCTTTCCGTATCTACATTTTTAAACATGTACATCTTATAGACCATGAGCAGGACAGAGATTGCAATCTGGCCTCACAAACTCTGATCAATTAGAAATTCCATTGAAATGTTAAAATAATTTTAGAGGCCAAAAGTTGAGTTTCCACTGCTTTCTCAAAGCTATCTTGAGAAAGGACCTTATCCTTGTGTTTGAATAATAGCAAATAAGTATGAGTGCACATGCAAGTAAAATTAGTAATCAATTCATAAACATCAATAATTTCAGTTAAAAAAATTGAAAACAAAAATTGAATGAGTTAAAAGTTATTAAGTTTGAGGGAAGATGCTCGATTTGCCGTGTGTTGAGTTTTCATGGCTCCCACATGTCAAAATCTTTATACAAAATTAGAATTTCTTCAAAAATTTTTTAAGCTATATAAGGCATTTCAGATGATTTATATTTAACAAGCCAGAACTAATCCATCAAGGATTGCTTAACACCTCTTCACACTTCAATCAAGATACTTTAAATTTGATTGACCTCATAAAACTTACTAATTAGCTCACCTGAGTATAGCATCATGTTTGTTTACATAAGTAAATATATATATATATAGATACAGACTCCTTATTAAAAGCTTGAACATATTATTCATGCTTTCAGTGACACAGTGCTTGTGAAAGACAATGGAATATTTAATGTTAAGGAGCTTATGTAAAGCCAACTAGACTTACTCAAATTATTGATAGCAGTTAGCACAAATAAAGAAAAAAAAATATCCAACCAAATACAAACCATAACACAAATCAAGTGTTACACAAAAGGTTGAAAAAAGGCAATGGTTTGGCTACTATGACATCACAAGCTTTCTTAAATGTTAAATGAGTTAAAATTGATGATTGCTCTTTTAGTATCAAAATCTAGTGATGGATCACAAGTTTAAGAAATCTAGATGCAAGAAATTTGTGTTCTACTTTTTTTTCTTTTGATTGACCATAAGACTGAAGCACCCACCATATGCTTCAGTGAGATAACGACTGGCACAATATTCTCGATGACATTGCGCCGAACAACTTGAGATATGAAAGCCTTCTTGGCAACAGCGCTGACAGCAGCCTGTGCCTGAGCCTCTACAGGCCCTTCCACTTCCTCTTCTTGACTGCCAAGCCCACGACCACGCAGGGTTGTCAGTTTTATCTCCTGAGGGTAACAGAATAGTATATATTTGTCATAAAGATATTTTTAACTAGCACTGCATTTGAGTATTGGTTTTCAAGAACTCAAGACAAAAGTATGACTATAAAAAATATCCTCTTTGGTTTGCTATATCTGCTACCTTCAAGATCCATAGCCTTTCGAAAGCAACCATTAACATTCATATTAGTTCAAAATACAATATTTAAAGTGAAGCTATAGGCTAGAATGATAAGAAAACAAAATATGGTTGAAAATTACTATTTACACCCCTTTGCACTATTTCAGAAACTCCACCTATTGAGATACTAGAAAGAATGATTTAAACTACATTATTAAACTGATCCTAAATGCAATTGTCACATGACATAACTTCAGAAGAACAGATCTATTGCTACATTGTCCCAAACAAGATAAAGTTGTACCTCTATATTCAATAATAACCCAAGTTTTCATTTGGAATGAAAGAATCCCCAATACTTAATCATATCTTGTTATCGACTTGACTATCCAACTTTACCTTGCAGCTCAACACTGCCAGTGTATCTCGCAATAGTGCAGATCCATCGTTGTTCAAAGGGATGACTTTATCCACTACAGCAGCCAAAATCTAAGGTGAGCAAGCACAATAATACACATTCTGCAGCATGTAGCTAGTAATTCAGGTAATACAATGAACATCCCACATGTTACTGATAGAATGTATAAGCTATTTTAGGAAGATCAGAGATTAGGTGAGTGATTCCTACTATTTATGCGTAGTATTAAAAGGAGAAAAAGTCAAAGGAAGATATTGCTATGAAATGATAACCAAAGATCCTATTTTAGATATAAATTCTGTAGGTGCTACATTTGCTTTTCAAGGCTTTAATGCTGTTTTTTCTTATTAACACAGGGAAAATATTGATGAAGTTTTCAGCAAAAAAAAAATTTACATTTATATTCCCACAAACACTCCCACAGGATCTATTTTCTAAAAATAAAAAAATTGTATTACAAACCTCTTTGTTGAGCTTGGCAGCAACTTTGAAGCGGTGCTCATCTGTCATATTTTCAAGCATAAAGGTATACATCTGCATTCGCTGGCTGGAAGGGGAAACATGCCGTTAGAATAGAAGCTCACCAAATGGGTAATAGTTTGGGCTCGTGATTAGTCTATGAGAGTGCATAGATATAGCTAAATGTTCTATAAAATTTAGCTTTCTCAACCTACCTAGCTAGTTACAGTATTAATATTTTTGTGTCTTGTCTTAGTTGTTCTATAAAAATAAAATAAATCCATTATTAGACATTATACATTATTGTTGAATAATGCTCTGACAGATTTATACACATTCCTTCAAATTTGAATAATACTAACCTCAGAATATACCTTCTATCTACATTGGGAGTGTTCTGGCCACAATGTATATCTTAGAGTGTTCTAACTGCTGTAAACATCCCTCCTCCATTATGCAATTTTTCTGACTACTGTGTGCATGTGACATCTCAGAGAAATGTTGAATAAGACACTCTTCTACCCCCCCTCACACACACACAAAGAAAAAAAACATGAACTAAAATTCAATTTAGTAATTGAAGTTCAATTTTGTGTCCTCAAAAATTTAAATTAGCGTGTAACTTTAGAACAATTCCAAGCATGAAAACTTACCTTGCATGAGCTTTCCCTGCCACAGTAAACTTAGCTTTCTCCCCCTCTGTCTGTTTGAATTTGTTATATGCTGAGGAAATATTGCATGAAGAAAAGAAAAGTACTATTAGCTTAGAGCAAAAAAAATTAACTTGAGATAGATCCCAGGGTGAGTTACTCGAAATCAAACCTGATGCCTTTACAATACATTCAGAGTACAAATTTACTTGCAAAGACCAAACAAAAATTTCAAAGAATGAGCCACTTATTTAAATTAACCTCATAGAAAATTGAAATTCTTGTACATCATATGAGAATTATCTTGATAGAT
Source organism: Elysia crispata (assembly GCA_033675545.1). Classification (NCBI taxonomy): domain Eukaryota; kingdom Metazoa; phylum Mollusca; class Gastropoda; family Plakobranchidae; genus Elysia; species Elysia crispata. The sequence goes on along the minus strand of JAWDGP010005116.1, from coordinate 9,488 downwards.
GGGTTCAGTCCTAGCGAATCTGATGCTGGAAATTAAAAACTCTTGAAACCACTATTGAGCAAACATTTGTCCACCCATTTTTTTCTTTATTATCTTAAAGATATTCAGGAAATTATAATTTTTTTTTTGAAAATATTAATATTGACAGCATGGGGAAAGTATCAAGATTGTTAATGTGAAAGTCCTACTAGTTTAGACAAGGTATATTATAAATATCGTTTAGTTATAATCTTGCAGAATTACTTGGATGATCCTGGTAGTTGTTGAAGTGAAAAATGCATTCCACAAAAGGGTTGAAGAACATATTGGGGTGTTTCTTCAACAATAAATGCTCGAGACAGAACTCAGCTGGGGATAAGATGTGAAGATGGTTGAAATACAAAGTTTATGATCATAATTCAAATACAGGTGTGCGTGAATACTTTTCAGACTAGTTTGCAACTGCAGTTTGGGATCATTTAAAAAAGGAGGAAAACAAAATATGCAAAAGAATGCTAGACTTTTTGAAAAGGAAGATTATCATTTCATAATACTATACCTGTCCTTTTATACCATTATTATATTGCACATCCAGTTCAGAGGCTTGTTATATAGGAGGTAACTGTAAATTGTCTGTAATTTCATTTTTTCCTATGAAAAATTCAAAACTGTTTATGACTTTAAGTCAACCCAATATGTCTACTTAATAGTGATGTTAGTAATGAAATTTATCCTTAAAAGCAGAAGTATTTGATTCAGCATTCATGAACGAACTAACATATAATAGCATTTTGATAAAGTACTCATAACCAAACCATCATCAAAGTAGTCGATTCAGTTTTTGTAACCGGACCATATTTCTTGCATTTGATGTAAAATTTTTTACTATCTAAGTATCAGAAGAAAGATCCATTTCCTAACATTTTTTGGAGTATCAAATGTAACATCCATTACCAAACTGGAATCAGAGATTTAGATTTATTTTCATAACCAAGCAATCTGGGTGTATAAGACACAGCTTTATAACTTAACTATCTTGCTTGATTCCAGCTTCATACCAAAGAGGGTTAACCTTAAAAATTCATTACTTGTTTTTCCATTGAGCCTTTAAAAAGTCATTTGTGAATATTGATGATGACACTACATCATTAAAATATGAAAGTTCTTTCTCTAAAGCTCAGTCACAGGGTTGGCTGTTAGCCCTTTATAGAAACATAAGGTGACATCAAGGGTTACTGAAAGATTAGATATAAACACCATGTAAAGAAGTCAGAGACACATGCCAAATTGACTTCAGCCTGTAATCTACATATTGTGTTGATCAATTAAAATTTACATATTTTTAAAAGTGACTGACTGATCTTACCTAGATTTTTTATTTCTTCTACCTCATCTAATAGAGTTGTTATGTAACGGAAAAACAGGACACCTTTCCATTTGACATACTCCTCCTGGAAATATAAACAAAAAGATAAAATTTTACATAGTTTCTTTCATATAAGTGAATGAAAAAAATAAAATGATCTACAAGACTGTTTGCTCTAAAACTTTATACTCCAAATCTGTATTTAGAAAATTTATCAACACAAATCATTCCAATAAGAGTTGAAAAAAGGCGCTTTTTCTAGTATTCTACCATAAAGAGAAATAAGAAAAAACAAACAAACCAGTTCATCCTCTTTATTAGAACTTTCAGCATCAATACCAAATATGCCTCATGCAAAATTTTGACTATCTCTCTCTCCCCCCTACCCCACAGCTTGTATTTAAATTTTGGATCATCCCTGAAGGGCACATAAGACTCAGGGTTTACAAGACAAAAATGACCTTATTTGTAAGAGGCAGCAACATCTGGTGTCGGAAAGTAAAAAAGTGGGCACAAATGGCAAAAAAGAGAGCCCAGTTACCAATTATGACATACTCCCCAAAAAACTGAAGTAGAACTTCTTAATGCAATTGTTGTAACATAGATGTTAATCAAGATTTATATCTAGCGCATATCTTTAATACAAAGGACTTTTGTTTACACCACCTGATAGATCAGCTTTATTCTCTAATTCTGATTCCCCGCCGCCCCCACCCCCCCCCCCCCACCTAAAAATCAAATATGAAATCGCCAAGATTTTCTGTAGCAGCCTTTTAAATGTCAAAGTTGAGTAGGTATAGGCTGTAATATTGGTAAACAATACATCATATAACTCGTACCTTTTTTTTATTATGTTATTGCTCCAAAGAATACTATCTTGATCTATAAAATCAGGCTATTTCTGACTATGATAGTAATAAAAAAATATTTAAGACACAGCAGATCTTTGGTCAAATAGTTCAAACACTGATAAAGTTAATAAGAATATGCAGAACTCGTTTTTGGCCTGTAATAGATTTTTGTGCATTTTTGATCATATCTCAAAACAAACAACGGCATGAATTCTGTGCTTTTCCGCAATAGCTATACAAATGTTCAATGCCACTACTGTCATCTACAAACACCATTTCAACTCCAGCCACTGTAACCCCTTTGCTGCCGTCTAATATTAACACTGTATGCAGGAGTCATTTTTAAATCTAAATCTTCAAACATTGAAACCATAAAGTTTTTGAAATGATTGGCTTCAACATCTTTCTTCACCTCTAATAGTAAATGCATAAAAATTTAAGGCATAACCATATTTCTTCAAATGTATACAATAATAAAAAAATGAATTCCTGCGACTATATAAAATGAGGATTTTTTTTCAGGCTTTGCTAAACTTTTAGAAATCTGTCAGACTTGCCTACTTCAAAATTTGAAAATCTGCAACAAACATAATTTTTTTCTGTAACAAGAGGCGAAATTCTGTAACACCCCACAAATAGAAGAGAAAATACCCAACAAAAATGGAAATTATTAATTTATACAATTAATATCTTAACACAATAACAATAACTTATCTCTGATGTAATTAACTTGTGACAGCTAATACAATCCGTTGAAGTTGATGTTTAAAAAAGTAGATCTTGTTCACACAAAAATTTTTTAACATATACAATTTTTCAGGAACTCCATAACAGGTGTATTTTTCTCGTAATGTTTATGGATTTTTCGTTACAGTTGGCAAGTCTGATCTGTACTTACCTGCAAGAGTCTTGTCAGAATAGTCAGGGTGTTTTTGCGAACCAGTGCTGAGGGGTCCTTCAGACAAGCAGCTACATTGGTGACATAGCGATCAACAACGGTGGTGTACCTGATTCAAACAATTACGTCAAATTAAATGCACAGGCTTTTCTATTCTCTCTGAAGCGAAGCATCAAAATCCCACTCTCAGACAGGTGAGTCAAGTAAGTAAGCCCATGCCTCCCAACCATAGCCAACACAATCTACTAAAGAATATTAGTATGGTCTCAGAAGCCAATAAGCTATTTGATGTATTAAAATGAACATTCTAAGGGGAAGAGGAAAAGAAGAGCAGTGAAATCAAACAGTCTTTCTAGGATCATCGCCTCAGCAATTTACCACACTGAAGCTTTGAGTGTGATTTAAATCTCTAAGCCTCTCTCTTCTTGATATTAATATTGAAAAAAAAGTAGTTTTAATATTTTCCAATTTATGGTTTTCAACTGACACAAAGGAGACTGCTAATCAATTGCTAGGACAATCACGATTTCGTCTGTGAATTCAGATTCACTGCATAGAAAGCGTAGAGAATGGACCTCATTTTTTTTTTCAAATTCGGTCATAAAAGTTTTACTGAATGCTCTAAGCTTGGAGTAGGGAGAAATTTTTTATGAACATTTGGGAAAACAGGAAGATAATAGAATAGTCTAAGCTTAGTCTAGATAAATTGCAGTATCAGGATGGTTGCAGTGGGGGGAGAGGGGTAGTATGATATTAGTATCTCCAGAATGAAAATTCACCTGCTATGCCAAGTTTGAGATTAAATGAAAGAGAAAAAGCTGCCATTAGGCCAAATGTGATCTTTCCTACCTGACTGTAAGGTCACCCATGATGACAACAACGTTGTTTCTGACTGCTGGACTGTCACAAACCTCTAGCTCTCGAGCCAAAGCAGCAATGATCTTCTTACTAAGGCCTTCATCAACCAGACACAGTTTACCTGCATGGAGAAGGGGGAAAATGATATAAATTAATTTTCCCATAGATACGATTAATAGTTATGTCTTCTCTCTCTTAATTATTTACTTTCAAAACATTTTCAAACTTTATTTCACTGAATATAAACAAACTATTACTACAATGCTCTAATGCTCATAGTACACCGCAGTGACCATAATAAAACAGTTCTCATGCTTGCAGTGAAATGGCAGGGTCTTAATAAGCTGTTCTTAATGCATAATGATCTTCATAGTTCGTCTCACCAAGAGTGATAAATCCATGGGCTCGGAGGATGTTCGACATCTTGGAGCCCCTAAACTGTGAAAGCGGTTGAGTAGAAGCCTGAGTGGAAATCTGGGATGACGCTTCACTACTTTGGGAATCATGAGAAGAATCCTGCTGCTCTGATGTCTGCCCGGAGCCAGCTGGGTCTTTGATAGGTGCCACTGCCTCCTGATCTGATTGGCCTAGGGTAATACACAAAAAAAGCAATTGTTAAAAAGGTATAGAAAACAAGTGAAATCCCTCTCTGATTGCATTTCTATGTATGTGTCTCTCTCCTTTATGAGATCCAACACCTGGTATCATAATATATCTAATGTACATAATTAAAGAAAAAAACAGAACTGCCTTTACTTTATATTTTCTGGTTCCTCTGTAATATTTTAAAATTATAGCTTGGTGTGAATTTTCATACAGAAATCAGGGCTTTGAATAATTATGGTAAACAATACTTATTTCTTGTAAATATTTGGCACTCATTCGATAATTTTTTTTATATCTCTAATTGACTTAAAGGCTGAAGGAAATAAAAAGACCCAGCTCACTTAATGCACTTATACAGGGTGCAGCCACAATAGACTGGACAAGGAAATTTGCTTTCTTGGGAATCTTGGTCGGACAGCGCTGGCACACTTCTCCCAGAGTGAACACATACTTGATCATCTGGGGCTCGTCTATCTGGGCATCTGTAGGGGGCAATAGATTCAAACATATTATAATCTGAATAATAGTTTGAAAAAGGCAACAATGGAACATTAGGTTGCAATGGGTAATTTGACTAAGGCAGTAGTGGCACATTCTATTTTCAAAGATAGGTTTAGGCCAAGATTGGCTCATTATATTTATGGTTTATAAAAGAATATTAAATTGATGGGTGATTTGATAAAGGTAAAATTGAGAAGTCTATCTTCTGATTGATATTTTTATATAAACTTCCCGCTGCACAGTATACTCTCAAATCTTTTGTAACTGGCCTAAGAATCAAGCATGAAATATTGGCACCACCCCAAAACAACCAAATAGGTTCATATGTTAGCCATAAAAAAAAGTTAACATGTGACAACACTGGGTATTATGTTCACACTTTGGCAGGTTTCGGGGCAAATTTGTAAGTCAGAATATCTCTAGGCCTTATGCACCTAATATTCTTAAAAATTGACATGAAATTAAAAAAAAAGTGTACTACACAGACTAAATTCATTTTACACATCTATAGAATTTACACACAGAACTTTAAAAATAAAAAAAAAACATGGTCTTATATCTCGGCTAAGACAGAAACAGTCAAGAACCACTGCTCCCGCAAACAATAAATAAGGAACAAATGAAATGGATCAAACAATAAAAAAAAAGAGCAAATAAAAAATACAAATTCTGCAAAAAACAAAAAAAACACCAAATCACAAAGGGTGTTTCAAACTGATGTATAAGAAAAAAAAGGTAGGGATACACAAATGGTTTAAATTCTAACACCCCATACGTTCTACTTAAATGGAAACCATAGAGATTTTCAGTGTCTCATCCTATACCATGATGCCCCTGAGCTTTCGCAAAAAAAAAAAAAGTAATGAATTTTTAAATCTGAGTGCAGTCTACTCCTACACTGATATGAGACTGAATTGATTTTATAAAGACAGAGACAAATGTTAACACAGAAAAAGGAAGAGGAGGTAGGTCTATGCAAAGCAACAATAATCTTGCCCTATTTTTTTTAGTTCATTTCTGACTATTCAGGCACTGAAGTCATCCTTTTACAGGCTTAAAGGGGGAAAAACATATTTCTAAGGGCACCAGAGAACTCCCATTGCTCAATCTCAGAGAACAAAATTTAGTCAAAGGCTAAAAATTAAAAAAAGTTTAAATTTCATTTTCAGACCATTGAAAATCCTAACGATAAGCCTTAAAGTTTAAATTCTATGCAAGCACAGCTCATTTGACTTAAGTATGCTGTCTCTAACTAGATGATAATTTAGCCTGTATCCAGCCATTGATTTACAGTAAGACCCTGAAAATTCCAGATGGCCAACAATATCAAAACGTGAAAAGGTGTTACTAGCCACTAAACACTAAAGAAATTGGCACAGGCTGGCTAAGTCTTCATTGATCTCCTAAACTGTTGGACAGTTATGGGACAGAGTCAGTGAAACAATAAGGCGACGGTTCTTCTTTACTATAAAATTGTGCTACAGAAAAAGCAAAAAAAAACAACAAAAAACCAAACCCCCCCCAAAAAAAACATAACACAACAAAAAAAAGAAAACAAAGTATTTAAAAAATTGACCTGACTAAAAAGAAGTCTTAAACTGCAGGCTCCAGTTTTGTAAAACCTGACATATGTACCTGCCATCTTATGTTTGCTTCACACTCTATATTTATAAACAAGTTTTAATTAACTGTAAAGACAGAGGAAAGGATATGGAAATCATGCAATTTACAAAGAACCTATGATGCGAGCTCACAACTGAAAGTTTCACCATTACAGTCTACCTACCAAATATCTCACTGTTCCAGAAACTTGGGAGAGCTTAGAAGAAGTAATAATGGTAATAATTTATATCTAAACAATTACAGTAGTAACAACAATAATAATCAATAATATTAAATAGCAAAATATGGAGGAAAAAAATGTACAGCTGGGCACGAATTCCTTGAATTCATTTGGGAATTTTGATATTTTCAAGAAATCAGTGTTTGAACATTCAAGGGAACAACCAAATGTAATGAATATTTAATTGCTTTACTTCCCATAACTCTTTTATTCAATGCGGAAATCAGATTCATGTGGGCATGCATAAAACAAAAAGAAATGAAATTTGATATTTCATTCTTTCCACTTGTTATAATTATTATCATTTTTTTTTAAATTTCAAAGCAGATAATATTTTCTTAACCTCTTTTCATTCATTGGAAATCAAACATATAGTATAGCAAGATTTGCCCTTATTCAACTTTGCCCCCGTCATCCTGAAACAAAAACCTTATGGAACCTTTCCTTGTAACTTGCCCTTACACCATCGGACAACCATTGATCCTCCTCCTTCACATGGTAAACATTTTTTTACTTCCTCTTGTTCTTGTGCCTATCTTCTATTTAATTACTTATCCCTCTCTACTTTAGAAAATCTTCCCCCCTGCTATAATATTCCATGTTTTCTCTCTGACCAATCTTTCTCTGCTACACACCTAGTCTTTGCTCATGTCTCCTCCTGGTTTCCTCTAGTTTTCTACTTCTCATGCTAATGCTTTTGCTCTTCTGTGGTAAATTCTAAGATCAAGTTCAGCCTAAAGTAAAAAAACGAACCAATTCAAGTTATTAAAAATTGCACTTCATAGTTATATTAAGAATACTGCTTTTAATTCTAAATTGAGTTTCAATTATCCAAGCATTTGAGAATTGTCAGACATATTGAATGAACTTCACTATATACATTTACACCAAGCCTAGTATTCCGAGACAGTAAAAAAAAAAAATGATCCTGGTTCGCAAATAAGACTTTCTAATTCAATTTCACTAAGTGAAATTAAGTGTATATTAAAATATAAAATTCTTCAGATAACTTTTCTTGAGCTCAGGAAAAGAATCTGGGTTAAGTGGTGAAACTCTCTGGAGAATTCAGGGTCTTCATAGATGGGTGCATCTTTAAACTTCCAAAGGAGATAAAAAAAAATCTATGTATAAAGATATTCCTATAAGCTTAATTAGAGTATTTCTTGTTTATGTCAAGGAGTATGAAATTCCCTAGTGATTAAAGGTCTGTGTATAAAGGTATTCCTTTAAGCTTACTTAAAAGTATTTAGGGTTTATGTAAACATGTATAAAAAACTTCCCTAAGGATGAGAGGATTGTGTAGATATATATTCCTGTCAGCTTTTCTAGATTATTTAGGATTTCTGTCAGCGTATAATCTTCCCTGAGGACTAAAGCTCTGTAATTTTTCCAAAGAGTTTGGAAAATACACAGAAGTTTCTAGAATGGATAGTCGATGATTAAAAGAAAAAAAAAGCATAAAAATAAAAATTACCTGAGTTATTCTCCGACTTGAGGATGATCTCAGACAAATATCTGACGCAGGCATACATTAAATCTTCCCCCCATGTTTGCTGCTGTTCTAGCGGGATTCCTTTTCCATAAAGCTGAAAAAATTTAAATGATTTTAAAATAATTTGAAATTCTGACAATACTAACCTAATCCTCACGGCCGGAAATGTGAAAAGCATTGAGATATTAGATACAAGTTATTAAATAAAACATACATACAGCTATGGTAGTAGCTTTGTAAAAGTAAAGTAAATATAAACTCAGAAAAATAATCCAAACCATTTAACACATACCTTGGCGATACAGTTGACCATGCCCGCAATAATAAATGGAGGGTAGGAAAATTGACTCAGACGATTCCCTAGATCATCTGCAGGAAAAAAAAAGGTCAATAATCAAGATTATGTTATTTAATATATCTTCAAGCTCTGTTCAAAACCAGTGACAATCACGGGAGAAAGGAAAGGAAAAAATGTGAAAAAAAGAATTAGATTCCCTTCTTAAATCTAGGCCTTCAAGCAACAAACAGGTTAAAAACTCTGAAAAATTATATATTTATAAGCTGAAACATAAGTCCATGGAAACATTAGGCATCTCTCCTGTTAAAGAGACCATGCTGAACACAGAAAGGAAAAAGATACTGAAATGACAATATAAAGGAGCGCAAAATCTTTTTTATGTGAATCTTGAGGTATTTGTCAATAAACCGAGGGCTCTTCAAATATAGAAGCAGAGGGGAAAAAAAATATATGCAAATCTGACCTTGCAAGTCCTTCACTTCCTCATCCTGAACTGATTTGGCTGCCATTCCCAACACCAAGAGAACATTGCTCCACTTGCCACATTCATCACTTGACAAGTCTAGAGAAATCAAAGAGGAAAAAAATTGGTTGAAATCTAGCTGTATACTGTGTAAATAACAGCACCAAACCATTATCTATGAAATGTACAATCCACATCCAGCCCTGAACATGATAGAATCAAGTTCAAAATTGCTTAAGATAAACATGGTTAAATTTAAGGCTATGTTTTATAGGTTTCTTTCATAGAACTGATCAGTTTAACTGTCACTCAAACATTCACTAGGCTAGTCCA
>JAWDGP010005114.1:20000-54595 GCA_033675545.1 Elysia crispata | reverse complement strand
TTATAAATTACATTAGATTTCTATTCCATATTAAATTATCGATATAGCTCGTTTATCCCTGAAGTTCAATCATATGGTTTGATATGCGAAATCCCAACCCCTCTCTCTCTCTCTCTCTCTCTCTCTCTCTCTCTCTCTCTCTCTCTCTCTCTCTCTCTCTCTCTCTCTCTCTCTGTCTCTCTCTCTCACCCCCACACACACACACTCACACTCACTCTCTTTCTCTCTCTCCCTCTCTCTTTCTATCTCTGTCTCTCTCTCTCTCTCTCTCTCTCTCACTTTGTCTCTGTCTGTCTGTCTGCCTGTCTCTCTCTCACACACACACACACTCTCTCTCTCTCTCTCTCTCTCTCTCTCTCTCTCTCTCTCTCTCTCTCTCTCTTTCTTTCTTTCTTTCTTTCTTTGTCTCAGTTACCATCAACCCGCGGCAGTATTTTCTTTCTCTTCACATTATACATACTTACGATCAAAAGAAAGCAGATACGCCTTTACAGGCCCTTGGCATGACCAAGATATAAATAATTGATAGGAACAGCATTGTTTTACAAAATGGATGATTTTACAATATGTTTCACACAAAACTTTCATTACGAGACAAGGGTTTCAAACCTATCTTTCAGAAACACGAGATTCAATTTAAATATTCTAAATCTGTGTTCAGCTATGTATTGAGTAATTTTTGTTTAAAATAACAAAATAAAGTACGACGAGTTTTCAAGGGAGAGGCAATTTTACTTTTCTTAAATGCCGTAAATTGTACGGTTTTTTGTTTTGCACCGTGTCCAAGTTCCCTGTCTACGAGTAAGAGAGATTTAGTCTGCGACCTTCAATTTTCATTGGCTATATGACGGCTTCTTGGTGTCAAAATTTTTATGGAGTTACATATTGCGATGAGCTTTAGAAAATTGAAGAGAGGCGATTTGTTTCTTTTTTTCAGTATGAAATTTTTAATTTCACATAGCATTTACTTATTTAGAACTGTACAAATATTTTCTGCGGCAAAATGACCCAGCACATTGTTAAGTCGAACTTCTGCGCAAGTCTATGCCAGTGAAATATAAAAAAAAAAATATTTGTGTAGCTCTGAGCTGCATCGTAGTCCTTGGTCAATAGTTAATTTTCTCTGTACGTAGACAGGGTGTCCTTATACAGTTCAAAAGTCTAAGGTTGAGTTGAGCTTACTCGGCGGCCGCCTGGGATTGGCCAGAAAGATGCAGCACCTCCACCGAGAGCGTTGACCACACCAGCAAGGAGATTGAAGTTACACCTTCGCCTGGCAGGTAGCTTGGGAGCAGATGGGCAGGTTGATGCCGCAAAGACAGGACATTTCAAACCTGGGAATGGTCCAGCAGATGCAGCAGCGGAATCATCAGCTTTACACTTGGCGTACTCTCCTCCACATTCAGTAGCGCAGCTGTCAAGCACAACTGCATGCAGCGGTACAAGCCTGGAGTGCAAACGCCATTCACAGTATCACACAAGTTGCCGAACAACTCCGCAAAGGTACAGGTATTTTTCTGGATCTCGCACTGGGCGTTACAGATGTCAGTGCAAGGGGTTGCGTTGACCATGGAGGCCAACATGGCAACAGCGACGAAGACTGCGAAGGTGTTCATTGTTTGACAGGCTGGGCTTCAGGTGTAGACTTAGACTCAAAGCGAAGTGGTGAAGTGATGAGCCTAAAGCGGGACCAGCTTTTATACAAATGCACATGCAAAGCTCATCAAAAGTTGATGAGTTAGATATTCTAACACTCGTGATCTATCAATATACCAAAGCATAGAAGAAAAAATTTAGTACATAAACTGGGAAATGCTATATATTTTTATAAAGATTAATGGTGTAGATTTCCTAAAACGATCCCGTAATGAGATAATCATTGTATAATTCAATCTGCTGTAACCAATTTTTTAAACACCTCACAACTTTTTTTTTAAAAGCGGTCAAGCTGCACGAGCACGGAGTGATTCCGTGAGTCTCTCCTGCCCGACAAATTGGATGGCAAAAACCAAAGATCTAAGGCGAACGATTCATTAACTGTTTTAAAGTAAATAAATTCATCCTTAAAAAATTAAAAAAGTACTTTCTTTTCATCCTTATATCCTTCTTTTTCCTGACTTTTTCCTCTTCCTCCCTCTTCCTCTTTCTCCTCCTCCTCTTCCTCCTTCTCCTCCTCCTCCTTCTACAACCACTACTACTACTAATACTACTACTTCTACTACTACTACTACTACTACTACTACTACTACTACTACTACTACTACTACTACTACTACTACTACTACCACTATTACTACCACTACCTCTACTACTACTGGTACTACTACCCCTACTACCAATACCGCTGCTGCAACTACTACTACTTTTACTACTACTACTACTACTACTACTACTACTACTACTACTACTACTACTACTACTACTACTACTACTACTAATCTTCCACTACTACTACTACCACTACACTACTACCACTACCTCTACTACTACTGGTACTACTACCCCTACTACCAATACCGCTGCTGCAACTACTACTACTTTTACTTCTACTACTACTACTACTACTACTACTACTACTACTACTACTACTACTACTACAACTGCTACTACTACTACTACTACCCATAGAATTAAGGCAGTAGCAACAAAGTTCCTGTGGAGCCAATAAATGGTAGAAGAAACTCTGTGACTGCAACTCGCGAGAATTCTTGGTTGAGACCTCACGAAACGTCTTTTCTTGTTAATGGAAATGAGTTGATTTGGTGGTATCCCTTGTGAGGTCGTCTTCAAAGGTTGGAATCGAAGCTTCAGTACTTTCAGCTCAGCTTGTCTATCATGAAATCTGTTACATAGCTCGAGAGAGTAGGTTTTAATATATAATTTGTTTTGATTGGATCCATCGTTTTTGGCTTGTTTGCTCCGTGTGAAAAGGTCGAAGCATTGAGCAGATAGAAATATGGTCTGTGTAGAAAAGATGGAGGGCTAATCTTAAAGCTAAGCAGAGGAAAAGAACTGTTACGAGGATCGGAATAAGCTCATGTCAATGAATATGGATTAAATATAGTGATGAAAAGTCAAGACCATTACTTTAATTTGGGCTGGACACGGTTTCATGTGATAATATCCTAATTGTACTTATCATGTTGTATCCAAGTCTCCAAATATTTGGCACTAATTATTTTTTTATCAGTTCCTTCTTGTCACATATCAAGAACTGTATTGGAATTCCTTAAAAAAAATAAGTTCCACCCACCCTTCTTGCGTGTCTTTATCGGTGAAGAAAGTTCAACATATTAATATGTGGCACTGTATAATCACAGCAACTGTGATATTGAAAGAAAGCTTAACTTTATGACTCTAAGTGAAGTATACCTAAGTTCTTTTACACTAGTTCAAGTTATCTCTTTTGCATCAAAAATGTCAAATCTTCACCAAAACTGTTAACATAACCATACATAAGAAAAAAGTTACTTGTATGTGTTTAAATGGGGAAGACAAAGGATAAAGAGTCTATTTTAACGCTACTTACTTAGTGTACAATTCATTTAGGAAAATACAGTTCAGTGAAAAATTCAATAGATCTTTTTTTTTTCTTTTGTAAAAACTATTTTTTCATCAAAAAGCGTTTTCTTTAGATTTACGCGCCATTTTTAGATTTGAAGAAAGATAAAGACCACAAAAAGTTTATTTTTAGTTGTTTTTTTTTTTCCGCATTCGAGACAATACCTGTTGGATGGATGTTTGAAAGAAACTAGAATGGATTACGGTTCTGAACTTAGACTACAATAAAAAAAGTGTGCAAATAAAGAAAAGTCTAAAAGTTTACACTAATATGACTATGAGGATACATCAATGTCAAGATAGAAATTAATATGATGCAAAATTACTTAATATGATACAAAATTACTTCAAATGAGAAGAAATAAACATTTTTATTTTATAAATTACAAACGAGCAAAAACTTCGCAAATGTTTATAAATAACATTAGTTTTCTATTCCATATTAAATTTTCGATATATGTCTCATTTACCACCTACCCGCGGCAGTATTTTCTTTCTCTTCACATTATACATACATACGATCAAAAGTAAGCAGATAAGCCTTCACAGGCCCTTGGCATGACCAAGATATAAATAATTGATAGGAACAGCATTGTTTTACAAAGTGGATGATTTTACAATATGTTTCACACAAAAATTTCATTACGAGACAAGGGTTTCAAACCTATCTTTCAGAAAAACGAAATTCAATATAAATATTCTAAATCTGTGTTCATCTATTCAATATAAATATTCTGAATCGGTGTTCATCTATGTATTGAGTGTTTTTCTTGTTTATCTAAACAAAATAAAGTACGACGAGTTTTGAAGGGAGCGGCAATTTTAGTTTTTTTAATGTGGTAAATTGTACGTTTTCTTAGTAAGAAGTATCTTGTGCGTCCACCATCTGCTTAATTGACTGCTTCACATCCTAAGCCGTAGAAAGCTGCTATGTCTGGTCAATTTCTAATGAGAAATATTCTGACTGTTATAGGAAACGCTCCTTCTCTTTGGTTGTTCATTCAAATATTTATGGTTTAGTCTTGATGGCCTAAACGTTTGGTAGTGTATGATGCGTATAATTTAAAAATAACATGGCGACGTCGTATACAATCACTCACGGCGAAGGAAGAAAAAAAAATTACCCTTGGGAGATTTCAACTTGTTGAGTTTCCTATAAAACTTGGAAGGGCTTTAAAAGAACCTTAACCATTGTCAACTTTATTTGGGTGCCAGATATCTGAGTTGATAGAGCGTTGGACCAGCAGTACGAAGGTTCCGGCTTCGCATACTGACTTGGGCTATTTGGTGTTGGGGTTAGATCTCATCTAATCAGCCTTCACCTAATAGTCTGTGCGACTGTAGAGCTTACATCTTAATGCTACTATTCTTTGGGTTTCCTCTGGAGCTGAAATAAGCAGTTGCATGTCTTTGCTGTAAATATCTCTGTATTTAATGAATGACAAGTAGATTGTGTTTTGCATACAAGGCCGAGCGACTGCTGATTAATCTTTCAATCGCCTTAAACTTAAAAGAAATACGCGTAAAAAACATTGGTTTGGGATTCAAAGATATATGAGAAACTCTTTTTTTTCTTTTACTGAGAGGCGCAAGATTTCGACAGGAGAGAACTATAGATCCTTCCCATTTCAAAGTTCATTTGTGAATCGACTTTAAATTCCTAAAAATTGATGTTTGAAGCGTCGATTTCATGTCCTTATTTTTTTTTATAGTTAGCTAATTCTCTAAAAGCCAAATCTAAATATAGATCCTAATAAATACATACTGTGATATAGGTTTAAATAGATAGAGACTTATGAGTTACCGCAAGGCAATTCACATTTCAGGCCTTCATCCGAGAATTCAGACATCTACATAACGTTAAAAAATCTTTAAAATCTTAAATAAATTTTGATTGTGTAAAAGTAGCTTATTTAACCTATGTAAGCGACTATACGGAAAATAAATAAAGGAAACGCCCCTCAATACTGTACAGAATGTGGAAGTAAAGTATAGTTTTGACAAATGCATTATTGTAAAAGTAATTCTGTTGTCTGTTCCATTATGCTATCGATAAGTGCACATTCACGAAACTTCAAATATTGTATGAAACTTCATTTATTCATTATAACTGATATGACCTTTAAACTACTTTTTTTCTCTAATCTCGATAATTTATGCGACCTGCAGTTTTACATTTAGACCTGATTTTCTCTTTCAGCCACGAGATTTGTTTGACAAAAAAAAAAGAGACTTCTGTTGGAAAACGATTCCAGAACAATTTCAAATTTAATAATGATTGAGGTTTATAAAAAATTAAGCTGGGCTCTGATTGATGTTTTAATAACCCATAAAGAAATGGTGAGGAACCCACACGTTCAAATGCGTTGAAGCTATATTTACTTGTCACTAAAGATAATACACATGAAAGCAAGAGGGGAAAAAAGATTATGTTAAATGTATACTTTCTAAGTAATATTTGGCTACGCAGTTTGATATATACTGTGAAATAACATTGTAAATCTAGAATGACCTTGGTGGGTTAGTCCGTTTGGAGCGGCTCGGAAGATACTGTTGCCTGTATCTTCTAATAATAAAGAGCTAAATCTCCGATAGCAGAGACATCCTTTTGAAGACCTTTTTTAAATAAAAGTCAAGCTTGTTACTACACTGGAAAATAGACTTAAAAGTCTATAAAATATGTCGGACATTTAGGTTGCCTTATATATATATATATGTATAAATGTATAAATATATAATTTTATATTGATATAGATATAGATATATTTTTGTATTATATATATATATATATATATATATATAAGCCACTAAATTAAGTTGAAAACCATCTCATCAGTGATCTAAAACTCAAATTCAAATTCTGGGTTAATATATTTTATGTTCGTCTACATCACTAACCAGACTTTTTACTACCTATTTTCAGCTCCAGCGTGATATAACAAACTTAATTGTAAATATTTCAACCACAAGAGGTCACAATAAGAGATTGCACCTGGTCGAACAAATATTGTCTTTATTGCATCTGTGGCTGCTTCACCATTATAATTATTCCGCTGTGTGGCGCTATGTTTTGCATCACATCAATTAACGTGGGTTTTTTTTTTACCCAATTCTCTTTTCATGTATAATGATATTTAGATTGTTAGGACCAAATTAATTAATCACCTTTCTCATGAATCATTACCTGTCAACACAACACGTGTGCATTTTGTGGTAGATGCATTTGAAATGCTGCCATAAACATTCAAGACATTACGCGAATGTTGCGTGGCTTTTCATTCATTTGAACCGTCCCAAGTAAGATCCCCGTTGCTTCACAGGATCTCAGATGTCATAACTCCTTAACTCGTAGCAAATAGTGTTACAAGGTGGCATCTGCACTGGCAGGAAGGGGTGAATTTTAGGATATCATTTCACATGCAGTTATTAGAGAGTGTTATTTTGTGAACATTTTTGGTGCATCAACATATTGCAATCAGCTTTGAAAAATTAAATAGAAATGAAATGGTTTTTCTTTTTTTTCAGTATGCATTTTTAATCTTCTTATCTGTAAAAGCTTTAAAACTGTACAAATATTTTATACGATAAAAATGGTCTTGCAGCTTCTTCAGACGTTGATCTGGTTTTTCTGCGCGAATTTATGTCGTTAAAATATTTGTATAGCTCAGGGCAGGATCGCAGTCCTTGGTCAACTGTTCCTCTCACACAGGTAGAATGTCCCGTTACAGTTAAGAAGTATGAAGTCCTGTTCAGCTCACTCATTCCGGGTAAGTTAGCGACGAGCAGGAGCTCCAGCACCGCCTAGAGAGTTGACTATACCAGCAAGCATATTGAAGCCACACTTCAGCTGGCACTTAGATGAGCAGACGGGCAGTTTGATGCCGCATGAGAGAACATTCAAACCTCCAAATAGTCCAGCATCAGAGGAATCAGCACCTGCGCATTGGGCGTTCTGTTCTCCACATTCGGTAGCACAGGTGTCAGCGCAACCGCAGGCAGCACTGCATGCCATGGCACAGACGCCATCTAAAGTATCACACAAGTTGCCGAAAATATCCGCAAAGGTACAGGCCTGTTTCTGGAAAGCGCACTGGGCACTGCAAATTTCGGTGCAAGGGGTTGCGTTGACCGTATAGGCCAACATAGCAACAACGGCACATACTGCGAAGGTCTTCATTGCTTGGACTGGCTGGGCTTCAGTGTTGACTCAAGGCGAAGTGGTAGAGTGGTGAAAGCCTAAAGCGAGGACAACTTTTATATTAATGAATAACACCAAGCTAATCAAAATTTAATGAGCTGAATATTCTTACTGTGTGGCGCGACACACATGTTTAATTAATGTATCAAGCAGTATTTTGAAATAAAGACATCAAACGAACTGTGAAACGGGCAAAAGATGAAAGGTATGAATTTCAAAAATAAAAAAACTATTGTGGAATGACGGAAAAATTGTGTGCTAATGATGCAAATTACTAAAGGTATTTCATAACAGCTCAAAAGTCTTTTACAATTTTTTTAGTCCTTCTACATGACGTGATTTCATGAAATTCTCGCGCTCGACAAGACGATTTCTGTGATGGTTTAAGAGGTTTTGCAAAACATAAATTATATAAAAATCAATTATCATGTCAGGTGTTACTTTTGTAAGTTTACCGTTCCGAACTTTTAAAGCTACTTGGTCTTTACAAAGATGTATTGCAGCATTTCTATAATCTATAATTATGGCTAGATTTGAAGACTAGAACTAGTTTCAAGTCTATATGTAAAACCCATCAACTAGATTTAACATCTTATTATTGTGTTCCTCAATTTGAATTGCATCATTTTTTCAAGTGAAATCACCACACCGAAGTCCTAGAAAGTTATATCATGACAATATAAATTTCAAATCCTCTCTTTCGTTCATACTTATCTTCTTCTTATAATAGTTTTGGGCTGAGTGAAATGACCATGCTGTTTTCTCTTGGGCAATCTCTTGGTTAAGCAACGTTTCAAAAAAGATAAAAGAGTTTGATTGGGGCAGACAGTTTCAAGAAAATACGTGATCTGGCAATGGTGTTATATTTTCACCGACGGACATTTACTATTGATTACGAGAATGTTTATTTCCATGTTGGAGTATCTTGCTTAGATCTTCTCCTAGACTAGCAGAAAAATAGACGCCTGACATCGACAAGTGAAATTCTTTTCTATATTCTCTCTCCCTCTCTCTCCTCTCTCTCTCTCTCTCTCTCTCTCTCTCTATCTCTCTCTCCCTCTCTATCTATCTATGTATCTATGTATCTATCTATCTATTTATCCATCTATATCTCTTTCTTTCCTTCGTTCTATCTCTCTTTCTTTATTTTCTCACCTTTTCTCTCTATTACTTCGGTTCCTTCCTTTCTATCTATCTATCTATCTATCTATCTATCTATCTATCTATCTATCTATCTATCTATCTATCTATCTATCTATCTATCTATCGCTCTGCCTAGCTATCTATTTATCTGCTATTATGTGAGAAGATATTCCATTACTATATCGATATGTTTTGTACTTTGTCGAAACTCATTATCATGCAGTTACGATACATGAATTTAAAAGAATGTCTTTTTTGGTCTGCATAGAATGTTTTTATTCCATCTAGTTCGTTTCTTCAATAAAACTTGGATGTCGGAAAAAATGCAATTATCAAACTCAAATGATAAGAGGCGTTTTATATCTATCTTTGCCCATATTTTCCTATTCTCCATCTCTCCGTGCCAGTTGTTTAGAATTGATAGAATACATATTTTGTACTATCCATCTCAATCACAAACCCGTCGCTTAGATATTTCCTCTAATGTTGAAGCCAAAGTTTCAAAGTGCAGTAGAGCCAAGTATTTAAAAAAGGTAAGGAGAAGAATCGAAGTGATTGCACAACCATTAAAGCGTGGAGCTTTAGTTGAGATCTGATCGTCATCTTTGCCTTGGAGGGGTAAAATGAGCAGCTTACGTGACGACCCATGGGAATTTATCATGGTGGGTTGGAGTCGAAACTTCAGTAATTTCAGGTCAGTTCATCTTTAAAAACCTACATACATGCGTCAATTATGAGGCACTGAAACATATCTCTAGACAGTCGGTTTCTACATAACTATCTTTTGTTTGGATTGGAATTGTCCTTTTTCGCTTGTTTGCTCCGTGTGGAAAGATCGGGGTATAGAGCAGATAGAAATGGGGTCGAAGTACATGAAGTTTTAGGGTTGATCTTCGAGTTGAGCAGAGGAAAAGAGATGTTACGATGATTCGATTTAGCTCCTATATTCGGGCATAGACTAACCGCGGTGATGAGAAGTCAAGACCATTAGTTTTGGTTTGGTTTGGGTCCTATG
This sequence comes from Elysia crispata, assembly GCA_033675545.1. Lineage (NCBI taxonomy): Eukaryota > Metazoa > Mollusca > Gastropoda > Plakobranchidae > Elysia > Elysia crispata. The sequence continues at coordinate 44,678 of JAWDGP010005114.1, read as the reverse complement.
TCCTGTTCAATTATCCTAAATGTTCTCACTCTCTTGTGTCCCAGGATCTGAATAATTTGACTAAGCTGATTACCTTAAGATTTCTTCAGTGGCGAAAGTGCACCTTAATGTGTTTGTAGTGCATCATCAAAGCAACAGTTATAATTCAAGACCACAGAACTTATGATAACTAATTTTTTTAAAAAGACTCCAAGGGTATTTTATATACCAAAATTTTACATCACAAGCCAACATAACCCTATATCTGTAAAAAAAAAATCTGTTTCAAAATAATATGTTCACGACGAAGAAACCATTTTAGCAGTGCGTTTCTCGAGAAATCTTCCATAGTGGAGTTAAATAGTAATCTGGAATCTCAAAAGAATCTAAAGCATTAGAAATATCTTTTGTATGTCAGATATCTCAGCCGATAGAGTCTTGGACCAGCAATATGGAGGTCCCGGGTTCTCATCTTAACTTGGGTCATCTAGTGTAGGGGTTTGATCTCATCTAACCAATCCTCCCGTACAGCTTGACAGGGACACCTAACAGTTTCTGTGCCGGTAGAGCTTTTTTTAGGCACAGAATGTGGTAAGACTTATGTGGCTCATAACTTTGGTCTTTTAAGAAAACCTTCGAATGGGTCAAGTAACATAATTATGATAGTGATAATCTACGATGATCATGATACTAATAATAGTTGGTGTCCTTCTACCTTTCCTTTGTCTAATCTCTAATCAAAGACAGAAAAAACGAAAATGAAAACAACACTACAAGGAGAAAAGAAGACAACTATGTGACCAATACAAATTTACACCTAACATATAACTAGACTTTGACCATTGTTCCTTCCACGTTCTTGTTTGTTTTTCATCATAGACTTTTAAATTTAAAAAAAATAGATATCTTTTTTATCCATCCGCGTATACATTGCAGCACAGAGAAGTAAGGAATGTAACAAATTGAACAAAGTAAAGGAATTTAAACATAATATTAACTTTCAAAAAAAATATTGTCAGCTGTTTTTCCATGGCTCAAGGTTTTTTTCCTCACTATCAGTTTTATGTCGTTCTCTTTCAATTAACTTCTCCCGACTGTTCGTCTTAAAAATAAAGTCAAGATCAAGTGTCGATGAATGTGAATTAGTAAACTTACTTTACACCAGTGTTTGTTATTTCCTGGATAAATATTTGTTTAAAAAAAGTCAGGTTGTGGGTACGAAAAAGAGACACTTTGGTTATCGATTTATGGGTGGCATATTGATTAGCAGTCAAGAGGTAATTTCTTTTACTCTGTTGTTTGCCTTTGTCTAGCGCAGCGCTCTAAATGCTCGTTAGGCTTTTGCTAGAGAAAATCTGTCTAAAAGTTTTGTAGAGCGTACACCACTGTAATTTGGATTTCTCTGAACCTGAAAACAAGTAGTTGCATATCTCTTCTATAAATACATGTTGCGACTCTGTGAAAAGCATCAGTGAACATTTCGTGGGATGTGAGTTGTTTAACAAGGCCAAACGACTGCTACTTGTCCTTTCAATTGTTTTAAGTTCATATGAAATACACGTGTAAACAATGCGTGTTGCCACAAATAAATTTGGGAACCTCTATTCTTTTTTATGAGGGTCAAGACAACATCAATAGAGGAGCATTTTATAGGTTGTTAACGAACTATTGAAAGATTTATAAAAGGATATTTGGTCGCTGATTGAAGCGATGTAAAAATGTGAAAAACAAGTTGTTGAAAAAAAATACAGGAAATCCCCTTCAATACTGTACTATTAAGATTAGATTTTGATAAATAAATCATTATAATTATTCTTTCAACATCTTTTTTTAGTCCAAATGTTGATACTCAATTTACATCGAGGAAACTTTAAACTGTATATGATACTTTCTTTGTTTTGTCCTAATGCGGTGGTTAATAATAAGTTGATTTTTTTTAATTTATGATAAAGTGTTGTTTTTCAAGTTTCTATAGTTTCGCACTTTTATGCCTCCTGCAGCAAAATATTTAAACTTTCTTTTCCGTCTAAGTCACAAGGAGTTTCTGATAAAGACTTGAGAATTCGTTTGGAAACTTAACGAATCTGGAGCGTTTGACTTTCTCAAAAAAAAAAAGCTGAACTCTGCTTTAAGTTTTTGGTATCCATAAAATGTTAACGGAGAACCTACACCCTTCGAAAGGGTTGAAGCTGTAAATTATTTATTTTTTTCAATAATTTATGGCGCGAGAAAAGTATGGTTATTTGAAATGCGTAGGATAAAACACTTCTTACGTGTTCGAAATGCTAATCTGGACAGAGTTGGTACCATTTGACTTGGAATGATGATTAATTCTGTAAAATAAAGTTGTAGATTTAGATAGATCTTGGTGAATTTGTTCTCTGTATGCGTGACTCGCAAAATACTGTTAAATTTTTCTTCTAGTACTGTTAAGGTATGTATTAAATACTAAAGACATTTTAGTAAAGACCTGAAAATTTACAAGTGGTTCGAGCTTGAACATGCTTTGAAAAAATACGTAAAAGAGTGATACTGTAATCGAAAGCTTATAAAGGCGTTATGTTTGTCTCTAAAGCTGTTAACATGAAATGTTCTTCTTTCAGTATTTTGCAATTCAAAGTAAGCAGATTTGACATATTTTCAATCCCTAAAGCATTGTGCACAAACAGTTGATAAAGTTCATGCGTTTTATGATAGATTTTTAAAAAAATTCTTTTTTAAAAGGATATCATACCACGCAGGAGTTGAGCAAATTTTGTTTGTATTGCTTCTTAGACTCCTTCATTATAATTACCAATACTTTATTTTGTGCCTTGTATTTCGTAACGTATATTTGCGTGTCTTTGTTTTACTCTCAATTTTTGTTTTTCTTTTCATGACGTTTGAGACAAGCTAACTAATTTTTTATTCGTAAATCATTACCTGTCAACACAACACGTGTGCATATTGTGGTAGATGCATTTGAAATGCTGCAGTAAATATTCAAGACATTACGCGAATGTTGCGTGGCTTTTCATTCATTCGAACCGTCCCAAGTAAGATCCCCGTTGCTCGAGAGGATCTCAGGAGTCATAACTCCTAAACCCTTAGCAAACAGCAGTACAAGGTGGCATATGCACTGGCAGGAAGGGGTGAATTTTGGGATATCATTTCACATGCAGTTATTAGAGAGCGTTATTTTGTGAACATTTTTGCTGCATCAACATATTACAATCAGCTTTGAAAAATTGAAGAAAAATGAAATTTTTTTTTCTTTCAGTATGCATTTTTAATCTTGATATTATTTAAAGCATAGCGCTGTACAAATATTTTATACGCTAAAAAAATTCTGCGCAATTCTATGCCATTGAAATGAAAAATATTTGTGTAAGCAGTATCGTAGTCCTTGGCCAACTGTTTCTTTCACGTAGACAGAATGTCATGTTACAGTTAAGAAGTCTGAAGTCCTGTTCAGCTCACTCAGGCCGGGTAAGTTAGCGACGAGCAGGAGCTCCAGCACCGCCTAGAGAGTTGACTATACCAGCAAGGAGATTGAAGCCACACTTCAGCTGGCACTTAGAGGAGCAGACGGGCAGTTTGATGCCGCATGAGAGGACATTCAAACCTCCAAGTAGTCCAGCATCAGAGGAATCAGCACCTGCGCATTCGGCGTTCTGTTCTCCACATTCGGTAGCGCAGGTGTCAGCGCAACCGCAGGCAGCACTGCATGCCATGGCACAGACGCCATCTAGAGTATCACACAAGTTGCCGAAAATATCCGCAAAGGTACAGGCCTGTTTCTGAAAAGCGCACTGGGCGCTGCAAATTTCGGTGCAAGGAGTTGCGTTGACCGTATAGGCCAACATAGCAACAATGGCACATACAGCGAAGGTCTTCATTGCTTGGACTGGCTGGACTTCAGTGTTGACTCAAGGCGAAGTGGTAGAGTGGTGAAAGCCTAAAGCGAGGACAACTTTTATAGAGATACATTATTTATGCAAAACCAATCAAAACTGGATAGTCTTACAATGTCTCGCAAACACTCGTGTTCCATTAATGGATCAAGAAATATTCAAAATAAAAAGATCAAACGAGCGGTTAAATGGGCAAAGATAAAGGGTGTGAATTTCTAAAAACAATTACACAATTACAAATTCATTGCATATGTAATGCTCTGTATGTTATTTTATGATGCCTCAGAACGCATCTCATTTTATCTTACCTTATATTTTTTTTTTTTTTTTGAGACACCCTGCTTATCCTGCTGGACATGACGGTTGGGTCGTTTCATGTGAATGTTTAACAGGCAATCAATGCATCTTTGTTTTTACATTATAACATTATACTACTACTACTACTACTACTACTACTACTACTACTACTACTACTACTACTACTACTACTACTACTACTACTACTACTACTACTACTACTACTACTACTACTACTACTACTACTACTACTACTACTACTACTACTACTACTACTACTACTACTACTACTACTACTACTACTACTACTACTACTACTACTACCACCACCACCACCATCACCACCAGCAGGTGTATTAAATTCTAAATTTTATTTTAATCTCAGGCCGGAAATATTTCTTGAAAGGGAAGAAAACTTGAGTTTTCATACCATGTATGCTCTGGATTTCATATGCAATCCTCAAATCCTTTTTTTTATGTAAATAAATTAGCGCCTCGCATGGAAGAACTGAATTGTCATTAAATTAACATGTCTGTTGTTACCTTTGTAGGTTCATCATTTCCGAATCTTAAAAGCTGCTTGTTCTTAACAAAACTGAATTACACAAATCCCGATCTTTCTACGCTAAATCTCAATTCATTCTAGATCTAGTTTCGAGTGATTATTTATAAGCCAAGGACTAGATTTAATACATTGTAAGGCCTTTCCTTCATCTGGGAAATCAGCTAATATTTTACATCTTTAAAACCTATTTAAACATTTTTAAACGTTATAAGCGGGCTAAGAATTCCCAGCAAAAATGCCAAAATATGCACTGCTTTCCTGGAATTAAAAGTCTCTAATCTTTTCAACCTATGTGATAATATAATTATGTTGAAAACTATTTATTACTAGATTTGGAAATTACAAAGTTAGCTAGCTATTGTTATTTTCTTTGCATTCTCGGATGTGAATTTATCACTATCGTTTGTGAAAAATACATTGTAATTTAGTTCACTGTCTATACCTAGTCGCAGAGTTTGGACTTTTTACTAGATTTTCTGCATTATTCAGCCCTCTCTTCCATTCATAATCCAGCCTTTTTCTTCATAATTATATTTTTTTTTCGGACTGAGGGGCCGCTGTATTCTCTCGTACTATCTTTTGATACAGTCATACTTCAACAAAACAGTTATTGATTGGTGCTGGCAGGTTCATGAGAATAAGTGGTCTGACAATGGCAGTATATCTCAAAAACGAGAGGCCATAATTGCGCTATTCATTCCAGTACACAGTGTTACCATAGGGATCATCTCACGTAGCCCTAAGATGTCATTTATGACAGAAAAGGTACATGCTTCACTAGAAAATCTTTCTCTCACACACACTCTCTTTCTTTCTCTCTCTGTTACTAGTTTTCTTTGTTATACCTTCCTCCTTCTCTACCTTTCTTTTTCCCTCTTACCTATTATTTTACCTATTCATCTATCTATCTAGCTATCTATCATTCCCTATTTTGTCTTAGCTCAATATGATGGAGTGAGATTTATAAATTAAAAAAAAAAATGTCTTATTTGGTTCTTCAAGGAATGCCTTGATTCCATTACATCTAGTTAGTTGCTGAATCAAACATTAGTGAGGGAAAAAATGTTATGTATAAATCCAGGTGATCAGAGGCATTTTTCTATCCCCCCCCCCCTCTTTTTTTCCCATCTCTCCATATTTTTCCAACCTAAATCTCTAACTATTGACTCAATGGAAAGGAGAATTTGGTGCCTGTTTAATCCTTCCCCATCACAGACCCCTCTCTTAGATTAATTTCTTATGAAGTGGCAGAAGTAACAAAGCCAGGTAGTGCCAAGTTGTGGAGAGGAAAAGAAGAATCTCTTTGACGGTACCACGAGTTCTTGCATGGGGTCCTGGTTGATACCTCACCGTCCATTTTTGTCCTGAAGGAGTACAATTGGGTGGTCTAGTGCTATCCCTTGTAAGATCATCGCCAAAGGTTGGAATCGAAACTTCAAAAGATTCAGATCAGCTCGTCCTTATAAGTTAAAACTCTTCGCTCTGAAACATATCTCTAGAGAGTCGATTTATATATATATATATATATATATATATATATATATATATATATATCTTTTGGTTGGGTTTGAATATATGTGTTTTGCTTCTTCGCTTCGTATGATCGAATCGATGGGTTGAGCAGATGTCTGTATAAAGGCGATTGGAGGTTCATTCGTCAAGTGAAGCAGAGAAAAAGAAGCTAATACGAGCATCGGGTTAAGCTCCTGTTATCAAGAATGGAATTACTACGTAGTTATAAAAAACTTCAGACCCTCACTTTAATTTGGGCTATAGGCCCTTGTGTATTATGTTCTAATATTCAGCTATATTTATTATTGTCTGTACAAATTATCTTTTTTTTTTACTTATAGGTATTTTTGTTTCTTATATCTGCTATCATGTATGAGAGCTGTAATGTGATTCTTTAAAAAAAACAAACCGACTTAGTTACGAGCCTTGTGAGGTCATGAGTGAAGAACGGGCATGTCAATTAATGAAGTGCATCATCAAAGTGATGCTGAAATAACGCTTAAGTCAGTAACACTAGGTAACTCCACATCACTAACAAACATAATAAATTATAAGAAAACAAAATTTTTGTGTTTTGGAAAATATCTGCTCACAATGAAGAGTCCATGTTAAAGTGCGGTCGAGAGAAGTTCCTAAGCGTGATAAATTTCTTTTGAGAAAATAAAAATTTGTTGAAAAATGTAATAAATCTAATTAAAGAATCGCCTCAAATCTACAATGTCATGAACCAATCAACGCCAGTGTCTGATTTGAAACAAGAAGAAGATCAGGATTAATTTGTATTTTTCCTTTTTTTTCCCGCTGAAGAGACAATGCTTGAAAGAAACGGTGTGAATTTAGGTTCTGATTTGATTGATTACACTAGTTTTCTATTCAAAAAGAACGATCTTATACAACTTGTCTTTGTTAGAGTCCAATGCTACTCTCTCTCTCTCTCTCTCTCTCTCTCTCTCTCTCTCTCTCTCTCTCTCTCTCTCTCTCTCTCTCTTTCTCTCTCTCTTTCTCTTTCTCTCTATCTATCTATCTATCTATCTATCTATCTATCTATCTATCTCTCTCTCTCTCTCTCTCTCTCTCTCTCTCTCTCTCTCTCTCTCTCTCTCTCTCTCTTTATCAATCTATCATCTTTATCTCTCTCCTTATCTATCTGTCTTCTTTTCGTACGTTCTCCAACCCATTTCTCTCTCCTTACATTTACGCCCCCATGATCAAAAGTAAGATGACACGCCCTCACAGACCTTTTTCGTGACAAAAATATAAATAATTGATAAGAACAGCATTGCTGTACAAATTAAATGATTTTACAACATATTTGACATAAAACATATATTTCCATTACCGGACAAGGTTTCAAATCTATCCTTCGCAAAAGAGATTCAACACAAATATTCAAATATTCTGAATCTGTGTTCTTCCATATAGAAATTGTTTGTCACTGATTCCAGAAAATAAAATGATGTGAGGCAAATGTTTATCATAGGAACGGCAATTGTAATTTCGATAAAAAAAAAAAAGGTTGAATCGTTTGATTTGTTATTAAGTAGTGTCTTGTTTGTTCATAAACTGCTTTACTGGCTGCTTTGCATGTCCTGCGCCGCGTCGAGTTGCCCTCTCTGGCTAACTGCTGCTGAGGAGTGCTCTTTCATGAAATTGTTACAACTGGTTTTGTCGTTGTCTACGTAGGACCCTATCTGATATTATCTTCCCCATGTTAGCTAGGACTGAAGTCTGGCATTACAGCTGGCTAAAGGCCAAGAACATCAATACGTCTTTGTTTACTAAGAACTGTCGGTTCTCTCTGGCTGTGCGGGTGGAGCATTGTCCTCCTGCAGGGTAAATGAAGGGTTTTCGTTTTAAGTAGAAAAAAACATGATGTTACTATAATGGTGGCTGAGTGACTGGCACTTAAACACATCTTAGCTATAAGCCTCTGGACAAATCTTCAGGATTTCTAACTAAAAAAAACACAATGAATGTTTTTGGATGAAAGTTTGATGTTCCCAAACCTTCATTTCGTTGTATAAGAGAATAATTCTGTTAGACCAAAAAAAAAAAAAAAAGATCTGGTTTTAGCTGCCACTGCTCCTTCTCCTTGATCTTTTTCTAATTTAGCAATAATTCAGTCTTGGTGCTCTAGATGTTTGGCTGAATATGATGTGTATAATATAAAAAAAAACATGATGATATTGCCATGGCAACAGCTCAAGCATACTGTCTCTCTTGGTTATCAGGCGAAACAAAGAACAAAATTTACTTTAAGCTTGGAAGAAGTAAATTTGCTGAGTTCGATTTGAAATTACGGTCTTAAAAGTGTCTAAAACGCTAAAAACATTATGTGCCAGATATCTTTGACTGTGAAGCATTGGACATGCAATGAAGCGGTAGAGAGTTCGCATGCTGAAAATCTGATGGAACCGGTAAGGGCTATGGGTTCGATTTATAAAAAAAACCGATGCGTTTGAATCAAATGTTTTTGGGGGTTTTTTTTTTAGATGTTTTCAGTATGTTTATAAAGCCAACCGGACCTTTTTGTTGATGGGAACGATTGGTGATCTTGGGCTTCAGGATAAACTTTTATTTAATCTTGTTTACTAGTTCTTGGATAGAAGAGGATCATATTTATTTAATCATAAGATAAGTATCGAAGGTTCATGGCCTCTGCATTCTGGGACGCACGGAATGCTCTGTTGTTTTGATGGATTGTTGTTGGGTTGTAGTTTTTTTTGTTGTTTTGTCTTTTTTTTTCTTTTTTTTTTTTTGTTGTTTGTTTGTTTGTTTTTTGTTGTTTTTTTTTTTTTTTTTTTTTTGTTTTTGGGGGGAGGGGGTGGGGGTGTCGTTGAATGTGTTTGTTTTGTTTTTATATATTTTTTTTTTGCTTTTTTGTTTTTGCTACTATTTAGACAATAAGCATGCGTTTAAATTCCTCATATCATTGAAAAAAATTGACAGAAATTATAATAATGGCGAAAGAGGCATGGGCAGCCAAGCAGTGGCGTTGTTGATATCAAAACCGAGACGTTTTGGAGTTAACTTTACAGTGAGGAATTGTTCGTCCTTAAATTGCTCTAGATTAAACTTTGCAGAAATAATTTAATCAATATATTATTTACTATTCACTAGCCTCATTGATGGTTGTACTTACCTTTTTTTAAATTAGCGTTTAGTTATGTTTTTAAGCTTTTTTAAGGCCCTTATGTCCACTGATGTTCTTTTGACTATAGGTTGTCAATTTTTTAACTTTAATATAGTGAATCCCAATCATTCAAAAACCGGAGACATAAAGCCATGTAAACTCATTTGTATGTGCGGTTTTTGTTGGTTTGGTTTAACTTTTGATTTGCAACGAATTGGGTTTTTTCTTTATTTTTTTTTTCCTTTGTAAGGGATAGGAGAGAATTTTCAATGGACGAATGTCTTTTATTTGTCTTGGATTTAAAGGACTAAATCCACATTGCTATCTGCAGGTACATTGTTAATGGGTTTGAACCCCACACCGTCAGCAGGTAACCGTAGGTGAAGCAGCCCAAAAAGTTACTAAACTTCTTCTAAGATCGAAGTTATTTTTTCTTTCAAACATTGATGGAGTTAGGATACACGGCAGTTTTTTCAGTAGAAGTTTTGAAATCCGGCTTTCTAGCTAGCATAAGTTATTCATAGGAAAATACTCCTACGTGATGTCTCTTATCTTTTCAGCTATTCCTTGGCCGACGGTGGCTTATCTGTTGTGCAGACAAGGCTTGAGATCGCATTATTGAGGACAGGCTTTATCAAACAAGCAAACAACAGAATGTAAAAATAGATTCTTTAAAATAAAAAAGCCATGATTAAGGTGAGGTTTTTGTTTTCTAATACTCTGAGATGCAACAAAAATCGAGTTTTAAGTTTTTTCAAAGTTTTTTCAGAGGAGGTAGTGCAGAGTATTCAGAGTGTTTATATTGAAACGGCGCTCACAGTTTTGTTAAAAGCTTTTTCTTAACTTTATGATATAAAACATTTTGCAAATAAAAACAAAAAACTATTCAGTGCGTTATAAATCCTGCGTTATGTCCTAGCACAGTTTTATTTTTGTTAAAGAACGAGAAATATGTAAGTTATTTGAAATATCTCCTCTACTGGTGTTTTCAATAGCCGGATTGATCATAGAAAATAAATTATGCAGAAGTGGAGTGCGAAACACCTAAAAATGTATTTGGAGCTAAGGTTGAAAAAAAGAAAGATTGTCCCTAGAGTAGAGTTTAGCCAGACACCAATAAATATTAGATCTATAATTTAATATGCCAGAAACTATGAAAATATTGCACTAAAATATACTTTCACACACAATTGTCTTGAATGACTTAAGAAAAACATTTTAATTTCTTTATTAAAGTGCGTTTTTTTGTGTTAATGTAAAAAAAAAAAGTTTAAGAGCTGTACAAATATATCTACATCAGAAGTGTCTCAACAGATTAATAGGCAAGATGCAAGTAAATTTTCAATGCAGAACAAAAAAAAAAATGAAAAAAAAATAGCTTCTTAGAAAATGCAGTTACAAAAGTAGTATCACAGTTCTAGATCAGTGGTTCCTCTTGAGAGTGCAGAGTGTGACAGTGCAGTCGGCGAGATGATGTTGAGGTCAAAGATCAGAGTTCGGGTCACTGTGTCACCGACTGGCCGTCAGTTCCACCAGCTCCACCAGCTCCAGTGACAGCGTTGACCACTCCAGCAAAAAGATTGAAGTTACACTTCATTTGGCAAGAGGATGAACAGACAGACACGTTGATGCCGCACGACAACACGTTCAAATCACCGTGAGGTACAGCAGCAGAATCATCCCCTTTGCATTTTGAGGGTTCATCGCCACATTCAGCAGCACAGCTATCAACACAAACACAGGCAGCAGCACATGCCATGGTGCAGACGCCATTCACAGTGCCACACAAGTTGTCCGGAATGCCCGAAAAAACACAGGTTTTCTTTTGCATGGTGCATTGTGCGTTACAGATATCAGTGCATGGGGTTGCGTTGACCGTATAGGCCAAAAGGGCAGCTATGGCAAAGGTTGCGAAGGTTTCCATATCAATGGTGACTGAGCGTGAAGCTGTATTTCAGAGAGGTTCAGGGCACAGTGATCAGCGAGGAGCAAGAGCAGCTTTTATAAAGATATATGCGCAAGTGTAATTAAAAGTTCTGAGCCGCGTATTTTCATTGCAACGAGCGGAGACTCTTGTTGCAAGCAATGCAGTGGAGGATGCAAAAATAACCTTGGAACTAACAGAGAATGCAAAGCCAGTTAGTGCATAGTTATTTTATCGTGCTTTGTGCTATACCTATTCCATTACAAAGCAATTTCATTTATCACTTTTTTTTCTTTTTTACTTTTTTTTTTTTGGTTTGTTGTTTAATTTAGTCTGGTTAGTTGAACTCTTACACTTTGCAAAAAAGCGTTGTAGATTAATTTACACTAGGCAATATGGCCACCAATTCAATAAGTACATAAATTATGTGTGTGTGGGTGAAAGAGAGAGAGAGAGAGAGAGAGAGAGACACACACACACACGGAGACAAAGTGTGTGAGTGTGTAAGTTGGAAGATAAGGAGGTGATTGTCAAGTTCATGGTGGCCTCAACAAAATATTTGTCTCCTCTTAATTTTTTTTCCTTTTTACTTATTTGTTATGTTTTATGTATTATTCAAAATCAAACTGGATTTTTGTTTGTGGTCATATATAGTAATATATATATATAATAATTTTTTTTTTTTTTGAAAAAAAACATAAATGCCTTTTTGAAAATTAAAAGTCATTACTGTCCAAGTAAAAAAGTGAAAACGAAAAAGGAGATTTCAGTTTTGCAAGTTCAAAAATGTTAAGGAAAGAAAAGGACGTTGAAGTGAGAAAAAGATCAGGAGATGTATGTTGGCTATGCATAATATATAAATAACTCTTCTAGTGATGTGATACGAAATGATATGATAACGCTTTGATTAAAAGCAGATACAGATGTCTCCATTAATTTGATACGTGAAGAAAAGCGCCTGAAAGGCAGAGCAAAGTTGTAGGTACAACTATAACCATTCAGTAACAACGGCTGGCGTCAACCTTTTGATGAGGAGTTCATTACCGGACTGGCTGGCTGCTTCACCGAACTGCCCTCACAGTGAGATGAGGTAGGGAATGATTATGGTTATGAAAGAGTAAAATGAGAAGGGCAGCTCAAAGAACAAAGAAAACAAACAAGAGACGGTAGAATTTCAGTATTGTTGCATTTATTTAGATTAGCAATCTTGATTTTTATCTCTCCAAAAAATTAGTCTTTCTTTTTGTAGATCAAAGAACCCTGCTTTAAAAAAAGAAAAAAAAAAAACATCCTGATGTTATCGGAATCATTTTTGGCTAAATTGAGGTATAGTCAAAATCCTCTGCACTTTTACAAGATAAGATACCAGGAGCTTTATTATTGGCCAAGAAAGTTTCAATATTCCTAAATAGTTTATATGGGCTTCATTTCTTTTAAATGACCAAACTAGTTATAGCAGACTTCACATGGAAATGCAATGCAAATATTCAAGGCGAGCACAGAAAAGAGAGAGAGACAGAGAGAGAGAGAGAGAGAGAGAGAGGCAGACAAATAGACAGACAGACAAACAGAGGGGGGCGGGAGAGAGAGAGAGAGACAGAGAGAGAGAGAGAGACAGAGAGAGAGACAGAGAGAGAGAGAGAGAGAGAGAGAGAGAGAGAGAGAGAGAGAGAGAGAGAGAGAGAGAGAGAGAGAATTAACAAAGTTATGAAAATTGGAATACTGAAAAACAGGCAAATAGGTTTTAATAGAGAGGGGTGCAGAGGTAAAGAAAGATAATACAAAAAGATACAGAGAAATTTAGTATCAGGTATTCATCTAAATAATGAATCGAGTGAGACTAAAATAAAAGCACAGAGAGGAAAGAGGGAGAGAGAGAGACAGAGACAGAGACAGAGACAGAGAGAGGGAGGGAGGGAGGAAAAGAGAGAGAGAGAGAGAGAGAGAGAGAGAGAGAGAGACAGACAGACAGACAGACAGACAGACAGACAGATAGACAGACAGACAGACAGACAGACAGACAGGCAGACAGACAGACAGAGACAGAGACAGAGAGGTAAAAGGGGTGGGGGATGGAAATGGGGGACACAGAACAAATAAGCGGCTGCTCCTCCAAACGCTTCCGCAGTATTATTTTAACACTCTTTTAAAGCCTCAAAGTTATTCCTACTCCCGGTGTATACAGGTTCTCTACATTATCTAAAAACTGTGATCTCGTGCATCTTCTTAATAAATTTACGTTTGCTGCGATTGGGAAGTACTTCCTCTTAATTCTATCCCTTTTTTTCCTTCGCTCTGTCCTTCTTTTCTTTCTGTTTTCTCTTATCCCTCTGTTCCCAGTCACGCTCCTCCTCCTCCTCCTCTTCTTCTTCTTCTTCTTCTTCTTCTTCTTCTTCTTCTTCTTCTTCTTCTTCTTCTTCTTCTTCTTATTATTCTTCTTCTTCTTCTTCTTCTTCTTCTTCTTCTTCTTCTTCTTCTTCTTCTTCTTCTTCTTCTTCTTCTTCTTCTTCTTCTTCTTCTTCTTCTTCTTCTTCTTCTTTTTCTTCTTCTTCGTCGTCGTCGTCGTCGTCGTCGTCACCGTCGTCTTATGTTTTTTTCTATTTTTTAGTACGATAATAAATTTAGTGATTATTATTTTATGGTAATGGTTTTATAAATATATAAATAGTAGTAGTAGTAGTAGTAGAAGTAGTAGTAGTAGTAGTAGTAGTAGTAGTAGTAGTAGTAGTGGCAGTAATATTAATATAGTAGTAGTAGTAGTAGTAGTAGTAGTAGTAGTAGTAGTAGTAGTAGTAGTATTAGTTGTAGTAATAGTAGTAATAGAGGCAGTAGTACTAGTAGTAGTAATAGTAGTAGTAGTAGTAGTAGTAGTAGTAGTAGTAGTAGTAGTAGTAGTAGTAGTAGTAGTAGTAGTAGTAGTAGTAGTAGTAGTAGTAGTAGTAGTAGTAATAGTAGTGGTGGTGGTGGTTGATGTAATAGAATGTAATAGTATTTAGTTGTATGATTTTTCAGTACAATCCTTTTTGAAATAAATAAAAGCTAGGTGTGATTTTGGGAGGCTAAAATATATTATCACCCGTTCTGTTAACTAAATGACTTTCAAATTCCCAATATTCCTATCTTTACAGATTGTAAAGCCATTTGAAATAATCTTTCACAATACATTCTCAATTTTCGATCAAGAAATGATTGGTGCTAACTTTTATGATCAGTCTCCAGAATTTTTTTTTTACAATGAGGTCCCTGCTCCATTCGCTCCTGCTATTTCGATGGCTTTGATTTGTGAGTTCGTGGTGGTACCTTTCCTCCTCATTTGCTGATAGTTTTCTTTATTTTAAAAGCGGCCGAATGGGTGCAAGTCATATCTTTGGACGATCGAAGGGTCACATTTCCTTCCGCCTCTCTCTCTCTCTCTCTCTCTCTCTCTCTCTCTCTCTCTCTCTCTCTCTCTCTCTCTCTCTCTCTCTCTCTCTCTCTCTCTCTCTCTCTCTCTTTCTCGCTCCCTCTTTCTCTCTCTATTTCTCTCTTTCTCTCTTTCCTCTCTCATTTCTCTCTCTTTCTCTTTCTCTCTTTCTTTGCGTGTATTCCACTGCTGTGGTAAGCATCATTTTCATCAGTATTATTAATGTTACAGCTTTAGATAATCAGGGACTCTTTCCGTTGAATTTTGTTACTTTATTACACAAGACTAGGATGTGGGACGATGTGTGATCTCAAGAATTTACCACGGTTCTTTAGGTCAGGATAACAGACCTGTATTTTTCCCGTCCAAAATAAAATCAATGAGCGCAAACATTAGAGTGTATTAAATCTGGCGACACAACGTTGCGCTTATCTGTAACACAAGGTATAATAATTTGGATTCCGAATAGTCTAATAGTTCGGATTGTTGTTTTTTTCCCACCGCCATGGATCTTGTAAAATATCCTTCATACAAAGCAATAATATTTGGTGTCCTGAAGAGGTCATAAATTTCTATAATAAATTGTTATCCTCCTTCTGGAGACTCCTGGGCGTCAATGAAATATATAATTTAACCTCTTCAATTAAATGAGTCTTTACTGACATCTTCTTTTAAACAGAACTTTTGAAAGGAGGTTAACCCGGATTTTACAATACCTCGAAGGACCTTGGTTTTTCACACCTGCTGCATGTGAAAGTGAATTGTACATTAAGAGTAATTATGAGTGAAAGTTTAAATAAATTTCAGCCGAGGAATATCTAAGTCAAAAGAAAAAAGATAATTGAGACTGTTATAAAATCAATACATAAAATCATTTTTTAATTATTCTAGATACCAAGATAGTTCAGTAGTATATGATTTCTTTCGCACTTATTGTAAAAGCATGTGCGTTTAAGAATTTTGATTGGTTAATATTAATGACACGTTTAAACATAGTTGCTATAGTTAATTGTGCAATTGATATAAGAGCTATTAAAAAGAAAGAAAATGATGTCACCAAAAGTGTACCCTTTAGGAAAAAAATGGAATGTATTATGAGTTATGAAACTGGTATCAGCTTTCTAAAGTTATATCGCCTGATAGGAGAACGGGCCTGTTAACGTGCAAATGAGGCGCAAGTTGAAACCCCTGCCCAAATTTCGCTGACAATATACTTTTTTTTCCGTGGGGTCACTCTCCCTCAAGAAGCCGGTTTTAACAAACTCATTAAAATTTAATTAAACTGGCTCAGATTTCTATATAAAAAAAATCTCTTCACAGAGGAGATCATTTTTCCGTAAACCTCTCGATTTACACATCTCATCTGTGGTAGAAACTCAAGTCAAGTCAGCCATAACCATGAACACCTTCGCAGCCATAGCCGTTATTGCCATGTTGGCCTATACGGTTAACGCAACCCCATGCACTGATATCTGTAACGCTCAGTGCACCATCCAAAAACAAAGCTGTGACTTTACGGAAATTTTCGGCAACTTGTGTGACACCATCAACGGCGTTTGCACCCAGGCATGCACCGCTGCTTGTGCTTGTGCTGACAGCTGCGCTGAACAGTGTGGTGGTGAGTACGCCACCTGCAAGAGTGGTGATTCATCTCCTGCAGGACCTCTCGGTGGTCTGAACGTGCTTTCTTGTGGCTTCAACTTGTCTGTCTGCTCCGCTACCTGCCAGCTGAAGTGCAACTTCAACCTCTTGGCTGGTGTAGTCAACTCTCTTGGTGGTGCTGGTGCTGCCGCTCAGGCCTCGATTGAATAAACTGAACTCAGTCTCGGATTTGTTATCAGCACGAAGACGCTCTGGGGGTTTGCCTGACCACGGACTGAGATTTTGGTTTGAGAACGTTACAAACATAAGCGGTAACAGTGATTGACAAGTGTGACGCTTTATGCGTTTAAGATTGTCGCATTTGCAAACTGCCATGACGTATGTTTGGGGTTTCTCTATCAGACGATGGTTGTATAGCTCTCAAATTATTTTTGTATCAAATAAAGGAAGGTTATTTACAAACCAATACACTACTTATTCACATTACCTTCCAGTTTGCCAGGGCTTTTCAATTAATTGTACTATAGAAAAACAGACTTAATAGATCATGATATCTGATAGACATGTCTGGGTTCTGATCTTGTACTCTCTAATATCTAGCCCGCGACTGTTTCAGAGTCAGTAAACCGAGTCCTGCTCGATGATGGTGGAGATTTTTAGGGGGTTGTTTTGCTTAGATATGGACATACTGCAATTCTAGACATTTCTGAAGCAAAAAATCTGGATTCCAGATGTGTATTCGATACAAATTCATGATAAATAAATATGTAGCGATTCAAGTTTGTAAAATTACATATTCGTAATGACTTGGGGGAAGATACATTTGCATTGATTGGGCTTTTGAAAAGTCATATGTGTATCCGTCGGGGAAAAGTGCGGAATTGTCGCAATTTGTTGTTTCGAGATATGATCCAAAATAGACAAAAATTGTTAGGCGTAAAAAATTTAGGTCCCGGTGTTGTTTAACTCTACAATATTTGTTTTACCACATCATGAAAGATCAAATGTGAAAAACTACAAAAATATTTATTTTGATTTTTTTTTTTTTTTTTTTTTTTTTTTTTGTGATGGGTTTAAGGAACAAATTATTCAAAAGCGGCCTAAAAACATAGCTTTTAAAACCGTTACTCGTTGGTCACGGCGTAACGATAAAAACCATAGCGGTCATGGAGTTCACAGCACTGGAAAGGAAATTTTTACGTCTGCACCGTGTGAACCATTGCGCATGAATATTACGATACCGACAGTTATGCGCGTACGATAAACACAAGCATGTCTGGACATCTTGCATTTCGATGATGGGCGCATTTTTATATCTATTATTTCGAATCTAAAATTCGTCGTCACCATACGACTCTGTGTTTATATGATAAATTTGCTCCGAAATTACTACTTTTATACCAAAAAGATAATTTTTTTCTAACACTTTACTCTAGAGTAGTCATTTCTTACTTTTCTACTACAGCATTAAGTTGCGCACATGAATATACTTGTATGGTTGTTTTTATTCATTTGGGAAACTTCGGGGTTAACAAAAAAAGTCGACATTTCGAGAACAATTTTGATTTCTTAAATAAAAATAAAAAATAAAAAACACTCGCAATCAAGATATATGTGGGGAACCTATAGATTTTCAAAGTTTAACCTGTAATCTAAACGAAGTCTAATTTTGTTTAAAGCTAAAATTGAAATTACCACGTCGTCAGAGACGCTGTTTTTTAAAAGATGGCGACGCGGGATTAGCGTGAAGAATTATTCATCGCGGGTCGCAAATGTTTTAAATAAAGATAGAAAAAGGTCTCCTGGATGTTGTTGTTGAGTTTTTTCGCAAAGATGATCCAATCAGACGTAGAGGATGATAGATTCCACAGAATGTGTATTTCATCGTGGTCTTGAAAAGCAGTTTTATCTACTTTAGAGCTCTTGATCTAAGCTAAATAACTTCAGTAATTGCTTTCAATCCGTACTCTTGAGACTACATGTTGTACTCTAGATCTAAATTTAAATTCAGAAACATTTTTGCCTTTCCTCCTCCATAACTACTAAAGTAGAACTAGATCTAAGTCTAGTTTTAAATATAATTATTCTGGTATAACGTTTTGTATGTTTCTTGTTGGAGATAATACTCTTGATTTTTATGACTTCAAGAAGCTGGGTTCATGTCACTTATTTCAGTGTTGCAATGATTCTGTCATTTATCAATGAGTTTGAACCGCAGTTGAGTCAAGTGATAAGGGTGTCGATGATGTTAGCTCTTTTTAGTGCTGTCACCCACACCACACACATTGTGCTCGCTCTAAGGCGACAATCTAGGGAACATGACACAGGCACAGCCAGTCTTGCAACTACTTGGACCTCGAACAAGTTTCTTTGTGTTGCAAACTAAATTAAAGATCGTCTTCCATGCTTTTTAGTTTTTGAGAGAGAGAGAGAGAGAGAGAGAGAGAGAGAGAGAGAGAGAGAGAGAGAGAGCTGTTGTATGATACTCATGGTCTGTAACAGTCCCTCTCTAAGATCAAACGAGATGTTGCTGTGCCAACGAAAACTGAATGCGACATGCACATCACTTTCCAGACTGAAAGGCTTATGTAAAAAGCACAGCGCAAGTGAACAAAAAAAAATGACTATTATTTTCTTGACCGACGCATTTGTTAGGATGTTTTTTTTAATATGGACATTGCGATGAGGGTAAACCACTAACACATTACAGGAATGTAGGTATTAAGCCAAGGCTTATGTGGTTACATCCTCAACAAAGATAAATTCGGTTCAGCCCTGTGCCAATAAACCTCGTGATGAATTTATCTTTTCACCCCAGTGAAGGCACATTTATCAACATTCTTCAACAACTTTGTTGGCATCAAGAAATGCTAACACTTCCGCTTTCTGGCTGATTGTTTCAGCCACTGCACAGCTGGCAGCCGACATGGAGGGAGAAGTTCATGTCCGATTGCTTAAAAACTTTACAAAGTTCCCCTTACACAACTCTTTCCCATAATCAAATTCATCATCTGGTTTGCATGAAAATAGGTAGACTTACCTATGCAAGAAGATCAGAGAGTTTGTCTCAAACCCACACAAAGATGTAATGGTACTCAAACTATTAGTCTTGTTACCCGACGATGAAAACGGCAATGACTTGAACCTCCAACCTCCTCCCAAAAAGGCTAAAATGAGAAATGGGAAGACTTAACACTTTTGTAAATGTATTTTGCTACCTGATATTAAGTTTTGAACAACTTTCTGCTTGAATTTAATTCAAATTTTGCTATATTGGTACTGAAAATCATTGCAAAATCTTTGAGGCTGTTTTTCTCAGTTTGCATGTCGACATGGGTTGAATCTTGAAACTTCATAAACAAAATAACTGATTGAGAAATTTTAAAAATTCAAAAACCTCACAAAATAGCATAAACTAAAGTTGAAGAATCAGTTGACACATGCGATAGTATATTTTTTATATATATCCCTAATACTATATTTGGCCTGAGACTACACGGCTTGATATGTACAAACAACTTTTTTAGTTACATAGTATATTAATACATGTATGCAATTAAATGAGTTTCTTGGAAACATTTTGATATTCAAAGGGCTTTATAGGGCAACTTTATTTCCTTGAATGGCTTCAGAAGTAGGGATAGAACGCGTGAATACTGATTTTTTTTTTTTAATTCTTTACTGCGGAACACTTTGTCTTTCTTTTTTAATAATTACATGCTGAAAATCCCATTCTCTGAACGGCACCTTGGTGTCTATTTGCCGGGTCTGGGGTGCATGTAGATCAATGTAATAAATAGGCTTATAAATGGTCTTGATATCTATCATTATACTTATATGCTTCCACCTATTCATCTTTACTTAGAATCTAGATATCTCGGCCTAGATTAGATTCTAGATCTAGATAAAGTGTCTTTATTGTTACATCGATGGGCAGTCTAACCTAGATATTGGATCTAGATCTAGATCACTCTATAGATCTAAATCTAGATCTATTATTCTAATTGAGTATAGGCTAACCTGCTAGATGTAGTTTTGACAGTCCAAATTATTCCAACTGCTACGGGATTTAAAAAAGAAAACAAACGTTGGGTTCGTTTCGCATTAAAAACAAACAGATTTGTATGACTAATTCAAATGTCTACCCAGCTCAGTGGTTTGTCTCGCATGATTAACAGGGTTAAAATAGGGTTTTAAAATGTCGTTTTGTAAATCCGTAAAACATTTTGGGATTTTAAAAATATGCCCACGTAAAATCGCGTGATCTAAAGCAGCTTTTCCATATTTATAGGATTTTACTCACGGCCCATAAAATCTGATGACCCATTACACGTTTCAAGTTACGATCTTTATATTATGATGAAATAAACTTGTAACTTATTTTTTGGAGAATTCCTCTTTTCTAATTCGCCAGTAACTTTATTTCCTCTATTCAAGCTTGAAGTGGACTAACTAAAAGGAGTTTAAAGATGTGGTGCCATAAAATTTGCACATCAACGTGTGTTCACACATTCTATCTAATTTAAAAAAATAATATGCTATAACACTTTTATATTGACGAAGAAAAAAAATTACTTCCCCCTTTTAAAAACAGGTGTGAAAGGACTTATAGAGTACATATCTAAAATATAGGTTGTGCAAAATCATCATGAAACACCGAATGGAACTTAGGGTACTTCTTTTTTTCCCTCTCTCAAAACACTGAGTTGTTGTTTGTAACTAAACTTTATTTTAAGCATTGAGGATATTAATCCAGCAATGGTATTACGTTTTGTACACTTGTCGCTGAAGTCTAAAACAGGTGGGATGGATTTAATTTGCAACTGTTTTTATGAAACAAAAAATGTTGCAAAACTGGCGTATTATTTGTATGTCCTTGATTTTAAAAAGATCAAATTTGTACAGATTGTTTTTCAAATATTATCATTTCTGTACCTATATAATTCTTATTAAACATGATATCAAAACTTTGATGAATTTTTTTTAAGTGTCCAATATTACTAGTTCATTTATTACTTCTTTTTTTTAATGCAGCTGTTGAAAATTCGGCTCTTAGAAATCTTCCATCCCCCAGATTCCTACTTGGCGTATTAATTTTTTTTCTGTTTGTTTTTGTTTTTTTCTGGCCGTTTCTCACTGATCCATAGTGTTCCTTTTATCTTGGGATTTATCTCAAATTGACTTCATGGAAGTGAAAGCTTGATAATCAAATTTACCTGGTTATATTAAGGTTACAAATGATATTTTCTAAAAGTTATCGTGCATTTGATCATTTCAAGTAATTTGAAATTAGCTTGGAAAATCAAATACTCGGAAAAAGCCAATAAAAGTTTTTTCGAAATCATTCGGTTTGTTGGTTAGCTTTAAAAGTTTCAACACCATTATAAATTTGTCATAAGCCAATGAAAAGTTTCATACAAAAATATCCATGATTTTCGCTGCATCTTCAAAAAGGTAGGTATGCTTTGCATGATCATCATAATAATTCAGCTTAAATTTGATTACGGAATATATTGTGCATAAATTTCCTTGTGTATTTTCGAAGTTCGATATTCTTACATTACAATTACACTCATATTACCTTATTGGTCTAAATCATTGAACAATACAATGTACTGCTGCGGAAGTTGCATGAGTGCACATTCATTCTGTAACTTTTTTTGTTGTTGGTAACACGCGAAAACCAATACTGAAGTCAAATGGGTGGATTGGATCGAAGTAAAAGCGCTTTGGAGAAAAAAAAAAACTAACCAAGAATGGAATTACAAGGTCAATAACAGGTTTAAAGGAAATCTGAAATACAATGTTCACAACTACGGAGAAGGACTTCGAAATGAAAATAAAAGTAAAGAGAAGAAATGCCTTTTAAACAAAGAGATTGTATAGTTATTGCCAAACCCTGATGTTTTAAAATCCAAGTTTTGGAATTTCTTCAATTTGAGGCAATTCCTAATTTGCCCGCACTGTTACTATGCGCAAAAGATGGACCAAAAGGCACAGAACAAAATGGCGACTTTATAGCAAACTTCGTTAATGGAAAAGATTAAGGCTGTTTTAGGTATCTCCCTGAAGAACAGAAAAATCTGACATTATTTCTACTAAAAACCAAAAGTTTCAAACCGCCGATTGCCTTATACGAGTCAAGAGTCTCCGATAGCTGCAAGTAAGGAACTATTGCTACGTTTCTAAAATACAATTTATTTATAGACCCTTCTAAACGTTCATTTTTAGTACATATCAAGTAACAGGAGCTCCGCAAGACAATGTACCTCTTGGAAGTTTAGGGGAATTCAAATCTTCAAAGTAAGCGTTAAGATGCATTTTAATCTGGACTGGTGTTTTGCAGTGTGCTTTCAAACAAAATCGCAAATTAACGCCACTAGTAGGCCTTCACCTTCCCGCCAAAACAGAAAAAAATAAATGCTGACCGCAGTGACAGACTCACCCGTGATGATAGGACGTTCAAGTGCGAATATTTCAGAAAAAATCTCAGACTGTCGCGTTCCGAAATTGTTTATTTTGATTTGTCGTTGTTGGCACAACATTGTGGAGATGATGAAGGCAAAGTCAAGTGGCATGGGATATGGACTTGTTGGTGACTTCCAGTGAGAGTTTGCAGAGAGTGTAATAACAGGTAATGAGACCTGGAACCACCATTTCTCCGTTCAGAAAGAAAGAGATTCCTTATGATTGATAACTTTCAAGAAACGTTCTCACAATATCGAGCATGTAAAAAATAATGTTTTTGGTTACTTTTTTACTTGTTTGTTTTGTTTTGCTTTTAAGTTTTGTTTTATTTTTGTTTTGTTGTTTGTTTTTTGTTTTTTTTTTTGGGTGTGTTTTTTTTTTTTTTTTTTTTTGTGGGAGGTTTTTTTGGGGGAAAGGGGTATTTTTGTTTTCCTTTTTATCTTTTTTGTGCGTGCGTGTGTGTGTAAAGGGGGGGGGGACGGTTACCTTGAGGTTTTACCACAAGAAAAGGCAGTTGATGCAGTTAAATATTATAAATTCTCAAGTACCAAAGCGAACCACTTCAACGACAGACCCGGTTTGACTTAGGACATCTTATATCGACATGCAATCGGCGTACCCCACACTGCAAAAATCATCTAGGAATCGCTTCAGTTTTAGGAAAGAATCGCCACAGTATTATGGTAAGAATTGCCAGAATATTACGGTAAGAATTGCCAAGGTATTATGGTAAGAATTGCCAGAGTATTACGGTAAGAAATGCCAGAATATTACGGTAAGAATTGCCAAGGTATTATGGTAAGAATTGCCAGAGTATTACGGTAAGAATTGCCAGGGTATTATGGTAAGAATCGCCAGAGTATTGCGGTAAGAATTCCCGGCGTATTACGGTAAGAATTTCTAGGGTATTACGGTAAGAATCGCCAGAGTAATACGGTAAGAATTTCCAGAACATTACGGTAAGAATCGCCAGAATATTACGGTTAGAATTGCCAGGGTATTATAAGAATCGCCAGAGTATTACGGTAAGAATTGCCAGGGTATTATGGTAAGAATCGCCAAAGTATTATGGTAAGAATCGCCAAAGTATTATGGTAAGAATTTCCAGGGTATTATGGTAAGAATTGCCAGGGTATTATGGTAAGAACTGCCAGGGTATTATGGTAAGAATCACCAGAGTATTACGGTAAGAATTGTCAGAGTATTATGGTAAGAATCGTCCTAGTATTACGGTAAGAATTGCCAGTAATACGGTAAGAATCGCCACAGTATTGTGGTAAGAATCGCCACAGTATTACAGTAAGAATCACCGCAGTATTACGGTGGGGAGGTTTTACCGCATAAGATAAACGATGCCATATCTCCGCAGGAGGACATTCGCCGATAGTAGTAGTAGTAGTAGTAGTAGTAGTAGTAGTAGTAGTAGTAGTAGTAGTAGTAGTAGTAGTAGTAGTAGTAGTAGTAGTAGTAGTAGTAGTAGTAGTAGTAGTAGTAGTAGTAGTAGTAGTAGTAGTAGTAGTAGTAGTAGTAGTAGTAGTAGTAGTAGTAGTAGTAGTAGTAGTAGTAGTAGTAGTAGTGGAAGTGGTAGTGGTAGTAGTAGTAGTAGTAGTAGTAGTAGTAGTAGTAGTAGCAGCAGCAGCAGCAGCAGTAGTAGTAGTAGTAGTAGTAGTAGTAGTAGTAGTAGTAGTAGTAGTAGTAGTAGTAGTAGTAGTAGTAGTAGTAGAAGTAGTAGTAGGAGTAGTAGTAGTAGTTGTGGTTGTGGTGGTCATGATGCTGGTGGTGGTCGTACTAGGAGAGCATGACAATGAAAATTTCAAATACCTTGACATTATCAGAGTTAGCTGTGACAACAATAGTGAAACTGTTGTCTGTGTTGTTTGTAGAGAACTGATAATCCTTTTA
>JAWDGP010005114.1:0-15000 GCA_033675545.1 Elysia crispata | reverse complement strand
TCAAGCGCAGAATGTGCACATTAGTACAGCGAAAAATCACCATTGACAAAAGTATGTTTCTATCTCAAATTCAATTAAAAAAGAAATACGATTTAATTCAATTGAATTCAAATCGGATCCGTTTTGCCTCGTTGTAAAAGCCTGACCCTAAAACCTGAAAACAAACAACGTTAATAGAATATATGAACAAAAAAGAATCCATGATTGAAAAATGTCACATTTTTTAGTCTAGATATGACAATCACCTATTAATTTGTTCAGTGCCAAGAGAAATATCTTTAGGTGTTTTTATGCATAAACTAAATAAAGCAAACCAGCAGATTTATTAACCTATATTTTTGTATATCTAATCAACGTTACAACCTTTAACCTGGATGCTACAGAAGTATAAGTGGCATTGATAATTGTAGCTATTTTTTTTTAAATATCGGTATGGTACCTGATAGCCTACACATTATTCTTCAGGCAGGAGCATTCACTCAGATCGATTAGGAGAGGGGTCGGTGGATCATTTCCAAAAGATCAATAAATGTTTCATAAAAACAAGTCAGTAAGAGTTACCCGCCTTGATTTTCTGACATTCTTAGACCAAAGATTAAAGGGATACATGCTAGGTCTATTTCATAAATTATGAATTTATGCACCTCGTTCTATTGGTTCCTATGTATTTTGCACTTGAAAAGTCCAATATGCATGCTAAATAAAAGTCTAAACTTCTATATAATTCTTTAAAAACATCTCTGATGTAACGATCTAGCTTAGATGTAGGTCTAGACCTAAGGCCTCATTGGTCACGAAAACGCAAGAGACAAATACATCCAAGTCATATTCTGTTTTGGTTACACAACAATAACGTTACTTTAAAAGTACCGGAAACACTGAAGGACGGAATAGAAAACTCCCCGTTTAGCCTTGGCAAAAAATCTCGCAATGAAAAATCAGGTAATTCAGCTTCAAATTAATGTATATCACACTTCTTTATGAGCTACAAAACCTGCGTGAATATATATCTGTCTGTGTGTAAGACGCCTTAAAGTATTAGCGAAATTGTACATAAATGTCCGATATGACATAATTATAAACATGGCACTTAATACATAACTATCCAAACTCACTTTCACTTGTGTCTAAAAGAACCAGAGAGAAAAAAAAAGGAGAGAGAAGGGGGAGAGAGAAAGAGAGAGAGAGAGAGAGAGAGAGAGAGAGAGAGAGAGAGAGAGAGAGAGAGAGAAGAAAAAATGGACAAAGGAAGGGTGCGAGTGATAAGAACTGAAAGAGATGAAATGAGAGAGAGGGGAGGAGAACAGCAAGAGAGACGGGACTAGAAAAGGATTAAGACTGAGAGAGAAAAGAGATAGTGAGAGACACAAAGAGAAGAAAATAGGACTAGAGAGTGTATTTTTGAAAGGGAAAAGAGAAATAGGAAGAGACAGGGTGAAAGAGAGGGGAGGAGAGAGATAGAAAGAGCGCGGAAAGAAGTCCGACAGAGGGATAAAGATGAGGAAGAGAGAGAGAGAGAGAGAGGAGGAGGAGGAGTGAGACAGAGAGGAATAAAGAGGGGAGGAACAAGACAGAGAGAGAAAGGCGGGAGGTGAGAGACAGGGAGGGAGAAAAAGAGGGAGTGGAAGAGAGAAAGGAAGTGAGATAGACAAAAAAGTTAAGTGGAAAAAGAGAGAGGGGAAGAGTGTTATAGAGAGATGGGAGAAAAACGGAGAGGAATAGTCAGAGAAGAGGGAGATGGAAGATAGAGGGAGCAGGGAGAAACAGAGACAAAGAGAGTGGGAGATAGAGAGAGAAGAGGAGGAGAGGTTTCAGAAAGAAAAGCATGACAACCAAAGACAACCAGACCAGAAGATTAAAAAAAAATGACAAATACATGGATAATATTCAGAGAATGAGAGACATACAGGCAGATATCGTGTGAGAACGACGGATAAAGATAAAGAAAAATACAGTCAGAGACAAATATGAAAACAAAGAGAGTGTCATCGTGCGCTCCAGGGAGGATTACTATTCAATTTGTTTACGAGAACAAAATCAAGGACGTTATAGAACTCTGTGTGAAAGCTGCCATTTACGTTGCTGACCTAGCAATCATGTCAATGGAAAACAAAGTTAGGGTTGCCCAGGTGAGATTACATAGACTTAAGAAGTGGAAAGAAAACTGTGTCTGTGACCATAATTGCAACCAAGACTACAGGCTCAGTCTTTTCTCTCTCTCAGCCAAACTCAAAAGCATCAAGGTGAGTGGGGACAGCAATCCACTAAGAAAGGGAGACAACCTCTGCTACTTGGATGTAATGTTTGAATCAGCCATGCATGGAACAAAAAAAAATGGACGAGATTGTTATTTTAAGCGTTTGAAACAAAATTGGTGGCTCAGACTTGGCAATCCAGTAAAAACAAAGATTATATCTTCCTTACGTGATGATTATTTTTCAAACCTTACCTAGGCCTATATGAATATCATTTCAGTAGATGAATTATATGAGGTGAGCAGGAACAATAATTGGCACAGTCCAAAATCAAATGTTCTTTTACTTTGGACATCCGCTGCCAGTAAAAAAAATATGAATTTGCAAAGAAAGCAACGGATTATGACTGTTGCGGTTTCGCTTATTGCTGAAATGCAGTCTTGCATTTATGCGAGAGATTTATCTTCAAGATTTAAAGATGTAGGCATGCAAGTGTTATGCAGTTCAAAAATTTGGGGTTACTAATAACTGTCTACAACGAGACTTTTTAAAATACATTCAGGCCAAGTCACCGAAGTGAACGAACTTTTGCATTAAGTGTGAGAGTGAGCTATGTCATTTAATTATTTGGCACAGTTAGGACAGTTAGATATTTTTGTTGTGTAGACATGTAGGCTGAATCATAAGTGCGTTCGGGTACAATTCTGTCCTAAATAAGCCCAAAAGTTAAAAGAAATAAATCGCTATAAATCAAACATGCAAAAGTTTGTTCATTTCGGTGACTATGCCTGTATATTAGAAAGTCTCATTATACAACAAATCCCCTTTTCTTGTTATATACAAGTGAAAGGAAAGTACAGGATGATTTGGTCTCTTTACGATCTGTTTAAAAATTTTTTTTTAATTATTCCTACAGCTATGTCTGTTTTGTGTCTAATCTCGAAATTTAAAGTTACTAGGTATGGTACACGCAGAACAGGATACATAGTTACTGGTACTAGATATATCAGTGAACTCAGAGACGGAATGCACAGAGCTAATCTATGTGATGAAACTGGCTTGTAAAACTTCTCAAGTAATCATTCATGTTTCTCTTGTTTTTGTTTCGAAATAAATGGGTAAAGTTGTCACATACCAAATTTTTGTCAAATTTTGTAATGGTTTGCCGTTTTCACAATAGAATGGCGTCAAAACGTTTAAAATGTCGTTCGGACAGTTCATTCATCTCCCAGGTGCCACTTTTCACAGCTTTATTCCCGTCTGTAACTACCACGGACAGGTTGTGCGGCTGTAGGTTTGTGTTTGTAAAACTACCCGTCGTATGCTATGTGTAAGTCCGTTGACAAACTTTTTATAGTGATCTTTATCGTGGTAGTTGTACGGTTGTCATAGGCCAATCTCATAGAATTACGATAGTGCAGTAAAAATATTCCAAGGTGATCTTAGACAAGCAAAAAAATTTGAATAAATTATTTACCTTAACTTTTTTTTTTCGGAAATGAGGATAAAGTAAAGCGCCAAAAGAGCTTGATTCTTGATACCCGTCACTCTAGACTACCGGTACCCTAAGTGTTGTGAACGCCATTCAGCAGAGCCTGTATGTAGCATCATGCTTGATTTTGAGAATCAGTATGAAATGTTAGCCAAGTCTTGTAAAATATTTTGTGCAATATTATATTTTCCAATTTGAGGTGTATTCTTCTTTTCTATTTTTTACACACATCTGGATAATAGAATTAGCCTCATTTCCTTCCTCAATACAGAACCTATCGCTCGGTGAGAAATTTAAAGCTGAGCCATGCTCTAGCCTATGTATTTTATAAAATTTTGTAAGTTTATAAAAAATGAGCATCTAACTTTTATATTAATCATGTTCTCTGTACATGTAGTGAGGTTCCTGCCATTCTGATAATTTACGAGAAATGTTGCTCTTTTTTTTTTTTTTTTTTTTTTTGTTGTTGTCTTTTGTCTATGGTCCATGAGCAGTTGCGGGCTCATCAATTACTTTGATTGCTCAGAGCCAGAAAACTTCCTCTTTCACTGAGGACAACATTTCATTCCGGTGCTCGACCCCAGCTGCCCACACGGAATGAGAAGAGAGTTAATACACGATGGTACTTCTCTAGTGTTGGCTTTCTGTATAAAAACTGTGAAAGAGGGGATTGTGATTTTTAGGAATAGTTCACGTGTATCGCGTGCGAAATCCTTACGTCCGATGGTAAATAACAAAGAACTGGGCTTCTTGGTTTCAAGATCAAAGGCATTATGATTAGGGTATAAGGGAAGTAGCTGTGAGAATAGATGGTACACGTGAATTATATCCCTTGGATTATGTGTTTCCTAATTATCGCACGCGAGTTCCCTTGTTTCTGGGACAATAATATTATTTCTCTATTGGACTTGGAGAATATTCTAAGGGTTTTTGTTGTTTTGTTGGTCTTTATTTAAGAGAGAACCGTGTATCTATGTCTTCGAACTTTAAGAAATCAAATATTAATGGATGTATCATTCATTAGGGTTTTTTTTTCCGGTTTACAAGCAAAGGCGAATTCGCATAGAAAGTTAGACTAAGGATACACTTTTTCGCTGTAAATACTAAAGGTAGATTACGCTAAGAGATTTTAAACTTGTCTTTAACTTTTAAAATGAGTCAGAACTTTGTTCATTAAAAAGGTAAGCAAATTTGTTAAACTAATTTTTTTTTTCTAGATTTGTTTTAATATTTCAAGCTGTCTATAATTCTGGCCTTCAATAAAAAAAATATAAGCTATGGTACGCGCTGCATTCCTTTTTGATAATTATGTAGTTTGTATACTTTAAAAAAACAATCAGAGACAATATGAATGATATTGTTGGATACTGTTCATACGTATTGGTTTGGGTCGTTTTTGCTTTTTTTTTTTTTTTTTTTGTTTGTTTGCTTGTTTGTTTTTGGTTTTTTGTTTTGTTTTGTTTTGTTTTCTGCAATTTTTTTGTAATTTTTTGGTATCTTTTTTTTTTTTTTTTTTTTTTTGGAAAAAAGGGGTGGGGGGGCGAGGGGGAGGGGGTTGGGGGTACTTTTGTTTTTATGTCTAAAGAGACAAATTTTGAGTCGAAAACCAGATAATCATCATAAAGATTAACTGTTTGTGAAGATAGTACCTGATCTGTTCTCCAGACTGTCAGTTATGGCTGACTTCTTGAGTTGAGTGCGGGTAGGACTTAAAATACAGAGCCGAGAACGTCTTCATTGTTGCCAAAACTGAGGAGAGTTTTGCTTTTTTTCTTGATTGAAAAGGGCGTTTATCTCTCTTGACTTCTTTGATTAATGTTTTCTCCTCAAAACAATAAAATTATTGCTTCGTACGATATGACACCGAAACTGTGGGTTGCAGCTTAATTGTCTTCTCAGTAATTCCACTCTTTTCACGATGTTCAATTTCAGCCCCAGTTTTAGTCAAGAATTGATTGATTGACTGATGAGTTGAATGGATGAAAAATAACAAATACAACCCACCACCAACGGTAATCTCAGGGCTTCTGTCTCTCTTTTCTGTTCTACATGGGCTACTTTGAGTCTCATGTAGAAATTAATCTCATTAAGGATATCAGACCATGAAAAAGTTAACTTGTTGTTTTCTAATACTATTTGCTATGTGGGCGGTGGTGAGTAATTATATAGTCTAGTGGTTTGATTTATACATTTACATATAATGCTTTTGCTATGGTATCTGCTGTAAATCAAGAGCTTCCTTGGTCAGTTTTCCTGCTTCTTAGTTGAATATTTTTGTGATAGATACGGTTTGTTTTGATTCATTTTAAACTGTTTTTCAAATTTTTGTTGAGTAATATATAGACCATAAAAGCACTCAAAACGATGGGTTGTAATTTCAGCCAGCCACCTAAATTAGAACTTCGCACTCCTATAATCACATGAGTCTTTTTCACCTTCGCAAAAAGTCAAGTCTGTTGCACGAAAATTCTTTGCTGAGGTTTGGACCATTCCCTCCCCCCTTATTCCGCAAATTCTATTAACCTATCTATCTGTCTACCTATATATATATATATATGTCTATCTATCTATCTATTTTTTTCCTCTTCTCTATTTTTCTGTCCTCCATATCTCCTTACTCATCTTTATCGTTTTTCCACTGACTTAGTGTGTCTGTTTATCTGACTTTCCACCTGTCTCCATGTCTTTTGTGTCTGTGCACTAGTGACTGTCCTTCTCTCTCTTTCAGTCTTTTGTCTTTGTTTAGTTGTCTGCTTGCCTCACTATCTCTACCGCTTTTTCTATCATCTCTGTCTCTGAATAAAAACAATTGTTTTCGTCTTGCCGTCCATATCTCTATTTATCTGTATTTATGTCATTACATTCCTCTCAATGTCTCTATCTTTCGATCTCTCTTTTCGTCTCCTGTCTAGGCCTCTGTATCGGTTTGTCTGCCTGTTCTTCTCTGTCTCTACCCTGTTGTCTTTTTCTCTCTGCCTGTGTTGGTTTGACTATCTTTTATATATATATATATGAATATATAAGAAAGAGAGGGAGGGAGATAGACAGACAGACAGACAGACAGACAGACTGGCAGACTGGCAGACCGACAGACAGAGACTGAGACAGAAACAGAGTAAAAGGGAGAGAGAGAGAGAGAGAGAGAGAGACACACACACACACACAGACAGAGAGACAGTTAGACAGACAGGCATAGAAACAGAAAAAGGGAGAGAGAGATAGAGAGTGATAGAAAGAGAGAGGGACAGACAGTTAGACAGAGAGAAAGAGAGACAGAGATATTATAAAAGAATAATTATATTGTTGGGGTGTCAGTGACAAAAAAAAAATCCAAACATTTTCTTCTTAGTCTTACAGACTGCACCCGGAAATTCGTGTTTGTGAAGTCGGAAATGACTTCGCACAAAACTGACTCCAGCTATAAGAGATCGCCCATGCCGTTGATTTTTTTCTTCCCACTTATACCTTTGTTTATTGCTTGGAATGAAAGAAATTGGAAGATTGTGGATAAGTGATAAAATAATGTTATTATGATCGTTCCCAAATAAAAAGGTATATTCTTTTCATTTTTTTCTCTTTATCCATTTTTGCCTACGTCATTAAAAAAAATTATAATTCCAAACAGGCTGCGAGCATTGAGTGTTGATAGGAAACTAATTTGCATCCAAGACATCAGCTGTCATATGCTAGGATTTTGATCATACCTTGAAGACTTTTAGCACTTGCTCTTAAGTTTTATTTGCTTCTTTTAGTTGTTTGCACTTTTGCTTAAAAATGTAAGCATAATTATAGTATTTGCAAATCCGTGCACGCCTTTTTCAATAGTCATTTTTAATATCATGGACATTTCACTAACACAAAGTATTGTCTAACACTCTGAACAGATTTAATGTGGGTTTTTTTTTTCCTCTACAGCTTAAGCCTCTCACCTGCTGCCAGTGAAGGCTTTTTTTGTGTGTGTGAAATACTTTCAGATTCAGAGCGTATTTTTTTTTTTTTTTTGAAGGTATAATGTTGTTTTTTTTAGTTTGCAGTAGACCAGCAAAACATTTTTTTTTAAAATGTAAAAAAATTTTGTTTAGAAAGTAGTATAACGGTCAAGATACGTTTGTTAAAATCCGTTGTGAAAAAAATAAAGCTTTCATCTTGTAGTAGGCCTAAATTTAATTTAAACTTAATTCCATAGTCTTTGATCTATCAATTTTCTAGACCTATAGAGAATAAACTCATGCTTTTCAAAGAAAAGTAATATTACCAGAGAAATACATAGATCCATGCGTTTTCTGTACTCGTTGGTGATTCTGGCATAGTACTTGGAGCATAAATATTACATCATTAACACCACAAGCAGTGAAAAAAATCATAGGCCTACTGCATATCATAAGCTGTTTAGCGTATGTGTTTAGTTCTAACAATGGTTCAGAAATAGTTTAGATATATATATATACAAACTCTACTGCATGTGAACACTGACCATATAAAAGTAAAACAACCCTCGATCTAAAAACTAACGAGTTCACAAATAAGGTACTAAGCTAATTTTGGTAGAGATTTTCATATGTAGTTTCCCTTTCAATGACGGATTATAAATACCCAAACTATAATACACAAATATTGTGCAGATTATCTATGTGATAGCCGGAAGCATATTCTTGAGTAACCTGTATAGTAAAAACGTTCCAGAGACATTCAAATTTTTGTTATTATAATATCTCTTGCTAACTATAACATTTCTCAGATATTGTTCTCATTCTTTCTTGGCAATATGTTTACTTACAAATTAATGTCCTATTAGAAAAAAATCAAATAAACATGTGTGTGTGTGTGGTTGAAAAAAAAAGGGGGGGGGGGGGGTGTGAGAGTTGGGGCCAATCTGTTTATGTTTAAGTTACTGCTTTGGCGTGGCTGTTCTGCACCAGCGGATTCTATAGTGTGTTTTCGTTACTCTTCGTTAGTTCTGGGATGGCGGAAGATGGGAAAAATTTCGTTATCCACCTTAAGTTTTGTACGCGCAGTGGAAGCAGCGACAAACGTGCAACTCCTTTCCTGTCTTTTCACTTGCATACAAATATATTTTGTCACCAGCAAATATCTTCATTCAACTGTTTTTGTTTGATTTTTTTTTATTCTGATAATTCGTTGATTTAAACACATCTCTTCTCTGGTATATTTGACCTTTCCCATGCTCTTTGGACTTGGTAAACATATTTTATGCCCTCTTCTTCTTTGGTATCAGTATGGGTATATGGGATAGGCTACAAATTATGTAGTTCTTCCTCTTCTTCCTCATCCCCCATCCAAGGTGAGGCCTACATGGCCGGATTTATGGGGGGGGGGGGAGCTTAGGGTCCTTGAGCACCCCCCCCCCCCAAAAAAAAAAAAAAAAAAAATAAATAAATAAATAAATAAAATAAAATAAAAAACAAATAATTAAATTCTCCACTAAAAACCAAAACCAAAAATAAAAGTTGCATCTTCACGCCTTCTTCTTATTCATAAATAAAACACAATCAACCCTTTGAATACCTTCAAAACCACCGCCAGAATTCACCAAAGTGATCAGATTTTAGCTTAGATATATATATATATATATATATATATATATATATATATATATATTAGTGAACAGAGTCAGATCCCCGGTTTTTTTGTTTTGTTTTGTTTTGTTTTTTCTTGAACTCTCTTAAAATATCTTTCATCAAACAATTTAATCTCAGACCCGTCCCAGGGTTCAAAGAACTACAAGTATTGCAAATCCATTATAGAATGCAAATCCACTATAGAATGCTTTTTTGCTTAGAAACTATGCAGTTGAAATTCAATCAAAAGGTACCTTGTCGGCTGTTGAGAAATGCTTGGAGTGTAACGGTATGGGTACCCATTATGCCATAGAATATATACTAAGGGTAGGGGAGAGCAAAATATTGATAATCAGGGAGAAGATAATAAAAAAAAAGGAGGGGGGGGGGCCTAGAATAACGACGGAGTAAAGTTAATGAGGTGCAGTAACCAAAAGAGATTTTTGCCTGTTAAAACTTTGCTTTCACATTGTTTATACTAAAATATTTATTTTAGATTTTGGTCTGTCACCTTAAAGCAATTAAAGGTAATTGGAATTAGAACACTGAATGAACAAAATTTAAAGCAATTACATGTAATTATGTCTTTAAGTTTAACGTATCTGTATGGTCAAATGGAAAAAAAAACAACTAAGAGCTGCCTTTATTTTTTTTTTTTTTTTTGGCATCAAGGCTCTGTTCATAGAAATCAGTGTACTGTGCAGTGTGCAACCCAATAAACCCACAAACAAGGGTACGTCGCACGTGTCCTTATCGTGTGGTGCAACCAGAACCTAATGTGGGCTTTTTTAAACCGACACCTGCCTTATGCAAGTTTATTAAAAGCAAAGTTAAAGACCGGGATAAACAAGGAAGACAATAACTGAAATCTACAACTAGATTAGACCGATAAACTCCGACGTGACATTGGAGCAGGACATTTAAGAGACACACAGCCCTTGAGATTGCTAAATCGTTAATATCTAAAAGGTGAAATAAGAAGTAATATATCTAAATATCTAGATAGATCTAGAGATGTTCGAGAAAATCTGCAGCTGATCTAGATTTAGCATTAAATTGCTTTCTACGGAGAATCGCTTGTTACACAGTTTGGGGTGTGTACCCAAACCAATTCGTTGCTCTGCTTGTCCCTGCCTCTTGCTTTCGGAGCGTCACTAGCAACCTACCATATATATGGCATGAGGTCAAAAGGTGCCCTATATTCCAAGGGTAATATAACAACCCTTTTGTTAATTGAAAAATTAAAAGTTTTCTTATGGGAGCCGATCCTGTAGGGTTTACATATCCTGAAGAGACAACTATAGATAGCATTAGGCTGTTAGTTGAAGATTTTTATAGTTTGAAGCCAATTTTCAATGAATTGACCTTGAAAATCCAGGTCAATTTATGACCTCTATATAGGCACTTCTTTTATGGCTTTACAGACGGTATAAAACCTTCGTTCTGTAAAAGAAAAAATTGTTCCGTATCTAAAGTAAATGCTGCCGAATCTTTTTGAAATCAAAATCATTAAAAAGTCGGGTTTCTAAAATTCCTATTTTGCGAAACAAAAGTTGGGTGTCTGATGTGACATGAGTTGTCACACACTGACCTTGACTTGTGACATTGGATTCAAACGTATAAAAGATCATAATTAGCAGCATTAAGTGGGAATAGAATCCGGGACTATCCAACTTCATACTGCTTAATTAAATGGACTAGTTCCATTCACCAATTATTCTCTAGAAAGAAATTTTAAATTGGTGTCACAAAATCACGTTGGACACCCGATGGTCCTACAACACTATCTTTGTTTCCTGGCAAACTCCTTCCATGTTTTTTACAAACCGAAAAAGGAACTTTGCCCCTAGAGCTCTCTAGTTTCACTTTCCATCATGGCTCCAGCAAGAGAAGGTAGGTTGTTTGATGGCATCACGCTATTTTTTTTAAGTAACATCAGACATTTTATGGATCTAGTATGTAACGTTGGACACCAGTTACAGTAGTAATTATGTATTTCTTTCAAATAATAAAAAGTTTATAAAACGGATTATTCAGGTACTTAACTTTTTATAAGCATAGGCATAGTCAGTGGCATTTAAACCTTTGTCTAGATCTGAAAACAAAGGGAATTCATGACTTGTGACACAAAAACACATGTGGTCACATATCACGTCAGACCCATAATACTTTCATAGTTTCATAACAAAAGGTACACTGACTCACTTAGAGCTTAATTACCAAGTTCTGAGTCAGAACCAAGATTAAATAGCTTTTTAGGTGTATTTCAAAAGGAATAATTACTAAAAAAAAAATGTTTCTGAGGTCTGATGTGATACGGAGTCTGTGACACCTTCTAAAAGGCTCTGGAGCTGAAATGTAACATCAGACACAATGTTCTACACATAGATAACCCAAACAATTATTTTAGAATTAGAGGTTTAAAAGTATGCAGAGGCATTGATGCTTTGCTGTCCATTTTATCTGTTAATCTCAAAGATTCTAAGGCTTATTTTCATATTAACTCAAACAGTGTCTGATGCAACTCGACCATGGGTGTGACAAGTTGTCACAGGCTGGATAAGGTAACATCAGACAGCAATTTAAGGCCAATAAAAAAAATTATCATTGTTCTCTTAGCAATGTAGGGCCTCTGAGTGAGTTATTAAGTTTTGATATTTTCTTAGAGCAGGACTTGAACATTAACTCAACTTTTTGAGATTAACATTTCTAGATTTAGAGTCTGATGTGACAACACATACATGACCCCATGTAGAATTGTGTCCAAGCTGAAAAGTTACATCAGACACTATGAAATCATTAGTTTAGATAACCAACAATATTTGCTGGAAATAATCTCATTTCTTGAAGAACCATACAGTTCACTAAATTTTTAGTGGTTAAAAAATACATGGTTTCTTTCCTTTTGTTGTACTCTAATGGTTTTAAGTGTCTGATGTGACATACAAAATTGTGTGATCAGGTGTTTTGTGTGAAAGATGTAACATCAGACAAGGAAAAAAAGCCCAGGTGAATTACTGAGCTTGATTGTGGAAATTTTAAGGAATTCTTAAAATCTTTAAATGAAATCTTTGTTATATAAAGTGAGATCATTACAAAAAAAAATCTTTTTCTTTATACCTAGTTTAAAATTGTAGTCTGATGTAACGGTAGGTTTGTGACCCCATGCAGAATTGTGTCAAAAGCCAACAGTCACATCAGACACTAGTTTACACTTACTTCGGATCACTAAAAATTTGTGCCTGGAATAATCTCATTTCTTCTAAAGCATGCTTGTTTCCTAAAAAAATTAAACTTCCACAATGCATTGTCTTTTTCCACATATTTTACTCTAGTGGTTTTGAGTGTCTGATGTTAGATGTTGAGGGTTGTGACTACAAGATGTTATCTTCAGACAAGGAAAAAAATCAGGGATCATCTCTTGGGCTGTTTGAGGACTGTTTTAGGATTTCACAATATGTGTAAATGATTTTTCTGCATATTTCCAATGAGATGTTTTCAAAAGGACCTTAAAGTTCAGAAAATGGAGTCTGATGTGACAGTAGGTTTGTGACGCAGACGTCAGTGAGAAAGTAACATCAGACATTTTATTATTTTTAATAATTCAAGGTACTATTCTAGAGACATTATGTTGTCTGAATAGAAATACAAAAAAAAAAAACCCCACCAGTTTAGACTTATCAGACGATTGTGGCCTCTCACTTTCTTTATAAAATTTTGTTTCAGGTGTCTGATGTGATTATAAATTTTGTGTGACAGAGTGTCACATTCCTAGGTTGTAACATCAGACACCAATATTTAGTTTTCTGTCTGATTATCCTGGAAACGTGGTGCAATATTCTGTAATTACTGGTAAATTGACTTAATGTTATGAGCAGTAAGTGAATGTACTGAAATGTAGAATCTCATCAACAAAAAAGTCTGATGTGACCGTAGATTGTGTGACATTTCAAGGTCTTAAACAATTTTCATTCTTAATGATCCAATACCTTTCCCAGTCTTTATGAGATCTTTTGGGCCAAAAGCTAAAAGGAAATGAGTTTAAAAATGGAGCTGGTATTCTTTGTTCTCTTTGCAGTTAATTTTTTAACTTTCAGATCTGAACATTTATATAGTTCTCCTGTGGTTTTTAATGCATTGTGTATAATTTGGCAGAGAGATGGAATTTTTATAAATAAAATGTATTTTAATGTTTCTTTAATTTCAAAGCACATTATGCATATTGTTAATGCATGTGTTCTGAAATCATTTGCATAATTTTGAAGCAGTTTGAACAGTTTTTTTTTTTTTTTAAAGGGTAGCATGATTTCCAATTACTATGTGGACAGGCATAACTGTCTCTCACTGTAAACTTGTTGATATTTGAGTCTGAAGATACTTTATATTTATACTGTCTTCTAGGTCTAAGGCAGAGGCAGCCACCAAAACCCAAAGAAGACACCAGACAGTCCAATGCTGAGAAATGCAGGCAGTACAAAGAAAACTTGAAGAAGGACTCGGAGAAGTGGAAGGCGTACTTGTATAAAAACAAGGTCCAAGCGCAGCAATGGAGAGGGAACCAAACCGAAGAGCAGAAGGAGCACACACGAGAATTAGCCAGAAAAAGGCAGCAAAAGGCGGTATAGTATCACTGCAAAACATAGATTAGACTCGCAATGTTTTTTTTCCTTCCTTACAGGTCTTTTCTTAATTTTTGTTACGTCCATAGGTTTTAGCCTTTAATAATTAATATTACCAAGGTGTAAAAAGTTATCTCAATTGTATTTCTTACCTGAAGGGTGTTTGTGTAATTTGCCATATTAGGTAATTTTTATCAAACATTTGCAAAGGATAGCCGTGAAGTATGTTTTTTTATGTTGAAAGTTTAGACATTGGATTGGGTACTTATACAGAAATGCCATTATTCAGATATTGTAGATACGTGCTTTAACTTACCAACACGATTTTTCAGCTTTAATACGAAGAAGCCAAAGTAAAATATTCTGATAAATTCTGATGACACCTGAATCCCAATGCAATCTCACATATCTTATTCAACAGAAGTACATTATTCGGAAACTATTTTGAACTTTTTGTGTGCTCCTCATAGCGTGTGTGTTTAGTTACACATCTGTCAAATGGGAACATGGCTTAGGTTAGTAGACATATACTGTGTCGTTAAAGAGAAATCACAAAATAATTTATAATTTTGTCGAGAGATGATTTAAATGTTAGCATATTCCCTCTTTCCACACAGACTTGATGGCTTCTCATTTTTTCAGATGCGAAAAGTCCGGAAGTTTGTGTGGCTAGTTTGGTGTGACAAATGGCATTTTGGCTGGACATGTTTTTTATGTGCAGAATATAAAGTACAATAAAAATACAAGAGTTTCGCAGAAGTGACTGTTAAAGATTTAGACTAGGGCAGGTTTGACTGAATGTAGGTAGGCTATAGTGTGAAATCCACATAAAAACTGAGTCACCTTTCCTAAAATTATTTGCTCAAAGTCAACTCGCGAAGACGGTCCTCTTTTTTCTCTTTTATTTAGTTAAATTTATCCAGTATAAAGTCAACAATAAAAGTTCAGGAAACCTTCTTTTTTTAAAGTTAACAATTTTGTCACCACAGAAAAGGGTTTACTTGAATTTCATCAAATGAACACCTGCTCAAATGATATGTAGTTCCAACTGCAATATGGTGTCAAGACAGTGTGAACAGGCCAATCATAATAGTCTTGTACACTGAGAGTTTGTC
>JAWDGP010005113.1:0-15762 GCA_033675545.1 Elysia crispata | reverse complement strand
AGCTCCACTGCAACAGTTAATGTAGTTAGTAGTAGTAGTAGTGGTAGTAGTAGTAGTAGTAGTAGTAGTAGTAGTAGTAGTAGTAGCAGCAGCAGCAGCAGCAGCAGCAGCAGCAGCAGCAGCCAGCAGCAGCCAGCAGCAGCAGCAGCAGCAGCAAGCAGCAGCAGCAGCAGCAGCTAGCAGC
Organism: Elysia crispata; assembly: GCA_033675545.1. NCBI lineage: Eukaryota > Metazoa > Mollusca > Gastropoda > Plakobranchidae > Elysia > Elysia crispata. Next base: position 15,578 of record JAWDGP010005113.1, on the reverse strand, counting down.
AGCAGCAGCAGCAGCAGCAGCAGCAGCAGCAGCAGCAGCAGCAGCAGCAGCAGCAGCAGCAGCAGCAGCAGCAGCAGCAGCAGCAGCAGCAGCAGCAGCAGCAGCAGCAGCTGCAGCAGCAGCAGCAGCAGCAGCCAGCAGTAGCAGCAGCAAAGCAGCAGCAGCAGCTGCGCAGCCAAGGCTAAAGGTGTTGCTAAGCAGCAGCTAAGCAATTAGCAGCAGCAGCAGCAGCAGCTGCTGCTGCTGCTGCTGCTGCCGCTGCTGCTGCTGCTAGCAGCAGCAGCAGCAGCAGCAGCAGCAGCAGCAGCAGCAGTGCTGGCAGCTGCTTGCTGCTGCTGCTGCTGCCAGCAGCAGCAGCAGCAGCAGCAGCAGCAGCAGCAGCAGCAGCACCAGCAGCACCAGCAGCAGCCAGCACCAGCAGCAGCAGCAGCAGCAGCAGCAGCGGCAGGCAGCACCAGCAGCAGCAGCAGCAGCAGCAGCAGCAGCAGCAGCAGCAGCAGCAGCAGCAGCAGCAGCAGCAGCAGCAGCAGCAGCAGTAGCATGAGCAGCAGCAGCAGCGGAAGCAGCAGCAGCAGCAGCAGCAGCAGCAGCAGCAGCAGCAGCAGCAGCAGCGGGTGCAGCAGCAGCAGCAGCAGCAGCAGCAGCAGCACCAGCAGCAGCAGCAGCAGCAGCAGCAGCAGCAGCAGCAGCAGCAGCAGCAGCAGCAGCAGCAGCAGCAGCAGCAGCAGCAGCAGCAGCAGCAGCAGCAGCAGGAGCAGGGCAGCAGCAGCAGGAGCAGCAGAAGCAGCAGCAGCAGCAGCAGCAGCAGCAGCAGCAGCAGCAGCAGCAGCAGGAGCAGGAGCAGGGCGAGCAGAGCAGCAGCAGCAGCAGCAGCAGCAGCAGCAGGCAGCAGCAGCAGCAGCAGCAGCAGCAGCAGCAGCAGCAGCAGGAAGTAGCAGCAGCAGCAGCAGCAGCGAGTATCAGGAGGAGCAGGTGTAGCAGGAGCAGGACAAGGACATGTATATAGGCAGGAGCAGCAGCAGCAGCAGCCGCAGCAGTAGTAGTAGTAGTAGTAATAGTAGTAGTAGTAGGAGGAGGAGGAGGAGTAGTAGTAGGAGTAGTAGTAGTAGTAGTAGTAGTAGTAGTAGTAGTAGTAGTAGTAGTAGTAGTAGTAGTAGTAGTAGTAGTAGTAGTAGTAGGAGGAGGAGGAGGAGGAGGAGGAGGATTAGGAATAGGAGTAGGAGTAGGAGTAGGAGTAGTAGTAGCAGTAGCAGTAGCAGTAGCAGTAGTAGTAGTAGCAGTAGCAGTAGCAGTAGCAGTAGTAGTAGTAGCAGCAGCAGCAGCAGCAGCAGCAGCAGTAGTAGTAGTAGTAGTAGTAGTAGTAGTAGTAGTAGTAGTAGCAGTAGTAGCAGTAGTAGCAGTAGTAGCAGTAGTAGCAGTAGTAGCAGTAGTAGATCGGTTATATTCAGATATGAGTGTTTTTTTATGTAATTTATTGTTTTTCTCTTAGTAATTGATAATTATAATTTCTTTAGCGCAATTCCAATCTATAGTAGCACCTCAGTAATTATTAACAAACCGGCTACATGCAGTAGATCAAATTGTACAGGAGAATTGATAAACTAGTTTCATTAAAAAATTAAAACTGAGTTGTATCGGTAAAACTTTTGAAGTACATTAACCTTAAAATAGCAATAGAATATTATAAAAATCCCTTTTGTTGAAAATATTGCATGAGATAAATCCAGAGTACATGTACACGCTTTGTGAACTACAACTACAGTGCAGTTGTCCGTCTGACCGCATGTGGCCGTTTTATGACACTTTTAGGGCGAAGTATGACGCGCGGTAGTATGTGGCTGGTCTAGCGGCTCTATATCAACGTGAACTTTGTGTATGCCGCGCTTGCTTGTGTGCAAACTTTTGTCTCTCTTAATCATCATTGTTTTATTGTGAGTTATTACGTTTGATTCATAGAGATTCAACGAAGAGACATTATTGATTTTAATTTTCTTTGTGTTTTAGTTATCATTTTATTTTTTATGTCTCATACGTGTTTTTTTTATGAATTTAGGACACTTAGTTGAAAATGCCAAGGGTATTATAACTCGTGCCATAAAGTGAATCTCATTGCATTATTATGCGCTAATATTGATCCATTCTTTATTTCATATTTAAGTTTAATTTGTATTTGTTTTTGTTTTAATTGAAAGAATGGTGAGAAATGAAACCAATATGTGTAGCTATCCAATAAAAAAAAGTCTAGCTGCGGATTTCAGAGGTATGGATATAAATATAAAGTTAAAAAAGTCTTTAAATGACAATCACCGTAATGAAAGAATTATTATTTTATTTGGAATAAGATTTAAAATATATAACTCTTCAAAGACCGGTGTGGATTATTACAATCCCCAGTATTGAAAAAAGAGATAACGTTATTTGAAGTTTGTTTATTTTACATTCGGAAAAGCTTTGAGTGAAAAGCAATCAGGTATTTACTTATGGAGCTTAACTTTTTTTTTGTATCTATGTTTTTTTGTTGTTGAGTCAGATTTCCTTCATTTGTTTTCAGCTATAAACTAAATTGTCATGTTTTCTCCAACTGTCTCAGTCCGCAACTACATTCATTTCGTCAGACTGCTACACATATTATTTCCATCATTTTACTAAAAACTATCATAATTATGCATTAATTAGATTCAAATAGCTATGTTAGTAATAATCCATTGACAACAGAGTGTTATCAGTCCTCAGTTGCACGTTCCAGGCTTGTAGTGGGCGAAATATAGCAAACAACTAATATATATAACTACTTACACCACACATGCGACTCAATCTGTCAGTACCTTTCAAGTATCCATGAATATTCGATTGAAATTTATTAACTTGGTTTACATGAACAGGTGATAATCCACAGGGATCACGGCTTTCAGAGACTGGAGGTGCTGATATATTTTCTTTTTTGATTTTCTGATAGCTTCAATAAAGTGGTTGTTGTTCCTTTATTTCATCCCAGCTGGATTTGGTTTCTACCCTTAGGAAGGGGCGTATACGGTCCATTGGTGCGATAAGCTTGTTTTGTCGGGGGTGTAGCGAATACATCTAAGATCAGTCATTGTAGGGTCTCCTGCTGTTCTTCCGATAATGATTGAACTCAAGTTGCAGACGTGGGTAAAATCATTTAAAAAATCTTGGTGCAAGCTCTTCACTCGGTAAAGAAAATAGTTCGATGCGTGCCGACTCGATTAGGTCCACTTACTGGGCAGGCACATAGATCGAAGCGGTCTTCTAATGTCTTTCAACACAACCATGGAGAGAGTCAACCTCCATTTGTGTAAGGCCCTTTTCTAACGAACTATGCTCTAATTCCAGGTTGTGGGTGACAGCAAAATGTAGCAGAGCCTTTGCTAAGGTGAAGTTTTTGAGTGCACCCATCGCTATACAGAATGCATCTTGAAAATTCAGGACAACTGCTAGAAAGTCTGTCACACATGATGTAAATTTATTTGCAGTCAACGCACCTTTCCCCCTCATGCCATACATAGCCTAAGACGTACTATGTGGCGAGGTTGTAGAATGTAAAGTGATGGACACACAGTTTGTTTTATAGTACAGAGAGGATTCCTTTATTCTCTGTGTCAATCAAACAGCTTTCAAGTCCATACAAAAAACAAAAGTTTTGTCTTTAGCACTATTTTGCTATGAGATTGCCGCTTCTTTGTCCACAAATTGGCGCTTTGAGCAGTTAATTTGCATTTCCGATGCATCAACCAGACTTGGTCGTCAATATTGCCCCAGTCGTATCCGACACAAACGTCGCATTGGTCTTTGCGAGGATGAAACAAAGCCAAATTAAGCTCGTCGAAAATTGTTTTCACAACTTGGCAACTCAGGAGAGGCCGGTTGTTTTCGTTACATTTTGTCATGTACAGATTGTAGACGTCATGAAATCTCTGGAATAAGGGCACTAGGTAAAGTTTTGGAGAACTGGACCTGCAGTAGAGTGATGGCTCGAGCAGATTGTAAAACGAGCCTCATGTTTATATCAAGAAAGGAGAATAGCCTGTGTTTGGAAAGAGCTAAATTATATTATACCTTCCGCTATCCACCATTGCACTTAATATTTAGAGTAAATTATGGTTAGTTATTTGATTTTCCTTAAAACGACGCATTTGGTTTATATGTTTAAACAAAAAAGTGAAAACATAATACTGCGTGTACTTTTTATAAAAGCTGCTCCATTTATTTGCTACCAAAAACTAAACGGACTGTATTACTAAATTTAATGAGAAAAGGTTGTTTTAAATTATTAACATATTAGGGGAAAATAAATATAAAGAACGAAGCTATAATGAAAGGAAAATAATAATATCGAAATTTTTTTATATAAATATAACAATTGTTATTTTGTTGATAATATTGCATTTGTTCAACCGAAAAAAAAAGAAAACAAATGTATGTCCTAATTTTAAAGGAATCACTTACCTGAAATCTGTCGGTGGTTAATGTAAAAACGTAGCGATTGATTTCAGACACAAAACCAAAGACGTTTAAATAAATAACTTGTCGAAAGGTTATAATAAAATAGGTGCTAGGTCTTTCTTTTTTCCTTTTTTCTTTTTTTTATGAAGTGGGGGAGACACAAATGACCACAAACATGATAATTATACCCACACTCAGATTAAAATTACCGCAGCCATTAGGGGTGGACGATGGCGTGGGGAGGTGTATGGTGTCAGGTCGGTAGACTCAACGTGACACTAGAATATACAAGCGGCACCGCTTATGTACGTAGCCGGTATGTGCATCACACTTTCTTAGTCTAATCTAATCTAAACATCCTACCTTTTTGTCCTTGCTGGCCATGGTTTTCATAGATAATTATATTATGTTAATTATTCAGAATTGTTCAATGCCTTCAAGTACTTCGTACGAAGCAAAAAGAGTGAGTTTATGGTATTAAAAAAAAACAGAAAAAAAAACAAAAAAACAAAACAAAACTAATTGATAGATATAAGGATTATTGTGTGCGATAAACTCTGTTTTTATATTATTTTGTTTTTATTCAAAAAATCTAAATAAACTTATATTTCTATCTTGTTTTGGGGGCAACTAGATCTATTGCCGATAGAAATGAATACCTTAGATCTTTTATTGTCAACGAAAAGGACTGGCATTAAAATCAGATAGTAATTTGTTTTACAATTGCAATAAAGAAATAAACAATACAAAAAAATGCAACTATGAAGTTATTTGCAATTTGTCTAACCTTTTAAATTAAACTAAAAAAGACCACAGATCTAGATCTATATGTACATATATCTTATTAATTATTAACAATAAACTGACTACAACTAGGTATCGATAAAAACGTCACATCCGTCCTTTTTGATAGTGTCACAAAACAATAAACTGGTTAGAGAGTATACAAAAATAAAAACGTTTCGGTCATATAAGATTCAATTTTCTTTTATCTTCAGGAATTCAACTGAACACTGAGCACTCTAGACAGGAACTAAGCTGTTAAGCACTTTAGTTTGAGTCGTAGGAAGGTTTACACCTACATTTCATTATAGATGATGATAAATTTAATATATTTGAGCATGATAAATGACTTTACCGAATTTCGATTACATTTTCCCGGTTCAAAACTTTTTTTTATAGAAATTTCTTGAAATTATCAGACAAAAAAGAAAGCAAATATGTGGTCATTTTTCTGTTTCTGGTGATGTTCTATGATTACAAAGAGAAAGAATATTTCATGCATTACAGAAAAATAGCCTATTACTTTAAACTGTCTATGATGAGGGAATGGAAAATGAAAGCATAATGGAATTGTTCTGTATTTTCATCTGATTTGCACTTTGAGGCTGTGAAGCTTGTCTCACACACCTTGAAGATATTTTTGTTTTGATCTTAACCATCACCTTGACCGATTAAACTTCGGCGAATGTTTTTTTTAAATGTTTTAATAATTCTTTTATCTGCACAGGTCTAGACCGGACTTTATGTCAAGCGCTAGACATCACTAACTTTGTATCCATGGCTAGGAGATTTTTGTAAAATACTGAAGCAGTGAATGCGAGATTAAGATAAGCTTAGATTTTTATCTAAGTCCAGAAGAAAATCTGGAGCAAGTTATTTTTTTTAAACGGCTTTCAAGTTTTCAAGTTATTGTCTCTTCATATTAATTTACGAAATGTACCTTTTTTATCATTATTATAGAACATATTTAACACGAGATTAAGGTTTAAATAAAGCATTTAAAAATTATCGATAATCATGTCAAAATCATGGGCTTAAGATCGTTGGAAAGTCATTGGGTGTGTATTAATTAAAAAAAACTTTAAGGCCGCCGTAATTGTCCTACATACTTGATGATCCCCACTTAAAGAGAGCCACCACCCGGTACCACAAATAATTCTTACGAACATTTTTTTCCTTGCTACGCAACACCATACACATAGCACATTTCTACTTCGAGATAAAAAAGTTCTGCGTCACAAAAAGCATCCAAAACTATGCAAAAGAAAGACGAATAAAGAGTATATAACTCCATTTTCTTTTTATTGGCTTTATGTTTTGGTTTTCTTTCCAAAGGCTTGGTGATTAATGTTTGCATTGCAAAAAAAAGTCAATATCACAATATGGTTGTCTGAAAAGCAATAGCAGGTACTTAGCTCTCAATTTGTCTGATAATCAAGACTGCATATATAAAGCAAAAGAATCGCTGCATGGCATGATATCAAAGATTAAAAAAAACAAGTGAAAGCAGCATTTACTGATTGTGAAAAGCGCATTTGTTTAAATCGGTTAATTAAAAAAAGAGAGATAAAAAGATCAAGCTAATCATCAACAAATGCATTGACAATTTTTAATTTTCTCATGGGAATGATATACTACTCTACCAACGCAATAAGTATAACTATCCCTCTGACATGTTTGTTATCATTTAAATTCTTATACGGTCAGTTCAAACTTTAGTGAACAAATGTTCTGCAAGTTTTAAATCTTTTTTGTGGACTGACCTATTTAATGAAAACGTTATACAGTTTTCTGCCTGAGCAAGAAACATCTTTCGGGAAAAGTAATTTAAAAAGAGCATATTGCTGTTTTGGCCATGACCTCATAGTCAAATCTCTCTCTCTCTCTCTCTCTCTCTCTCTCTCTCTCTCTCTCTCTCTCTCTCTCTCTCTCTCTCTCTCTCTCTCTCTCTCTCTCTCTCTCTCTCTCTCTCTCTCTCTCTCTTGATACTAGGAACTGTTAAATTGGTAATTTATTTTTACCACCCAAAACAAATTTACAGAACAAATAAGGAACAGTAATGATATAATACTTAATTTGAACAATGAAGGACTGAAAGCTTAATTTATACATATAAATATATATATATATATATATATATATATATATATATATATATATATATATATTTGTGTGTGTTTGTAGCTTTAGGAGTATAACATTTGTAATTGTTTAAAAAAAGCATAGTTTATAGTATAGAGTAGTATAATAAATAAGATGAAATAAGAATACCGTAAATGTAACTTTTTGAATAGTTTATATTTCTTAAGTTTTTCAATGAACCTAAAGGACCTACGCCACTGCTATAAGACTATCTTTGAAAAGTATTTTCCAAACTTGAACAAGACAGTGGCATTGTTCATCTATTAAACATAACATTCCTGAAATTTCCATGTGGTGAAATGCTCTTAAATGGACACTAGATATCAAAGTTTCAAAGTTTGAAAGACTATCCCTCCAAAATAATATGTCAATTCCTCTCTGAGTTTAAACAGTCTGCACTGACATATGAGGATATATTTTTCACGGGTGAGAAACTTGTCGATAGTTCAGGTTGCGTATTCATGTTTTGTTTTGTTTTTTTTTAATTCTGTCCGGTACAACGAAGGTTGGTCAGTATAAAGAAAAGGCATGTGATCATAGACTATATCAATCAATGAAATCATAAAACCACCCAAAATGATTCCTCAAGATGTATATATTAGTGTTTCAATTAATAACTGATCCATGTTTTTAATAAGATGCTATGAATCCATCAGCAATCTATCATCGTATGAAAATATTCATACTGCTAATAAGATAAAACAATATAAGATACTTATGATAAGCATTGAATTTACAATAACTTTTGAGTATATTTTGTATATAACACAATTAAAACTCAGTGCATAGAACACGTAGAAAATAAGCATCCAAAACATGATTGACAATATTGTTCTGGGTAGATCAAAGAATGGGTACTTCCTTAAATATATTATAAAATTAGATTATGTTTTTTTTTTCATTTTCGCAGAAAATCTTATTGGATTTGACAAAATATAACAGTAAAATACTTGACAAGTAAAGCATGTTAGTAAGCAATAAATAAAACCTCCACAATATTACTTTAAGTCATGTAGATCCTTATTTTCTATCGTTCATGGTAGACAAAATGAGAAGAAATTAATTAGTTATCCAAAGAAAACATGATTGCTTATAACAGTAATTTCAATATCTTACGTAAAAAGGAGAATTCGTAGAGCTTTATATAATGTATACTATCAGTGCGTTCGGATGTGAACTGTAAATCTTCTTTTCCCTCTGCTTCGATTTGCTTCCTGTTTCATTTCCTCTTCCGCACGCCCTTAACCATCGGCCTCGTTAAAATCCGGGTTAGCATATTGGTTTTCACTGATTGTCCGCTTCACTTCCTGAACGTAGAGCAAATGTTTTCAATAAGGGCCTTTTGTTGGTGGCACCTTCATCTCCTCCAACTGCATCAAACTGGTCCATTGACACATAATCGTTCTCATAAGTCGGAGAATGCTTTGAAAAGAAAGTGATTAGGATTACAACTTCAATACCCAGCCGATTCACGAATTACCACCACAACGAATACTACTACTACTACTACTACTACTACTACTACTACTACTACTACTACTACTACTACTACTACTACTACTACTACTACTACTACTACTACTACTACTACTACTACTACTACTACTACTACTACTACTGCTGCTGCTGCTGCTGCTGCTAAAGCAATTCTATTTCAAGTATTTTTACTATTCCTATCATCGTGTTTCTTACACCTTTTCTGCCATATCTGCCCTATCACCTGTTCTACAATTTTACAGCAAAAAAAAAAAAAAAGGTATCTACCTCAGGTTTATAATCAGCTCCCATAGCTACGTTTTTGAGAGAAAAGTAAACTGGGTTGTAGGTGAGAGTCAGAGCCTCTCTGAACGTCTCATCGCCTTCTCCCTGGTCTTGGCCCAGCTGGTCAGTTTCACTCCTGACATTGCTAGTTGACTGAGCGTTTGCGCACCCTCTGCCTGCTGGAGAGAGAGAGATAGTAGGAAGATAGAGAGTGGAATTCAGACTTGAGCCTAATCCAATATTTGTAACGCGATAAATCATCAGTAGATTATTATGATATTCATACTGCCATTAAGTTAATGAACCAGGAGAGGACTATGGATCTTCTGATTATTTGTCTATTGCCGTTACCACATGTTTATTCACTCCTCTTAAAAGTGTATAAACATAACATTAAAATACTCATTAAGCGGAGCTTTTATATTGTTGTTTTCCCATTTTAGAGGGTGCCTTTGTCATATGAGCATTTTGTTATTTTCTATTTGAATCATTCCATTTATTTGAATTAAAAGTTTTTAAGGTACCTCGCACAAACGGTGAGTTAATTTTGTAAAAGTCTTAATCTATTATTAGCTTTGAATTAATGAGCAACTGGGTATTTCCGAAAGGCAGTGGACATATTTGCACTTTTTATAGCTATGTAAGTATATTTTAAAATTACTTTTAAACAGCTTGGGAAAGCTCAGAATCACCTAGTTTCCCGTATTATAACTCGAAATAAATTTAGTCACCGAAAGGGTAGAGGATATGTTATAGTTTCTTAATCTCACACTTTCAAACCGCAATGGACGGTCAATAAAAGAGATAAACTAATTATTCTGTATTTTCTCAATATGTTTTAGATAATGTTAAAAATTATTACAAAGCTGCAAATTTTTGGCATTTAGTGCCTACAAATTCACCGCTTTGGAGGTATTCTTAGCAGCGCAGTTCTTTTCATTTGTATGATAATGAATGTCTAAAAAATATGTAATTAGATTTACATTTCCCTAATGTAGTATATTATTTCTATTGTTACCTTCTTGACTAGGATAGTTGATGCTTTTGTCTAGTACAACATGTCTCCTGAAACATTGAAGGGCAAACGTCTTCTGATTGTATCAATTTTCACAATATGCTTCTTTTTTCAAAGGAATGAAGTAGACATGCTCAGTTCCACTATCAAAACAAGATATCTTTGAGCTTCTTCGTAATTTTTTTTTTCTTATTCATAAAAAAGGCAGAATACATAGGCGTCTATAATTATCTTTGATAAAAGAGTTCTCTACCATACACAAAAAGTAACTGAAATGAAAAATAATATTATAAAAGATATATTCTACAAAAACTTGATTTTAAGTCTAGTCCACATCTTAATGAGTACATACCTTCTTGTGGCAGCTAAAAGGAAAGTATGAAGAGATAAAATAATTTTCAGCTGTCCGTCAAAATGTTATAATTAAAAGTAGAATAAGGCAAAAAATAGCGTTAAACAAAAAAAAAAAAATAGAATAAAACATTAAATGGGAAAAGAGAAAAAAAAAAGATAATTGTCCTTGAGAAAAAGAAGGACAATAAAAAACAACAAAAAAAAAAAAAAACAACAAAAAACAAAAATGAAGAAGAAGAAGAAAGAAGAAAGAGGCATTGAAAGTTTTATTTTTGTAATGTTTTCAATGAAAAATATTTAATTTCATAACCATTAACAAGGTACAATGCGATTTCCAATGCATTAAAAAATGATGGTCATGTGGATAGCGACGGTGATTAAAGTGTAGTGGGAATTTCACAACAATCTGCTGCTGCTACTGTTGCTGCCGCTAATGAAATGTTTTTCCTGATAATTTTATGATAGTGTAACTTATAACGTATCTTTATACTGACATGGTAATGATGGCAATGTTGATATTAATAGTGATATCGTGTTATCTATGATGATATGATAGTTTTACTTATAATCTATCGTTATACTGTGACGATGATGATGATGATGATGATGATAATATTAATGACGATAATGATGTTGCTAATGATAATATGTTGATTATGACGATAATGATGATGATAATGATGATGGTGATTATGACGGTGATGGTTATGATGAAATAATGTTCCGTACAGTAATAAGACAGTGTTACTCTATCTTTATACTGATAATGAAAATAAAATTGATGGTTATAATGATGATGGTGATGAGATGATTATCATTATTGATGATGATGGTCATATGGTGTTCCTGATTTTAAAATGATAGTGTTACATGTAATATGTCGTTATAATAACATAAACGAAATACATCTGACGCCTGAGACGTATACAACTGACGCTGACGCACACACAGCATATAAAGTATTAAGTCGAATAAAAATATTATAACAATGATTAAAATTGTATTTGTCAACGAAAATGGTGCCAGTGGTGACCATATATAATATGAAAAAAATATTGTGATGATGAGAAAGTTTGTTATTCTAACTTATTAAACAATATTTATAAAGAGTGATGTGTATTACCAACAATATATTCCAAAGACATGTTAACAATGTGGGCCTAATTATTGTACTACGATGAACATAATAGTTATGACATTGGTCAAAATAATTAGCCCCTGAAAGATTTAGGTCATCCAATCTCCTTAGCAACACAGTCACTTACCTCGCTTTCTGAAAACCATAACTATGACCGCCGCAATTATGATAATCAGCCCAGCTAGAACAGAGAGGCCAATAGTGATGTGGAGCATGGAAATATTAGACTCAGCACTCTCTGATGTTTGTGGTGGTTTAATGGCATCCAGTTGTGGGTCGAGTTGTGGCGGGTTGGCAGCTTTGCAAGGACGGAGAGTGAAATGGGGGTGGGGTGGTGGGGGTATATTAGAATATTAAGATAGGGACGTAGTGAAGTCAACCACATTAAGCACTTCGAATTATGAAAATAAAGAGAGTGAGAGAGCAAGAGAGAGAGAGAGAGCGAGCGAGCGAAAGAGAGAGAGAGAGAGAATGAGAAAGAGAGAGAGAGAGAATGAGAAAGAGAGAGAGAGAGAGAGAGAGAGAGAGAGAGAGAGAGAGAGAGAGAGAGAGAGAGAGAGAGAGAGAGAGAGAGAGAATGAGAAAGAGAGAGAGAGAGAGAGAGAGAGAGAGAGAGAGAGAGAGAGAGAAAGAGAGAATGAGAAAGAGAGAGAGAAAGCGAGCGAGCGAGCGAGCGAGAGAGAGAGAGAGAGACAGAGAGAGAGAGAGAATGAGAAAGAGAGATAGTAATATTGAGGGAGAGAGAATAAGTGGCTGAGACAAAAAGAGATAATTTCAGTTTATTTGTTTATTATTTCGAAGAAACTGTAGCTGCTGTATATAATTAGTTATTACAAATTCTTGGTCAATGTGAGTTTCCAACTTCTACCTCAGATTTTTTTACGATGGAAAACATTTACTCGTACCTAGCGACAACAACTAATAAATACCCTGAGGAAAACTCAAAAGGTAGCTTACTATATAAAACACATATGAATCCAACAGTCAGTTTGTTTACTTGGGATAAAACTAGAAATTAATATCCAAAGCTTTCATGTAGATTAAATAAAAACTTCCGAATATATTATGTATAACTATAAGGTATTCATATATGTTGGACTTACACGTTCTGGCTTCCAATGTATCTTTCTCACACACAGAAGAGTTAACCGTTTGAGCATTGAAAAAGTTGACCCCAGTGACCCGGACCAGGAAGATTGTGTCAGTAGGCAGATCCTTTATTGTGCTAGATACATAGAGGGAGTTGTTAGGAAACACAACGTCATGTGAGTGCCACTTCCGGTCGTCTAATGAGCTTTTGGGGCAGTAGAAGACAATGAAGTGTTGTTGGGCTCCACCATCGTGTCCAGGTAACCAAGTCAGCGTAATCGAGCTGCTCTTCTGTCCTGTGACATTCACCTCTAGTGGACAATTTTGGACGACGACCTTAAAGAGCTTAAATGGGTCAAGGTCAAGGCCAAGGCGAAAACTGCTGCTCATCCATTAAAATAATCCCTGCAACATCACACATACTAGAAACCTTTTCGTCTTATTATGCTTATTTTGAAAGTACGATATAATCGTCTTTTCCGGATATTCTTAATCTAAGCAGATTTTCTAAACACACATAAGAAAACTTGTGATTGCCTACATTCGGGAATTCACAACTGAACATTTATTTAAATCTAGATGGTAAAGAACTTTAAAAAAGGTCTATCAATAGTGATAGGTTCTAAATAGTTTCTTACCAATTCTTACTGGGGTTGCAAAGGTGTAAGAATATCATGCTAATCTCACACTCGTGGTTTAAAAAAAAAGTTGTTGTCTAAATAGCATAAAAGTTATTGACGAAAATGAGTGATAGTGGAGAAAGACCTAAATTTTATAGGGTTATTATTTTCAGCCATCTTACCTTCAGCCTGGATTCTAAAAGTGAAATTGAAGTTCTCTTCATATTGATCAACAATTTTCATCTTCCACCGCACTACGTCTTCCGGCTTTAGAGATTCAGTTCTAACCGTCACAAAGTATCTAGGAATTGATTGGTTGGTTGGTTACTTGTTTATTTCTATTTTTTTTTGAGAGATTGATTAATTCATCGTTTGATCAGTTTCAAAATCTTACTCTATTCCTTTATTTGTATTATGTTAGGATTTTGTACTATTTCGGCAGAAATATTTGCAAACAAAAAAAAAGACCAAAAGAAAATATGATTTTACATCTGTTTCTCGTACCTATTTTTTTTGTTCAAAATGATGTACCTTAACGGGTATCCGGCAGTCTTTGACGGAATAGCACCGGAGATCTTCAAGCTAGTTCCAGATATATGGCTTTCATTTCCTGAGCGGTGCATCAAGCCACGTACTATTGGTGGCTTACCATATGGTGAAATGATACAAAGGTCAAAGTGGAAAGGTAGAAATAGTGGCGCAAGGAAAGGATTTCCATCTTCGGTATAAACTCCATTAGGGCACAACTGAAGTGGACCTAAAAACGACACAAACTTTTCTCTTAGTCCTAAAATACTTTCTGGTTTTAAACACAGCTTTTAAAGTAAACACAAAGAAGTAAGGCTTCTTTTTTTTATTTTGAAAGTCTGGGACTTCTTAAAAAAGAAAGTAACTCAAGAATATACTTTGCTTTAACATAGGCGTATAAGATAACAAAAGTAAAAAAATGAGTTATTAATAAAGCAACTATGTATATATATATATATATATATATATATATATATATATATCTATCTATATAAACATTAACAGTTAAAACAAAGGGGGAAAAACTAAATAGATTGTTGCCTAAATATCATAAAGTTTATTGACGAAAACGAGTGATAGTGGAGAAAGACCCAAGATATTAAGGCCTATTATTCTCAGCCATCTTACCTTCAGCCTGAATTCTGAAAGAGAAACTGAAGTGATCTTCAAAGTAATCACCAATCTTTATCTTCCAGAGCCCCAAGTCTTCCGGCTGTAGAGATTCAGTTCTTACCTTCAAAAAGTATCTAGGAATTGATTGGTTGGTTAAATACTTTTTATTTTTTTTTAAAGATTCATTAATTGGTTGTTTGATCAGTTTAAATTTCTTAGTCCACGAAGCATGTCTATTCCTTTTTTTGTATTATGTTTGGATTTTGTACTTGAGAATTGAAAAAAAAAAAAAACGTTATTCCAAAGGAGGTGAAATACTTAAAGCATATTGTATTAGATAGAAACGTTTGCAAAAAAAAAAACAAAACAAAAAACAAGTTTTTTAAAAAATAAATATGATTTTACATCTGTTTATCTTACCGAATCGTATATCGCTTGTTATTTTACGTATTGTGATTTTTTTTTCAAAATGATGTACCTGAACGGGAATCCTTCAGTGATTGGCGGCACAAAAACGGTAGTCCTCAGGCTAGTTCCAGACATGTGGCTTTCATTTCCTGAGCGGTGCTTCAAGCCGAGTACTATTGGTGGCTTACCATATGGTGAAATGATACAAAGGTCAAAGTGGAAAGGCAGAGACAGTGGTGCAAGGAAAAGATTTTCATCTTCGGTATGAACTCCATTAGGGCACAACTGAAATGGACCTAAAAAAACCACAAGCTTTTCTGTTAGTCCTGAAATACTTTGTGGCTTTAAACACAGCTTTTAAAGTTAACACAAAGAAGACACAGGTCTTTTTTTATTTTGGAAAGTCTGGTACTTCTTAAAAAAGAAAACAACTAAAGAAAATACTTTGCTAGAACATAAGCGGATAAAATAACAAAAGTAACGGAAAAATGGCTTATTAGGAAATCAACTATGCATGTAATATATAAATATAAATAAATATATATATATTAAAGACACATCTGAGTTATCCAATTTATAATTACATAAGTATGAACAAGTTCCTAATTCAACATCCTTTTTCCTTTCTCTCTCTATGTCTCTTTACCTCTCCACACTTTTTTATTCT
>JAWDGP010005112.1:155000-219404 GCA_033675545.1 Elysia crispata | reverse complement strand
GTGTGTATGTAAAATTGAGGGAAGGCTGAAAGAAAGTATTTTGACAAGATCACGTCTGATATAGCTCTGTGCACACTTTACAACAGTGCCATATCAACCACTCTCAAAGGACGAACAGACTGATTTTTTTTTTAATTAAAGAGGAGGGCATTGCAATAAACACAGGACACTCTCACAATAAACACCGGAGACTCTCACAATAAACACCGGAGACTCTCACAATAAACACCGGAGACTCTCACAATAAACACAGGACACTCTCACAATAAACACCGGAGACTCTCACAATAAACACCGGAGACTCTCACAATAAACACCGGAGACTCTCACAATAAACACAGGACACTCTCACAATAAACACAGGACACTCTCACAATAAACACCGGAGACTCTCACAATAAACACAGGACACTCTCACAATAAACACAGGAGACTCTCACAATAAACACCGGAGACTCTCACAATAAACACAGGACACTCTCACAATAAACACAGGAGACTCTCACAATAAACACAGGACACTCTCACAATAAACATAGGACACTCTCACAATAAACACCGGAGACTCTCACAATAAACACCGGAGACTCTCACAATAAACACAGGACACTCTCACAATAAACACAGGAGACTCTCATAATAAACACAGGAGACTCTCACAATAAACACCGGAGACTCTCACAATAAACACACACATGCTTGTGAGGTATCAACATTTACAGCACATGGCACATAAGCAAAGAAGTATAACAATGAGTGTAAAATGTTTTATTGCCATTATTTTTTATTAAGTTGAAGCATAAATTCTGAATAAATAATGTTTTGATGAAAAGTGAAAAAGCTTTGCGCTGAATTTGCATTTATATGTATCATTTCAATAACGTACCGGTACTTCGTCCATTCTTGTAAATATCATTAAAAATACAACTACCCTGAAGCTTTCAAAAACCAACTTTGCCCAAAAGTACAGTTCAAAGTGACTATCAAGTAGCATTATGGCAAAGCCCTTTACCTCTTAATGTTTTTGCCATTCTGGAAGAAGCATAATTATGCACATAAAATTTTCGGTGGCAATAGGGGACTTTGTAAAAAGTCAGTTATTTCTCTTAACTTTCAGGTGGCACATATGACTTAATTTAGAACAACATTCATAGTTTTAAGTCTTTAAACAAAAAACGAAAATACTTGATGCAAACAAATTTTTATGGCATTTCAAAATAGACATGTGACCTTAAAGTATAGAAACCCACTGACCGCAGTGAAGAATTCGATTCTAGCATATTTTCATCTTTAAATAGTTATCTACTTTATCAAAAATTATTCGGTTATTACAAACATTCCAGAGTTGTTGTTGCCATTACAGCCATTAAAATAAAATCAATGATCCTAGATGTGTGTTGAGTCAACCCAGAAACCCCTGGTTAAGCTGAAGTTATCTTGATCACGAAGTTTATCACAGCATGTTTATCTGATATAACTGATTCATAACTTATACATTTAAACACACATAAATTCAAGTAACATACATCAAAGGCATGACTATGCCGTTATTGTGCAAAAATAAACTGTTTTGTTTAAAATTTGCTAAGCATACACATCTTTTCCTTTTTTTGTGCCATAGTTGTGAGGATAAAGGAAAATTTTTTAGCGAAGTATTTTGCATTCCAAAATTCAAAGCAGAGACCATTAGTGAGGCTTTATCGCAAATAATCAAAACATGGATAAAACAAATTAAGGCAACAATCATTTATGCCTGGGGTCAAAAGAACAAATACCTTTCTATTTCTCATTTCTCCAGTTTTTGCCTGCGTTCAAATCCAAAATCCTAGGTGGTTAATGAAATATTTTTAAAAGTCAACAATCACTCTCACATTTACAGAAGTTCACACAAAAAAAAGATATTTTGACTGAGTAAATGAAGTTTAGAACTCATGTTTTAAGAAACAAATTCAAAACGTAGTGTTAGTATTTGAGGAAGAATTCAAAATTTAATTCAACAATATAAAATTGAATACAATATGCCTCAAATCTGTATAAATAGGCTGAATGGTTCTAAAATAATCTTAACTTATATATAAAATTTAGTGCAATTTCAGATATGTAACAAGATATCTTGTTTTGAGAGCAGAGGAAAATTTAATGGAAATCTCCCTTTGACAAAAATCATAAATTCTGGATTACAGTTCAACTTATAAATTTCAATTTTTTTTAAAATCAATCAATAAAAATTTATTTTTACAAAAGAATGCATTTCTTTAGAAATAATGAACTGAAAAATATTCATGTAAACAAATAGGAGCTATATGGAGCAATACTACTTATTAACACTGTTTATAGGATTTTTATGTGTAAAAAAATGTGGGCTGTTGCAATTAAACCAAAGGTGGGTATAAAATATAGATTTACATAGAATAAGATAACAGTTATAATGTAAAAAAGAAACACATTTGAGGACTTTTGTTATATTTTCAATAGCCATCACACAAAAGAAAATTGTGTTTACAAGTAAAAACTTTAAAAAGTACAAAGGCCATAATTTTTGTTATAAATTATTCTTTTGTCAATTTCAAGAAAAGTAAGTGCAAAAACCGATACAATGATTTAAGTAAAAGTTATAACAAAAGCTGGAAAATTGTGAATTTTTTCAAGGGTTTCAAGAGTTCTTCCCTCATCCCCATCCCAAAAAAACAAAACAAAACAAAAAAAACAAACCCAGGTGCATAATGTTTTTAAATAAAACATCAACTTCATAAATGATTTTATAAATGAAACCTTGAATTCAGATCATATATGTAAGCTGTGCGATTTGCTTTATAAAACCAGTGGATTTTGTTTAAAAATAAAGATTCAATCCCTACGCATTTCAATATCTGGCTGCAAACAAATATTTGCATAGTGAACTTTCCTTCCTTTGGGACGTGTTTTTTGATTGACATGAAACTCCTTTCTAGAACTAAGATATTGATTGAGTTGTATACAAGAAAAAAAAAAACTAAATAAGATAGGACATAAAATTTGTTTGTAAAAACAATACATCTTCACCTTGATTTAATCAAATCAATGTATAAAATAAAGTATGAAGATGAACTCATTCTCAAAACTTGAATAATACTGATTTTATATTTTGAATACATCTTGAAAGAATGATGAAGTAAAAACATAAAAACTTTGCTCACTGGGAAATAGAATTGACTTTAACAAAACAATTAGAATTAAACAATTTTTTTACTGCATTTTATACTATGAAGTATGATTTTTGTATGCAAATAGTTGTAATATAGCAGGTTATACCATATAAATTATATCATTCGAAAAAAAAATTTGTTTTATAGGTTGTTGGTGATAGTGGAGAGCAAGTTAAAAAAAAAAAAAAAATGTGCTTAGTGCAAAGCACTATCGGAACACAAAACAATGTATTAAGGGAAAATTTCCCTCAGAGGTAGATGAAAGCCAATGTTTCATAGTTTCAATAGGTAGCTTTTTCAAATGCTTACTTAGTTTTATTTGATCAATATTTAATGCTCATTTAAAATTTAAGTGGAATGCACTGGAGATACAAAAGTTTATAAAAGAAGTAATTCCCCAAAACCCAAAGCAAAAAGTGGAGAAGAAATTTAAGACAAAAATAACACAACATTAGATGATAGATCTGCACTTAGTACATGGCACTGCAAAATCACAGAGAGAACATTTTCCTCCAACGATGAAACAAAAGCCACCTTTTAGGTGAGAGGGTGCGAGATACATTTTGAAAAAGGAAATCTGTTGTTGATAAAACATCAAATTTTTTAGATCTTTTAATGATCAAAACTATTTCTGCTGGAAAAGGCGGCACCAAAAAAACAGCATATAACAACATGAAATTGCATCATTGAAAAAACAGGGCTGGTCTGGGACATACATGTATACAAGTGACAGAAATGTGAAAACAAGGAGTTAAGGCTTGTGAATTGAATCACTTCATGAATTCTCCTCAGACATCCTCTACATTTCTCTCCATCCTTTGACGAAAAACATGTCTGTACAAAACTGATTCAGGTTTTGACCAGACATTCAAGATTTCTGCAGCGAACGTCAAAAAATGGTGATGCTGTTCTCAAGTTGTGCGTCCCTCGTCTTCGTGTCATCTGTCCAGCTAAGCTCAGGCACCACCTCGACATCATGGTCAGCGTACGATCTGTACTTATACTTGTAGGCCACGGGTAAGTAAGCCAGGAAGAAAATAATCATCAGGATCCCAAACAAGAAGAAAAGGTTCTCCACTCTCCCATCATTGATTTCATCTGGGAACCAAGGATCTGCATGCATAGAGAGAACAAGAGAGAGAGAGAGAGAGAGAGAGATGAGAGAGCTCTTAATATCTTATTACAGTTAACTTCTCCTTGCAAGGGGTTACCACTATCATAAGTTACTTATTTATTTAAAGTACAGGCATTACAAGCAAACAAATAATTTTTTAACTGAAAACTCCAGAAAAAAAGTTCTACTTTAGAGTAATTACAAAATTCAGCTGCACACGAACCATCTTTAGTTATAACTCCCACAATTGCAATGATTGCTGAGCTAAGATAGCTGCCAAGTCCATTGGTTGCCAAGAAAGCGCCCATCACCGCCCCTTGCATGTAGCTTGGTGACTGTGTGTAGGAAAATTCCAGACCTTTAGGGGGTAAAAAAAAAGTTTTTACGTTAATCTTCAAAAAGCAAAGCATCATAGGATTGTAATATACTCTTTAAACTGAGTATGAAGTCCACTTCAAGTTTATTTCAGTTCAGCTAGTAGTTTTTCACAAAATTCCTACTCTCAATTACTTCAGTAAGGAACAATTGCTTTCACAGATTTTAGTCACATCAGATGGCTTGTCAATATCAAAGGCTGATTTTTAAAACGATATTTCAATTCAAATTGAAGAAAAGCTCTATGAATTTAAACTGCATGAATAGAATTGCTTTCTTTTGTTTAAGCTTATTAAAATTATACCTGAGATGCTAGCAAAGGCTTCCCCAGCACCGACCAAGAAAAACTGTGGGATCTGCAGAAAAACTGAGACATTCGCTGCGACAATGACGTCATCCCCAACTTTTTGCTCAAAGCCAAGTTGCCGTTTCCTGTAAATCTCTACACTTCCAGCCACAAATACAGAGCATGCAACCAAGACAAATCCAATACCTGATGAAATACAATATTTTAGCTTTATATTTCTGAGAAACCATTTTTTAAAGGAGAGGGGAAAAAAAATGTTGGAAAAGATCACATCCAATCTAAGACCTTTAAAAATAATTCTTAGTAAATTATGAAGTATAGAAAAAGCAATTACAAACCTAGATCTAGCTTGAGACAACTTTCTTTCTTTCTCTAGTAAATCATGACACATTTGTAACAATTTAGCTTGAGACAACTTTCTTTCTTTCTCTAGTAAATCATGACACATTTGTAACAATTTAGCTCGAGACAACTTTCTTTCTTTCTCTAGTAAATCATGACACATTTGTAACAATCATATCAAAATAATCTCAAGCTGTTTGCTCACTTCTGAAGCGAGAGACATTCAAGCTGCATTACAGAATGAAATCAGTAACCACTTCCACAGGTATCAAAAACAGTTGCTTTAGTTTTAGACCTCTAAAAGTTTATTTAATAGCAACAGATGTATTTCTTGGAGAGTCTTTCACAGATATTAGTTCTTTATTAACTTACCACAGAACAAAAACAAAATCATAGAGAATCAAAATTAAACGAAAATTGAAACATATTTGAGAATTTCCACTTTGAAGCTGAAAAGGGTGTATTTTACACACAACATTAAGTTTTTAAACCCTGTTGATGAAATAAAGGATGACATGTCACCATTATTATCAAACAATGTATAAGGCATGTTTCACTTTACAAATACTTTTTAAGTTGTAGAGAAAATTTTATGACCCTAATTGTCTTTAAAGTTAACATGTACGAATAGAGCAGGTAATAAATATTTTTATACACTTCACATAAATGAAATGTAAGAATTGATTAAAACACAGATATGATCAATATAGTTTGAAAAGGATTACTAAACTATATAAAACCTTTATAAACTTAAAACTAAGGGAAAAAGATGCTTAAAGAAGGTACAGTTCAAGTTGTTATATTTCATTCTTTGCAAAGTCCTCATGATTATGAACTTGTTGGTGAGATGACAACATTACTTAAATGACTTCTAACAATCCAGGGTCCCTTGAAAACCACACAACCAGGCTGCATCACAGTGATGAAGCAACAAGTAATAAACTCTAGAGTTGACAACTTTTATATCTAAAGTCCAGGCAGCAGTAAAAAAAACTAAACTAAAAAAGACTGAGCTCATAATATTTTCCCATTTATGAAGTGGTTAGCAGTGGTGGAAAAGTGTAGGGCTAAGATAGAGTTTGTGTATTGCTATTTTTAGCCCTGTATACTTCCTGTTCAATAAATGTAGAAAAACAGAGTGAATACAAGATAATTAAAAACCAGACAGAAAAGAGCTACATTTTTGGGTGACAAATAATCTACAAGAAGAGCTTTGACTGTCTACAGAAGTCACGGACCTATACGCTGGAGGTGTGTGAGAGGACGGCCGATGCTTTTGAAGAACGGATAAACCAGTCTGTCCAGCACAGGAATGGTCAGCATGACCGCAACGGTGTTGATGCCGGTCAACATGGCCACTGGGAAGATGACACCACCAATACGCAGGTCCATACGCTCACCCTGAATAAAGTAGGTTGACTGCATCTGCACACAACGATCCAGAAGGAGCAGCAAAAAAAAAAGATTTGGTTTCGACAAATGGTCTTAGCAGAGCTTACAGTACAGCTGAGTCTCACAATGAGAAGTCAGCTTATTCTGTACTGTCCAGATTTATTTTTAGATCCTTTTAAAGTTCTGTGAGAAAGCTATGAACTCCTGAAATAACTACCTAAAAATGCACTGCCTTGCCGGAATTTTTATTTCAACCTACATGATAACAAATGTTTGAAAGGAGTTAAAAATAAACTTGGATTGTACAGCTACTCTTTCTATGATACATGCAAAAAACTGTTCTAGTAAACCTGAAACCATGGTCTTACATATATCACTGGATTATTCTAAATATTCATATGTTAGAAAATTAAATAATAACCCTCTTTAAAATCATATCAACAAAATGAAATAATAACAACCAAAATCATTATAGGGGAAAAAAATAAACTTATGCTTTGAAAGGCTAAAGGAAGCATAACGACCACAAAAAAGATGAAGTGGTTATTCTATAACCATTAGAAATATCTTGCATTGCCTGAATTTCTTTATTCTATCCTAATGTAGTCTTAGAAACTAAAAATCTTCATCCCTTACTTTTGCCATAGCCTCCTCTCCTTTACTAAGAAAAATTAGCGTGGCGAAGGACGTCAGTATCAGATTTAAGTGAAAGGACATGTTGAGATGTTAACAAAGCAAACATATGCAAGGCATTCAGGTTAATTCATGCACAAGTCACTCAGATTTCATATCAGTTACACCCCTTGACATTCCATGATAATCTACTGACTGCTTATTCATGGTCTTTTTTAAGACCTTTTGAATGAAATATCTCTGGATTAAGAAATGCCAGAGTTAAAACTTTCTCACCCTCCTGAAGGGTAAATTAGGACCTTAAAAATGGACCAACAACTGAACATTTTGATCCCCTGACTTGTGCATGATTCACCAAGATTCCTCGCACATATTGCTGGTCTCCGGTTACCTGTGAGTAAACAACATAAAACATGATCAGGAAGAAAAAGATGGGCAAAATTTTTATCACAGCAATGACACCATCCACCAGGTGACTCTCAAAACTGCCTCCATATTCTCGGCGTGCTGAGTCAAACATCTGTCTGCGACCATCCACAAAAGGTGACTGTTTACAGCAAGCCTCACCACAAATTCGTAAAGACGACACAAGAATGCTCCCTGATGAAAACATGTGAAACGAAAAACAATTCATGAGTTTCTAAAATAAGACTTTATCCAATCCTCAGCATCTGGCGAGAAGACAAAAGCAGTCGAAGATTGATTATAACTCTTCAAAATCCAACCAACTTGTGGCCAACTTGGAATAGACAGACTAGTCTGCATCTTTATTAAAATTTCAATCATTTTTAAATGCTTTTATAAATTCACACACAATGTTTTTTAGATTTTTTTTTATTTTGTTAAAAAAAAAAATAGCTCCAAGAACTCACAAAGTTGTCTTAATCAAAAAATTCTTGTTACAAAATGATTTATGATCTTGATATATGTGCTTCTGAGGACAAATTTTTTAGCTTTTCAGTTCGCAATTTGAGGAAATATAGCCGTAAATAATAAGTTTTTAAATGTGTAATAGGGACACATAAAAAGAAAGAGAGAGATATATATATAAACAGATGCAAAGAGACAAAGAGACAAACAGTGAGTGAGAGAGAGAAAGAGAAAGACAGCCAAGCAGACAGACAAAAAAAGATAAGTTAGATATAGGTATACTAAAAGACAATCACACAAAGATAGACATAGAAGGGCGGAATATCTTTTCTTACATTTTTTCCATAAAGATGCAAAACCAATGATAAGTGAAAGACGTGTGCTGTTACCTTGAGCGTCTCTATAGATGTACCTCCTTCTTCCCACATTGAGAAATACCAGAGACATCAGCATGGATACCAAAGGGATGAGGTAGCCGACTGAGAAGCTGATGTTCTGCTCAATGTAGGCTATACCGGTGAAGGCAATCAAACCACCAGCATTGATGAACCAATAAAACCTGTGATTTGAAAACAGAGCCAAAGGTAAAGTGTGTGTGTGTGTGGGGGGGGGGGGTGATGACTCTAAGGTGATCAAGTTTAAAAGAACTCCAAAAGTGCCAAAAACCAGAGATATATATCTAAGGATTTAAATCTAGTCCACTGGGGAGCAAGAGGTACAATCTTGTAAACACAAACAAACTTGGCAAATATATTTGAAATCAAATGTTAAAATTCTGACACTTGCTATAATTACACTTTTGAACTACAATTTTGCTCCATTAACTTTCACGTAGGTTTAAAGGCTCCAAAGTTTTGAAAAGGAACCTTGGGAATATATATGTGTAAGACAAGCCAATTATAGAACACTTTGCAAAATCTGTTCCAAAAATGCCCATAATTTTCCAATCACGATCTTTTCTCAACTATGGGCACAGACGGACTCATGTTAAAGACAGTGTTCTTCAGCAATTAATTTACATTATTTGAGCAAGAAGACAGAGAATTTAAAATTGTATTCAATAAATCTTGCCTTCCCTGAAATGTTTTCTTTGAAAGTAGTTCCAGAGATCAAGTTAAAAAGTTTTCAATGGTTCAAAGGTTGTTGTTTCATGCATCAAGATTTAACTGTTTTTTTAACTAAACTGAATGCACTTTTTTATTGAAGAAAGTTGTCATGTCTTGGTAAAAGAGAATTTTAAGTGAGTGTTTTAGGCCTATCATATAACACTTTGAAAGACATCTGGCATTTCCTAAACAGAAAAAAATAATAAAATATGGAGCACACTTAACATGAAGAAATAGAGTCACCCATTTCAGTTCATGATATTGTAGTAAAATGGCATACTTTAAAAAGTTCTTTGAGCATAGAATCAAAGGATTGAATCAGAATAAGATAAAGTAACGTTTCAAAACAGTTGAAAAACAAATTTTAGACTTACCCATTTATTGACGGGCATGAGACCATTCTAATAAATCCCAGCAGCTCCATGGTGTGGATCAAAGCTCATAAAAAATCTTCAGACTGCATCTTGTCACATCAAACTTACCAGTTAAAAAAGACTTGCACTGCATCCTTGCCCATGTCTTCCACCTGCTGAGCTCCAAAAGGTCCTACATTGGACTTGATTCCGCCAGTACCTATGGCGACCAGGCTTAAGCCACCAAAGTAAAACAGTCGGCGGAACTCCTGGAAACAGGTTAAGGAGAAGGGGGGGTGCATAAAGCCACTGATTTTATACCTTTTTTTGTTCCTTATTAACTGGGAGGTATACATCTTTTCAATTCATCAACACAAAAGTTCTTCAAATCAAAATTATTTTCATATTATTGAGTACATATTTTCTTTCTTTTCCTGAACAGATGAATTTTTTTTATTATTATTTCTTGACAATTTTATAGCTTCTTCAATCAACTTTCGATTGCATCTTAATTCTTCACATTTCTATTTTTTTTTTCCATGAAACTTTGTACACAATTTTTTTTCTCAAGGTAAAGAGGGACCTATACATCACATTTTAAGCACATTTAGAAAACTATATTTTTTATGTGAAAAAGAAAGAGAAAAAAACTAGAATTCATCAGTTTGAAAATGTATTTGATAATGATGAATTTGTTCACGATAATTTAGTTTAAATAATTAAACACACACTAGGTTTTCCATTGTTTTGGGGTTTTTTATTTTCCTTTGGTGTTAAAATTAAAAATAGTGGCATTGCCTCAGCAACCATACTGTAAAGAACTCAGTCATAAGGTTAAAAGATGAACATTGTAAAAAAAAAATTTAAAGAAAATCATATCTTGATTATTGATAAATACCATATTTATAGCAAAAGAGACTTCTTTTTTATATTGGATTGAAAAGTTATATATTTTTGCGATTCTTTTATTATACAAGATACCAGACTTACTACACTCGGGTCTGTAAAATCACCGCCAAACAAGTCTGTGTAATTTGGCGCAGCACACAACGCCAAAAATAGACCTGAGGAAAAACTCATCACTAGTCTCAAAATTTCAAGGTGATTTTTTATGTTACAAAGTAAAACAACAATAATGAAAATAATATAGAAAAAGGTAGCAATGATACTCTTGGAGCAAAATTCCGATATTCTAATTTTATTTCAATTCTATGAATTTACGCTGTAATTTAGCTAGCAACGGTGATGTTCTAACAGCAAGACTCACCACACAAGTAAATGAGCCCTGATCCATAAATGACATTGAATCTGTTTGACCAGGAGTCAGCAATATAACCTCCCAATATAGGGATAATGTAGACTGTGCCTGGAAACCAAAAATATAGTTGTAAGTATATAATGGGAATACAAGTTTATTGCTGAAGGGTTTTTTTTAAACATTGTGTCACTGCCACAGCCTTTAATTTTATACCATATTAAACTTCACTACGTTTAGTTCCTGGCCGGAAATACATTTCAATGTTCTAATTGATATCCTTCCCATTCTGTTAGTAGTTTTAAATATATCACTAAGACGAGTCTCATCTAATGTGTTATGGATAGCCCAAAAAGCCTTGAATGTCATTTGGTAAATTGAAATTAGAGTATGTATTTTGCTACTTTTATGACATATTTTTTAAACAGGCATTTCAAGGGGAAAAAATTCTTTTTATACATGTTTTAAAATCATCAATATCTTTTGGCTCATATATCTTTCCTTACTTTATTTCATTCTATTTCAAACAGGGAAAAAAGTAAATTATTTTTCTACACTTTGTGGCCAAAAATATCAGTGCCCGTTTCCATCACTCAGCTAAGTTACACGTATATCCGTTTCATGACATACAATTATTGTGACTATGTTTTTGTGTATGAGAGATTTGGTCCAGTGAAGTTGAAAAAATTTAAATAAATACTATTATTAACATCCTATACAATTCAATCATGCTCATATAACATGAGTAAGAAGTTATTTTGTAAAACTGGTTCCTTGCATTTGGATACTTTTGGAAATAAATACTTTAAGGTCAAAGTTATTTCAGTCAGATAAAATGATCCTCTTCTACATACACTCAGCATGTTCTCAAACATATTAAACAAATCACAGCATAGAGAAAATGATACAGGTTACCAAGGAGAAAAATATATATACTTGAAAAAGTCATCAGCTTTTAATTTCTTTTTCAAAAGCAAAACGAGTTTGGGAAAATTATTCTTCATTTATTCTTGCTCCAATGATACATGTCATTTTAAGCAAAAAAAAAGAAACGAAGCCCTCTGACCAGAAAAGACCAGACTGACTGTAGTGGCCTGCGTGCTGGTCAGATCTAGCAAACTCGTACAGAACAAGACCAGATTGGATGAAACACTGTAGTAGGCCATACGCTCACACAGCTCAACCAAGAGCACACACACCACGACAAACAAGCGGCCTGGACCAATGATGGAAGTCTGCAAAAGAGAGTTAAAATCTGTGCAAAGTTAAAATCTGTGCAAAGTTAAAATCTGTGCAAAGTTAAAATCTGTGCAAAGTTAAAATCTGTGCAAAGTTAATGAGATAAATCAAAGATTGAAATCAAGTAGAAAAGGTGAAAATTCTTAATGGTTTAAAATTTGTGACGAAGTTTGTTTTATTTTGAAGGCACAGAGCTAAGTTGTATATTAAACATTATTTGTAACAATATTTTGGGTTGAACAACAATAAAAATAAATATATACTTACTAATGATGATGATGATCATGATGATAATAAGTAATGTTTATGTCAAGAGGCCTGACATCACTTTGTCGTGAACGCATGAACCAAACAATTTATGAAGTGCACTATCAATCAAGCATTATAGCACAAATCCCTTTGAGTGTAAAGATCAGAGTTTCAAAGCTTATAGCGACAAAAGGCAGAGTATGTAAAGTAAAACCAAACCACTCCTTCACAAAACTCTGAGGCACAGTAAATCTGTGACAATTATCTTTACAGATTGAAAAAATCAAATAATTAGATTACATAGACTAGAGGAAAATCAGGACAAAAATATACAATGAACTTTATTTTTTTAAACACACTGTCCAACTTTAGGATCAATTATGGCAACTGAGAAGTCATGTCTCCCTTTCTTCACCAGTATGCTTTTTTCTAAATCCATTTCAAACTGCAGCACAAAAATGGCAAAGTCAGACGCGCACCTGTCAGAGTTTTTTCCTTTAATTTTATAACGACAAATACTGAAAAGAAATCAAGAGATGTTTTTCAATTTTGATGCTACCAAAAAGATGCCACACCGATAGAAAATGGAGAAAAATTAGTTAGCATAAGTGAGCTGCTTCAAAATGTGCCAAGGAAATTTAGTGCTGAACCTAAAAATAGTGTCCTTAAATTTTGCTAGCAATACTTTAAATGAATGAATTTGTTTTGCTTTGGGCTTTTTTTTTTTCCTTTCTCAAAAGACATTTAAATGACATTTCTGGAATACTTGTTTCTTACTTTGAAATGACATAAACAAATCACAAATTTACCCTGGTTGTGACATCAACAGTGGCTGGGTCCTGCTCTTTGTACCCGTCATCCTCATCATCATTACTGATTGTCAGAGACTTCACAAACTTTTTCTTCAACAGAGGAGAGCTCTCAGAATCAGCTGCCTCTACTTGCATCATCTTCTAGAATATTCACTGGTCTACAACATCCACTTGATTTGATTCACATGAGAGATCATGAAACACTTCTTTTCTTCAGTAAACCACTGCCATGTTTATTTGCCATCGTTGTCAAAATATGATTTTCTTAAATGCTTAAAATCTGAAATACATTAAAATTTATTAAGATTTCAAGTGTTAAAAAGGCAAACAGAAACAAAATCTTTGATTTGATGATAAAATTAGACAGCCATTATGATAATTAGATTCTGTCATTAAGGAATTGTGAAGAGATGCAAAGATTCAGTAATATTGTTGGATTTTTACCCTTGGTTTTGTACTCATTCATTTTTTAAAAAGTTATGATGACGTCTGATAAAAATCAGGAAAAAGCATGAACTGTTTTATTCATTCATGAGAAGTCTAGCCATGTCATGTACTAGAGAATAATGAACTGTATTTACTATAATACATTAATTCAAAAATTATATATTTAGAAATACACAACTTAACTGAGAGGGTTTTAAAAATAATAGTAATGCCTTAGTCTGTTCACTGTGTGAATTATGTGTTTTCTATGGACTGAATGTATGAAAATCCCATGTGATATAGAGCATAATACAGGTTAATAGCTTGCACTAAACAAAGTTTAATTAGACCTAGACCTGGATCTCAGTGTCAAGTAATTCATCTTACTTATAGTATATTATATGTGCTGTAACAGCTCTTTATTGGTCTATTTTTCTTAGTAATTTTTGTTTTAAGTTTACCTGAAAAGAATAATTGAATGATGCCCTTGACATGATGCAGATGATTATTGTTCCAGACTTTGAAACTTACAAGGTTTACATTCCCTCTAAGAAATCCTTAGAAAAAAAACAAACTCTACTCTTAGACCTGATAAAATTTTAAATTGAATTAAATTAAAACATTTTTGTTAATCATCAATTTTTCAACAAACTGAAACAAAATGCACAGCTCAAGACATAGGAAAAGCAGTGTGGCATGAAACCACCAACATGAGAAGGTCAGCTTTGATAAGTTTTGACCTGAATATTTCTTGAGTTTTTCTGAGCTTATCACATGATGCTTTGAGATTTTCTTATCTCAGTGACTCTTATGGCAAGCGTTGTGAAAAGCTGAGTCTCACACTGGGGAGCCTCTCAAGATAATGTGGGAATTCTTATCTGATTTTTAATTGCCTAGAGTTCCTTGGACAAGTAATGACTTGATATCAGAAAGTTTCTTTTGTCGAAGATCTAGCATGCAGCTGCATGCTGATATATACTCTGATTAGTTTACTTTTTTTCTGGTTAAGTCTTTGTTCCACTGGTTTTGAATTCATATGTGGTTAAAAAAGAGACTGAGTAAAGCTCTCAAGGCCAAAACTTAATATTTGGCCTCCATTTTTTCTTTGAGAGAGGGAGAGAAGGAAGGGTGGAGAGAGGAGGAGAGAGACAGGCAGACAGAATCACACGGGAAATAGTAGTTGACCATCTTGATTATAATGTAATCCACAGGAGACAATTTTGTGAATAATCCCTCAGATAAATTTGCTTTTCAAAACGACTTTCCAATCAAACCTTAAAATGAAAAAAAAAGTGGAAATCAAGGGAACATAAGTCATGTTGGAAAGTTTTAGTTTTACAAACTGGAAGCTCATAAACGTGGCAGGTTTATTAAAATATAGGCATACATATATTATTATATACTCAAAACTGCTCACAGCACAGGTAAAAAAGGAATTGCAAGGAAAAATTAGGAGCAGCAATGAAGTATCAGATACTGATCCTGTTCTGAAAAATTAGGAGCAGCAACAGCAATGAAGCATCAGATACTGATCCTGTTCTGAAAAATTAGGAGTAACAACAGCAATGAAGTATTGGAGACTGACACGGCTCTGAAAATTTAGGAGTAACAACAGCAATGAAGCATCAGATACTGATCCTGTTCTGAAAATTTAGGAGTAACAACAGCAATGAAGTATTGGATACTGATCCTGCTCTGAAAATTTAGGAGTAACAACAGCAATGAAGTATTGGATACTGATCCTGTTCTGAAAATTTAGGAGTAACAACAGCAATGAAGTATCAGATACTGATCCTGTTCTGAAAATTTAGGAGTAACAACAGCAATGAAGTATCAGATACTGATCCTGCTCTGAAAATTTAGGAGTAACAACAGCAATGAAGTATTGGATACTGATCCTGCCCTGAAAATTTAGGAGTAACAACAGCAATGAAGTATTGGAGACTGATCCTGCTCTGAAAATTTAGGAGTAGGAACAGCAATGAAGTATTGGAGACTGACACTGCTCTGAAAATTTAGGAGTAGCAACAGCAATGAAGTATTGGATACTGATACTGCTCTGAAAATTTAGGAGTAGCAACAGCAATGTAGTATTGGAGACTGATACTGCTCTGAAAATTTAGGAGTAGCAACAGCAATGAAGTATTGGAGACTGATCCTGCTCTGAAAATTTAGGAGTAACAACAGCAATGAAGTATTGGAGACTGATCCTGCTCTGAAAATTTAGGAGTAACAACAGCAATGAAGTATTGGAGACTGACACTGCTCTGAAAATTTAGGAGTAGCAACAGCAATGAAGTATTGGAGACTGATACTGCTCTGAAAATTTAGGAGTAGCAACAGCAATGAAGTATTGGAGACTGACACTGCTCTGAAAATTTAGGAGTAACAACAGCAATGAAGCATCAGATACTGATCCTGCTCTGAAAATTTAGGAGTAACAACAGCAATGAAGCATCAGATACTGACACTGCTCTGAAAATTTAGGAGTAACAACAGCAATGAAGCATCAGATACTGATACTGCTCTGAAAATTTAGGAGTAGCAACTGAGATGAAATATCATGATCCACCACTACACTGATTGAACTACAATTCTGAAACCCTGAAGAATTGTGAACAGCAGTGAAGTATTCTATATTACTGTTGTGTTGAATAAACATAAACTTCTGCTACCTTGTTCAGCACAGCAACTGCAATGGAGTATCCAATACTGCTTTCTTGTTGAATGGTCAGAAACTGTTGCTGCTTTGAAGTATTAAGAGTAGCCACTGAGATGAAAATTCACAGCTACACTGAATGATCATGAATCGAGCCATTGCATCTGGTTCAAGTGGCTTTGGAGGTGAGACAAAGGCAGAGCTACCCACTGAAAGCTTCAGTTATGGGGCAGACCTACCTCTCTGACCACTAAATATTAGTAACTTGTTTCAAAGAGAGACTCAGTGAAACTTCGCCCCCCCCTCTTAAAATTTCAAGCCCCCGATTTTTTATGGTCCCATAAAGAAAGCCTCTTTATGTGCTAAAATACTAACAGTAGAGGGCAAGTCTCATTCAGGTGCAGAGTTATACTATATGCACACACACACTTAAACATAGGTCATCATGCACATGTTCATGACGAATGAATTATATTTTGATATGAAACCTTAGTTCCCAAATAATCAGTTTTGCTGTAGTATTATAATCTCATCCAATTTCTATTCTAAAGCTTGAGTGGTGTGCTTAAAATGTCTGATTGTGATCATGTCGAGTGGAGGCCACCATGTTCATCGCTCATTTCCTTCAAAAAACTAGATCGAGTAGCCTAATGGTAATATATTGCACCATGACAACTGAAAGCCTAAATCTAGCATTTTCAATAAATAGGCCCATAGAAAATATATATTGATATTGAATCCATATAAGTACAATACCAGAACTAGCCCAAATGCCACAGACCACTAAATCTTTTCTAAAATAACTTAGGGCAGATCTAGATCTAATTATCTAGATCTAGTACATCAATCAAGACCTACATGTATTATTGAACATTGTTTTGTTTCATCCACTCACTATGAGAAGCCTACAAGGAAACACAATTAGCACTTTTAGGCTAGATCTATATTACATGATCAAAGAAGTCCTTTGAATGATGAAATGATGAGTTGTTCAGTTATCCTTGTACCTCTAGATACTCTAGATCTCTATATAACGCCAAATTGTGACAAAATTTAGTTAGCAGTGGTCACTCACCACTTAGAGCTATGCAAACAATTTGGTAAATGATCACGCCGTACTTAGGCAGCGATGGACCAGCATCTTTCAATGTATGACAAAATAACATTTCTGTCCATCTAACTATAGATCTATTATAACCTAAATTTCTAATTAACCAATGTTCATAAATGAATTTGAAATGTTATACTAGATCTAGATCTAGATCTAGATCTAGATTCTAGATCTAACAGGTTGTTTGCCATTCCTCTTCATCTGCCAGGCCTGTTCTCAGAGAAGCAGAAAGAATTTTTGCAGAATGGAATTTATCTAAAAGTGACACTTAAGTAAACGTACAATAATGACATTCAATTGAAATCTAAATTAGATCTAACCTAAAAACCTTAATAATCTTGATAACTGGGGAGATAAACTAAAGAGGAGGCATAAAGTGAAAGTAGATATCGAAAGTATATTTGACTGGTTAATCATGTGACAAACAACTTCGGCGGTTAACGTTCTTTGAGACAATACCTTTGTCTTTTTTTCTCTCTCCCCACTCTCTCGCTAGTGGTCCCTGTCTCCATTCCCCTCTTTCTCTTTATTTGCCTTTCACTAATATTTTCTATCCCGTTCTCTCCCTTTCTCTGTCTCAATAGAATTAATACAAACCTTTCAACGTTGGCCGCAGCTAGAATCTGATGTCAGTGAAAGGCCGTAATGCCAACTAGCTTCCTCAACATGGTTTGGGGAAAATCATCTTCTCCGAGGTGATTCCGGGAAGACCAGCTTTTCCACTGACTTCCGCCTGTAGAACCTTCAGGACAAACTTATTTTTTGCGGATATTACACGCTTTCATTCGTTCATATGAACGCAAACTTATTTTTTGCGCTTTTATTCGTTCATATGAACGAATAAAAGCGTGTAATATCCGCAAAAAATAAGTTTGTCCTGAAGGTTCTACAGGCGGAAGTCAGTGGAAAAGCTAGTCTTCCCGGAATCACCTCGGAGAAGATGATTTCCCCCAAACCATGTTGAGGAACACATATATATATATATATATATATATATATATATATATATATATATATATACATGTATTATGTGTGACCACCATGTTTCTATTGGCAATACATGTATAAAATATAATATGTGTTGCTGTTGGTCACATCTCTGTGTGCACTGTCTATGAAGCAAATCAAGATAACTGGAACATTTTTGTGTAGCTTGCTGAAATCTGCAGATAGTCTCTTCCATCTCTCTCACAAGTATTTCTTCTTCTTCTTCTTCTTTTTAATCATTACTCTGCAGTCTAGACATCACTGTTAGTGTTACTAAAAGGTGAGAGAAGGAATATTGCGCTAGCCTAATGCACTGTCCTAACATCTAGCGCAGTTCCTGTTGTAATTACCTTGAGAAAACAATACGAGAAAGCAACAGTTCTTGTAAAATGGTCGTCCTCCATCACGCAGTGCGTGTTTCTTTGAAACCTGCAAGTGGCCGGCTCCTGTCAGGTAGCGCTCCTGTCACTATCAGTTCAGTGTGTTACTATCTCCTCCTCTGGGTTGATCTCTTGAGTCTGGTAATGGAGGAAGATTGGCACCTCATACCTGATTGATATTGATTGATTTCACGAGGCTGCATCTCCCCACTTCATCTGTTTAACATCTACCCACAGCTCGCCATAGCAGAATTTGGTCTAGAATATCTCAGACCCATCAACCAACTCTGAGATACCGGTTTAAGAACAATGGGAAAATCTTATCAGAAGTCCACGAATCGCAAGGAAAGTCAGGCTTACAGCCAGAAGCTCAAAAGACTAAAGATGTGACCATTTGCAGAAACAATAAGAATACAAAGCTAGAGATAACTAGAAAAATTTGAATACTGGGGATCTGTCAATTTAAGTTACGAAATAAAACTGTACGCAAAACAGACGTAATAGCAACAGTCGCCGTGGAAAAGCAAATCATGGTGAGCTGGAAACACACACACACTCACACACACATAGAATAGTCTTTGACCTCCAGAATAGTTTGTCTTTGATAAGCTGATTCTGATGGATGGGTGGATGACTGTCGATCCCTACTGGCCTAGGGTCACTGCATTCCCTGATCCATCACTGGGTCAAGGATCGGTGGGCTCAGTGGATCACTGGTCGATTGTTTCTAACAAATGATATTATCCAAGATGTGGGATGATGAAATTATAACTCTGTTTTAAGATTTGTTGGTAGGTTGGAAGAACTGGAAGTACTTAAAAAGGTGTGGGCGAGTTTTTTTGCTTTCTTGTCTCAGAGATGCTGTCAATGTCGTTGCAGTCGTTCAAGATGGTTTGCTTCTGGGTGAGTGGAGCAAGATCGAAGAATGTGTATTGACGCTGGTTTGATGAAGTGTCTATTGTTGTTGTATATAACTCATCCATTATTCGATGATCTTAGGTATTCTTGCATATCAATATCAAACTGACGAGATGCCTTTTCAACTAACATTGCGCCGTAATTATAATTTATTTATAATTATATTTTCATAATTCATGTTTCAAGCGGTCAAATGATAGCGTCTACTATTTGCCAGATTGATCTATAGATCGTTATTCCTTCCCATTTAATCTAAAATTAGCTCCTCAGCAATTTAGCAAGCCTGTAGGTCCGTAATTTTTAGAATATAAATTTTCCGTCCATACAGCTTCCTGAATTATTTGTAAATTTATTCTCGTTTTGTTAATTTTAAACGTGACTTTAGTTAATTGGTTTGATTGTGTAGTGTATCCAGTACTCAAGGAAATTCAAAATGAATTCACGGCATATTTAGCTGTGGTGGTGGTGAACACAAATGTCGTAGCATTGGGTAGTAGTAGTAGTAGTAGTAGTAGTAGTAGTAGTAGTAGTAGTAGTAGTAGTAGTAATAGAAGTAGTAGTAATTGTGGTAGCAATAGTAGCAATAGCACTTGTTGTTGTAGTAGTAGCAGCAGCACCACCACCACCACCACCACCACCAGTAGGAGTAGGAGTAGCATCAGCATCAACAGTATGAAAATCAACTAAATAAATTAAGGAACATTACATTTGAAGAAGGAAAAAAAAAAAAGAAACGAAGAAAGAAAGGAGGGAAGGAAAAAATAAGACGATTGAATTGTTTCAGTCGAATAGTAAAGCTAAGAATAACATTTTGAAGAATGCTGGGAAAGCTGAAAAATGTGTACTTTCCCAATCCAAAGAGGGGCACAGCTTAATGGAAATTCATAACTGCTCATCTATTTGTAAGTAAATAATTTATAATAATCATTTAAATTGTGATAATTAGGCCTATCACACTCTTAGATCTCTAGTTCCAACCGGTGGATTTTTGTGAACTCATGAGGGCCGACCTTTTTTTTTTTTTATTAAGTATGTCTATGGGTCTACGTAATCTATTCCGTTGTCAGCCGAGTAGCATCATTCTAAAGCTAGGAGGGCTGGAGGATTATTACTAAGACTTACATGTATCTGATTAATTCAAAGGACCGGTCCTCGTCAATTGTGATTCACATGCTCTTCTATCGTCCAGCCTTACTCGGAGAGACCTGTAGTAGGAGGTGATAACCTTATGTAATTAGGATGTAATTGGGAGATAGGGCCGACTAATCGAAACAAACCTTTACAGTATGTGTCAAAGTGACGGTTAGTGAAATACAACATTGTTGAGGGTGCTGATGAGCTGAACAAAATCTGCTTTGTGAGTAGTTGGCTCATTATTCTTTTAACTTCGCTAAAAATGAAAACAAATGGATCGATTTAACCCTCAATAGCATGTACTCAGGTTTGTTTACTTCAGCGACTCGGACTGTTGGTGGTAAGGGGGGGGGGGCTTGGATAGTAGCCTAACATGTAGGCCTGGTTCATTCAAAGTCACGTTTTATGAATGCGCGAGCGGTTCCATTGGCACCGGTTTCTTCCTTCACTCGCGTGCAAGCGTGGGCATTGACACGGCTCGCAGAATTCCCACAGATTCAACTTGCCGATTCCAGTCTGCCCCTCCTCCTTCCTGTCTGCTGTGGACCGAGTGCAAACTGCGGTGCTCTGTCTTTGGGGCCAGTGAGCCACCGAAACAAGCCTCGTTCTCAGCCTCTCTCTCACACAACAACAAGTATGCTATGGCGGAAGGTGTACCCGTGCTCTCTGCAAGAATGAGAGAAAACTTATTTATCGGAGAGAACGGAACGGATAGTCTTGAGACCGAATCTCAAGGAAGCAGGGATGAAATTATTGAGAGAGACCCAGGATGTGTGGAAGATAGATTTCGGGTAGATCGGAAAAAACTAGAGCAAATGCTTCAACTTGGTAAGTTTTTCACTTTCTTCAAAACATTGAGATTTGACTTTTTGTAGCCTTTATTTTTCACAGTGACTTCCCTTTGTTCCGTTGCTCTGCTTCTGTTTACATGTTTTGCTGAGATCTAGATCTAGAATCTAATTCAAGCTATAACTTTTCTTAAATGTTTAAATCAAGATCTATTCTGAGATTCCCGCCACATGCAATAATTTAAATAAGACCTTTGTGTTTTTTAGACTTCATTTATATAGATCTAGTTTTTTTTTTTTTTAATTTTGTAAAGAAA
Organism: Elysia crispata; assembly: GCA_033675545.1. Taxonomy (NCBI): domain Eukaryota; kingdom Metazoa; phylum Mollusca; class Gastropoda; family Plakobranchidae; genus Elysia; species Elysia crispata. Next base: position 197,452 of record JAWDGP010005112.1, on the reverse strand, counting down.
GAGAAGTAAGATCAACGATTTGATTTGAACCTAATCTGAAACATCAGACGGTATGAAATTAAGTTCAACTCCGTGTGTAGAATGTTTTGATTATTCATCAAGAGTAAAATTCTGGACACCAACCACTGACATAACAGTTTGATTATTATTGTCTTTGCAACAGATAAAAATATTCAAATTTATGTCTCAGTATGGTAAAATGATATGGATGAGAAAGAAAAAAATATGTATAGACCAGGAAAACACTAGAAATTTTCTTATGACTATATAGCAAAATCGCTTAATACCAGTCACCTAGCCAGGTGGAAAAAGGCGACACAGAGACAGTCACAAAAGAAAAAGAAACAAAAAATCTTCAGTTCACCCTATCCCCGTCCATTGGTACATTAAGAATTATCAGTAAACTGTTTCAAAGCTACATTGGCTGATCTAGGATCATTGTGTGTAGGTATTGGTCTGTAGATTATTGTACTCTAGACACAGAATTATCAAACAGAACAATTCCTGAAACATGTTCTAATTTGTGTAACTGTGTAATCCTTACCTGTGTACTTTTTCTGTGAACTCAAACTACTGTGTAGTGTTGCTCACACTTGTTCTTTTTGAAGTTGAAATTCCCCTAAGTTTCATAAAGAATTTTATAAGAGTCTGTATGTATATTTCATCTTTGCATTCTACATGCTGATGCACTCTTTTGTCATTTTTTTCTCTAGCATACTAGCCTGCTTCCTGAAAATTTCCAGAAAAAGACGGTTTACAGATTTAATTGACTTGTATAGTCTCAGTTTGGATTATAATCCAACATGCCTGCAGTACCTGATCTTGATTCCAGTAAATAACCTATAAATACTTTTAATGATGTCAATAATTAATTAATACATCAGAACAATACAAATAACAAGTGCATATGATCACTGATTGTTAATTAGCTTTAAATGTTAAAACTAAAAATGAGGCAGACTCAGATATCCACAAAATGTTTACGGTTTTGTCCGATTGAACTTAAAGAAATTTTAGTTAACATTTTAACTCTCGTTATGTAGGTGCTTTACAAATGGTTGAAAACATGTACGTAAGTCTTGAAACCAGTCATCATTGCTTTAGGGTTTTTAATTTTCAATTTGCAATAACTAGCAAGGAATTTCTTCTACATGTACAAAATTCTGATAATTTTTGTTAATTTTTACGACCACAAACTAAGACTCTTTTTAAAGCTTTTATGATACAGTGGAAACCTTATAGTTTGAATTGTATGGGAATGGATTAAATCTTTGAATTAAGAATATTCGAATTACAAAAATGGGTATAACAGAGTCTAAGACTCATTGAGTGTGTGTGTACTGAGCCTGCAAGGAGCAACCCTCCCCTTCCCCCTTGCCATGTTGCTATCAGTATCAGTACGCATTTGTTACTTGTACTTAATTGTTAATGCATCTGCCCCCTTCTTGATTTGTTAGCACACTGGTCAGCCTTTCTTGGGGAGTGATTGGCATTGCTTGCTGCTTGAGAGATGCATGTAGCACTTTTGTGATGCCTTATGAGGTGGTATCGACTTCGAATTAAGAGTATCAAATCAGAAATACTTCGAAATAAGAGTCCGATTCTAACAAATCCAAAGAGAAAAAAAAAAACTATCATCTTGCAAAATTTGGTTTAAGAGAAATTTGAATAATCAGATTTCGGTTTATGAGGTTTCCACTGTACACACAATCGTGAATTCCAATCAGTCATCAGGAAAAACAAAATATGGACTTAAAGGAAGATGGTATTAAAATAATAGTATTGTAAACACTGTAATTCAAAGTCAGTGTCTCTAGTGAGTCAAAACTTATAGTTATGAATGAATTATAATTTTTATATTATATATTGTTACACTTTAACCCTAGTGATTTTACTAGAATAGAGTGAAAGCCATAAACAAGAGAACAAAACATGTAAACTTAATGAGATATAGAGCAATGGATCTCATCAAAATATCCCTCTCCCCCCCCCTCCCCACACACACACACACACACACAAGGTAAAAAATATAAGATTACTTATTTTACATTATTACCTAAAATTGAAAGATTAAGCTCAAGGGAACAATTCTTTAAAACAGGTGATCAATTCTTCTGATATTTTATTTCATCTGGATAGAGTAATGCCATTGCCAAGAAAAATATTCTTTTTTTTCGTTCTTGAAACATTCAACCTTCGATATTTTTTGCCACAATGTTTGTCACCATATCACAATATATTTCAAATATCAAACAGATAAATACATCATAGCCAGCCCAACTATGATTCCAAACTCCTGAGAATTGACATGAACTCACACTTGGGGTAGACCTGGTCTGTAAACCAAAATCTCAAGTCTCGTGTGTGTCTGACCCCATATGTTTATCATCCAGGCAAGCTTGTGCTGGGACTGGGAGAGCTTGTTACCAGTCTGGGCACACACACACACACACACACACACACACAGGCTCGCTGCTTACAAAATGGCAAAGCCCTTGTGCAACAATTAATATTAACTTGCTGTTCCCATCAAACAAGAACACCATGTGAGAGAACTGTGTTGGCCTTCAGCTCATAATGTTTTCAACCTATATTTTCGTTCCTTCTTCATAGGGTGCAGGTGCAGGAAAGGATTTGGAGCAATTTGATCTGTCTTAATTTTATTATTATTTTTATTAAACATGTACAATGTATTTGGTGGGTATAGATTTATACCTAGAGGAAAGGTTGGCAAGCTTTATTTTTGGGCATGCAGCCTGAAAACGTATCGACACCTTTACACAATTGTTCTTTTTTATACTAATCAAACTTTTGAAGAATGCTTGTAACAACAACCACAACAAAACTTAAACAGTAGAGAGCCAACCATCTACACATTGAGTCGATTGGTTCTAAACGTCGACGGTGAGATATTAGAGACCGTTGAGCAGAGGGTGTAAACAAGGCTGTGTTTAATGTTACATCTAGGTGTATTTATTTTCTTAAGCTGTCTAGCACGCAAGGATGGATTATAACTGAGAATACAGTTTGTGTAAATGCTAGCCCTTGTCAAAGAAGTTGGAGACAAAGAGAGTGACGAGGAACACACGATGTTTTTTCTGTGGCCTCCACTCAGAACGGCTAGGTTGGGACAAATGGACAGAAGTTCTGACTATTGGGAACTCTTGGAAGTTACTCATAGAGAATCATTATGATGCTTGATAGCAACACGTCGCCTAAGTCTCAACAAGAATCTTGCCCAGACCCAGTAGCTTGCTGTTAAGCCCAAGAAAGGGCTGATCGAGTTCATCCTTTGTTCGAACTCAGAGAATAGTTGTGAGCAGAGAAAAGTTGAAGTCACTGAGCGTTCTGTCCGGACGGTTCAATAAAGTTTGCACTAGAACTATACTTCACTGTATGTAATGTGTGGTTTGTTGACGAAAGGCACCGTGCAAAACTGCAGGGCTCGTTACATAATAACTGAAAAATTTGAATGAGTTTGCTCTCACCATATTCTAGAAATAGGTCTGCCATTGTCTCACGATGTTTCTAATTATAAACCTCCTCAAACTCGCTTTTGTTCTATAATATCAGTGATATATGCTCTACAACGAGGGCATTGTTCTCAGCCAGGTGTTGTTAGCATAATCTGTAAAGTCGTGGAAATGGTGAGAATTTATTTGTTTCAGAGGACATGAAAGCTTTTCTCGTGGCGTAGCATGCCGCAGCGTCATTCCTAGATCCTCACAACTTCGCTAATCTGTGTGTCCTCTGTCTGTCTGTCTGTCTGTCTGTCTGTCTGTCTCTCTCTCTCTCTCTCTCTCTCTCTCTCTCTCTCTCTCTCTCTCTCTCTCTGTCTGTCTCTGTCTCTCTCTCTCTCTCTCTCTCTCTCTCTCGCTTTGTTTCTCCATCAGTAACAAGCCTCATATATTATCCTTCCTCTCTGTCTTTATTTCTCCATCAATAACAGCCTCATCAGTTATAAATCCTTCCTCTCTGTCTTTGTTTCTCCATCAGTAACAGCCTCATCAGTTATCCTTTCTCTCTGTCTTTGTTTCTCCATCAGTAACAGCCTCATCAGTTATTCTTTCTCTCAGTCTTTGTTTCTCCATCAGTAACAGCCTCATCTGTTATCCTTCCTCTCGCTCTTTGTTTCTCTATCAGTAACAGCCTCATCAGTTATCCTTTCTTTATGTCTCTGTTTCTCCATCAGTTACAGCGTCTTCAGTTATCCTTCCTCTCTGTCTTTGTTTCTCCATCAGTAACAGCCTCATCTGTTATCCTTCCTCTCTGTCTTTGTTTCTCCATCAGTAACAGCCTCATCAGTTATCCTTTCTTTATGTCTTTGTTTCTCCATCAGTAACAGCCTCATCTGTTATCCTTCCTCTCTGTCTTTGTTTCTCCATCAGTAACAGCCTCATCTGTTATCCTTTCTTTATGTCTTTGTTTCTCCATCAGTAACAGCCTCATCAGTTATCCTTCCTCTCGCTCTTTGTTTCTCCATCAGTAACAGCCTCATCTGTTATCCTTTCTTTATGTCTTTGTTTCTCCATCAGTAACAGGCTCATCTGTTATCCTTCCTCTCTGTCTTTGTTTCTCCATCAGTAACAGCCTCATCTGTTATCCTTTCTTTATGTCTCTGTTTCTACATCAGTAACAGCCTCATCTGTTATCCTTTCTCTCTGTCTTTGTTCCTCCATCAATAACAGCCTAATCTGTTATCCTTTCTTTCTGTCTTTGTTTCTCCATCAGTAACAGCCTAATCTGTTATCCTTTCTTTCTGTCTTTTTTTTCTCCATCAGTAACAGCCTCATCAGTTATCCTTTCTTTATGTCTCTGTTTCTCCATCAGTAACAGCCTCATCAGTTATCCTTTCTCTCTGTCTTTATTTCTCCATCAGTACCAGCCTCATCTATCCTTCCTCTCTGTCTTTGTTTCTCCATCAGTTATCCTTTCTCTCTGTCTTTGTTTCTCCATCAGTAACAGCCTCATCTGTTATCCTTTCTCTCTGTCTTTGTTCCTCCATCAATAACAGCCTCATCTGTTATCCTTTCTCTCTGTCTTTGTTTCTCCATCAGTAACAGCCTCATCTGTTATCCTTTCTCTCTGTCTTTGTTTCTCCATCAGTAACAGCCTCATCAGTTATCCTTTCGCTCTGTCTTTGTTTCTCCATCAGTAACAGCCTCATCTGTTATCCTTTCTCTCTGTCTTTGTTTCTCCATCAGTAACAGCCTCATCAGTTATCCTTCCCTTCGCTCTTTGTTTCTCTATCAGTAACAGCCTCATCAGTTATCCTTTCTTTCTGTCTTTTTTTTCTCCATCAGTAACAGCCTCATCAGTTATCCTTTCTTTATGTCTTTGTTTTTCCATCAGTAACAGCCTCATCAGTTATCCTTCGTCTATGTCTTTGTTTCTCCTTCAGTAACAGCCTCATCAGTTATCCTTTCTCTATGTCTCTGTTTCTCCATCAGTAACAGCCTCATCAGTTATCCTTCCTCCATGTCTTTTTTCTCCATCAGTAACAGCCTCATCAGTTATCCTTCCTCTATGTCTTTGTTTCTCCATCAGTTATCCTTTCTCTCCGTCTTTGTTTCTCCATCAGTAACAGCCTCATCTGTTATCCTTTCTCTCTGTCTTTGTTTCTCCATCAGTAACAGCCTCATCAGTTGTCCTTCCTCTATGTCTTTGTTTCTCCATCAGTAACAGCCTCATCTGTTATCCTTCCTCTCTGTCTTTGTTTCTCCATCAGTAACAGCCTCATCTGTTATCCTTTCTCTATGTCTCTGTTTCTCCATCAGTAACAGCCTCATCTGTTATCCTTTCTCCCTGTCTTTGTTCCTCCATCAATAACAGCCTCATCTGTTATCCTTCCTCTCTGTCTTTGTTCCTCCATCAATAACAGCCTCATCTGTTATCCTTTCTCCCTGTCTTTGTTCCTCCATCAATAACAACCTCATCTGTTATCCTTTCTCCCTGTCTTTGTTCCTCCATCAATAACAGCCTCATCTGTTATCCTTTCTCCCTGTCTTTGTTCCTCCATCAATAACAGCCTCATCTGTTATCTTTTCTCCCTGTCTTTGTTCTTCCATCAATAACAGCCTCATCTGTTATCCTTTCTCTCTGTCTTTGTTCCTCCATCAATAACAGCCTCATCTGTTATCCTTTCTCCCTGTCTTTGTTCCTCCATCAATAACTGCCTCATCTGTTATCCTTTCTCCCTGTCTTTGTTCCTCCATCAATAACAGCCTCATCTGTTATCCTTTCTCCCTGTCTTTGTTCCTCCATCAATAACAACCTCATCTGTTATCCTTTCTCCCTGTCTCTGTTTCGCCATCAGTAACAGCCTCATCTGTTATCCTTTCTCTCTGTCTTTGTTCCTCCATCAGTAACAGCCTCATCTGTTATCCTTTCTCTCTGTCTTTGTTTCTCCATCAGTAACAGCCTCATCAGTTATCCTTTCTTTATGTCTCTGTTTCTCCATCAGTAACAGCTCATCAGTTATCCTTTCTCTCTGTCTTTGTTTCTCCATCAGTAACAGCCTCATCAGTTATCCTTTCTTTATGTCTCTGTTTCTCCATCAGTAACAGCCTCATCAGTTATCCTTTCTTTATGTCTCTGTTTCTCCATCAGTAACAGCCTCATCAGTTATCCTTTCTTTATGTCTCTGTTTCTCCATCAGTAACAGCCTCATCTGTTATCCTTTCTCTCTGTCTTTGTTTCTCCATCAGTAACAGCCTCATCAGTTATCCTTTCTTTATGTCTCTGTTTCTCCATCAGTAACATCCTCATCAGTTATCCTTTCTTTATGTCTCTGTTTCTCCACCAGTAACAGCCTTTTCTGTTATCCTTCCTCTCTGTCTTTGTTTCTCCATCAGTAACAGCCTCATCTATTATCCTTCCTCTCTGTCTTTGTTTCTCCATCAGTAACAGCCTCATCAGTTATCCTGTCTCTCTGTCTCTGTTTCTCCATCAGTAACAGCCTCATCAGTTATCCTTTCTTTATGTCTCTGTTTCTCCATCAGTAACAGCCTCATCAGTTATCCTTTCTTTATGTCTCTGTTTCTCAATCAGTAACAGCCTCATCAGTTATCCTTTCTTTATGTCTCTGTTTCTCCATCAGTAACAGCCTCATCAGTTATCCTCCCTCTCTGTCTCCGTTTTTCAGTCTCAGCTTGTAATACGGATACTCCCACGGCCTGCGGCCGAACGAGCCAGACGAACATCGAGATTAATGTCAGCCTAAAACCGTTTTTACAAACGTCTTTTCATGTTAGGGAAGCTGATGGAAGGCTTTATTAAACCATGGGTCAAGTTAACCCGAGTTTTATTTGTGTTAGATAACGGGATATTCCCATTCGAACAGCATTACGCCTCGCCCCAATGCGATCTGATGTTTAATTGGACAGTTTATTTTACCTCGACTCATTAAGTTATATTGAACAGTTTTACTGTTTTGTATACTTTCAATGGCTCCCAAGCCCCTGAGCTTTGTCGACTGCTACCGTCGCTTGTACCCTCGGTCTCAGCTAAGTGTTAGACTAGGCCTGTTCTCAGAGTGAACCCGGCGACTGGTCTCAGTCGGATGAGCGGAGCTGTCGGTAGCCACCGTTCACTGTTAACAATCGAACACGTATGTAGCAAGATCGTTTGGAACCCTTGCAAATTATCATGATACTGACAAAGTTTGTCCGTTACAAAATGCCCTCTTCCTTCCAGTTTCTGAAATGTGTTGTATTGATACTGAATAATTTTTGTGGTGTTAAACCTTGAAGAGTTCCAAATATCTGAAGCTCATCAGGATTCTGTACTGCCTCACGGTCTCCCATATCTCGTGAAGCACCTGGCAGTGGCACAGCCTCCTGCGGGCTCGGCCTGTCACACCCAATTTACCGGCGAGCTGTGGGCAAGGGTTCCACAAGCTGGCCTGTCTTGCCTCATCGCGCTCGACTAGTAATTAAAGAGTTAAGTTTCATTCAAAGGGGATGGTATCTAGCTATTATATCGTCTTTTTAGCATGAAGGGCAAATGGTACAAAGTTGGGGATTACGAAATTTGTGGTTATGAAGTTGACTTAGAAAGAGAAAGAGAGTGTGAGAGAGAGAGACAAACAGCTACACACACACACACACACAAAAGAAGCTCTGTTCCACAGTCAGGTGTGCCACTTTCACATGTCATAGCATTTATATTTATAATTATTTAGGTAAAAGTTTTAAACCCAGATTATTGATACCAAGCCAATACATCTGATTCAAATTCAAACCTTTGTGCAGGAAATGGAGTTCCCCCCTCCCCCCCTCTCTGTATCTGTAAACTTATTTACTTTGGCTTCCCGAGATCCACCTTCTTTGTACCAATGTTGTTCTTATCTCGGCCCGAGCGCCTTGCTGTAGGACAATTTGGCGAAAGGGGAGCCTCGCGATAAGGCTGGCAAACCTTGGGACAAAATTTTATACATTCAGCTCTCCTCAGAGGAATGGCTGCTAATTTGATCGACAGCTTGCATGCTACTCTTGCTGCTACTGCTGCTACTGTAACTGTTACTGCTACTGCTACTGCTACAGCTGTTGGTGCGGCTGCTCCGTGACCCATTCTGTTACTGTACCTGCTGTAAATGCTGCTTCTGCTACTACCACTGTTAAGTATCATTTTCACTGCTCGTGTTCTTGTAGCTGCTGCGACTGCTGTCAGTGGGTGTCAGTGGTCTCGATCCCTCAACCTACAGCCACTGAGCATAGGATGGAAGAAGATCCAGGAGACGTAACTGTGTGAGCCAGCGCCCGCCTTGATCAGACCGACGTCGTTAGAGCTCAATACTACAGTGTTGGCCTCTCAGGGTTCTGAGTGTTTGCTCTTCTACTCTGGCTCTGCTTCGTGTGATGTGGCCATGAATAGGCGATACGCGCTCTATCAGGTTCATGATACAGAAGAATCGTTCAGACACTAAACTTTAGTGTGATGTCAGCAATACGCGCTCTATCAGGTTCATGATACAGAAGAATCGTTTAGACACTAAACTTTAGTGTGTTGTCAGCAATACGCGCTCTATCAGGTTCAAGATACAGAAGAATCGTTCAGACACTAAACTTTAATGTGTTGTCAGCAATACGCGCTCTATCAGGTTCATGATACAGAAGAATCGTTCAGACACTAAACTTTAGTGTGATGTCAGCAATACGCGCTCTATCAGGTTCATGATGCAGAAGAATCGTTTAGACACTAAACTTTAATGTGTTGTCAGCAATACACGCTCTATCAGGTTCATGATACAGAAGAATCGTTCAGACACTAAACTTTAGTGTGATGTCAGCAATACGGGCTCTATCAGGTTCATGATACAGAAGAATCGTTTAGACACTAAACTTTAATGTGTTGTCAGCAATACGCGCTCTATCAGGTTCATGATACAGAAGAATTGTTTAGACACTAAACTTTGGGTGTGATGTCAGCAATACGCGCTCTATCAGGTTCATGATACAGAAGAATCGTTTAGACACTAAACTTTGGGTGTGATGTCAGCAATACGCGCTCTATCAGGTTCATGATACAGAAGAATCGTTCAGACACTAAACTTTAGTGTGATGTCAGCAATACGCGCTCTATCAGATTCATGATACAGAAGGATCGTTCAGACACTACACTTTAGTGTGTTGTCAGCAATACGCGCTCTATCAGGTTCATGATACAGAAGAATCGTTCAGACACTAAACTTTAGTGTGATGTCAGCAATACACGCTCTATCAGGTTCATGATACAGAAGAATCGTTTAGACACTAAACTTTAGTGTGTTGTCAACAATACACGCTCTATCAGGTTCATGATACAGAAGAATCGTTCAGACACTAAACTTTAGTGTGATGTCAGCAATACGCGCTCTATCAGGTTCATGATACAGAACAATCGTTCAGACACTAAACTTTAATGTGTTGTCAGCAATACGCGCTCTATCAGGTTCATGATACAGAAGAATCGTTCAGACACTAAACTTTAGTGTGATGTCAGCAATACGCGCTCTATCAGGTTCATGATACAGAAGAATCGTTCAGACACTAAACTTTAGTGTGATGTCAGCAATACGCGTTCTATCAGGTTCATGATACAGAAGAATCGTTCAGACACTAAACTTTAATGTGTTGTCAGCAATACGCGCTCTATCAGGTTCATGATACAGAAGAATCGTTCAGACACTAAACTTTAGTGTGTTGTCAGCAATACGCGCTCTATCAGGTTCATGATACAGAAGAATCGTTTAGACACTAAACTTTAATGTGTTGTCAGCAATACGCGCTCTATCAGGTTCATGATGCAGAAGAATCGTTCAGACACTAAACTTTAGTGTGTTGTCAGCAATACGCGCTCTATCAGGTTCATGATACAGAAGAATCGTTCAGACACTAAACTTTAGTGTGATGTCAGCAATACACGCTCTATCAGGTTCATGATACAGAAGAATCGTTCAGACACTAAACTTTAGTGTGATGTCAGCAATACGCGTTCTATCAGGTTCATGATACAGAAGAATCGTTCAGACACTAAACTTTAATGTGTTGTCAGCAATACGCGCTGTATCAGGTTCATGATACAGAAGAATCGTTCAGACACTAAACTTTAATGTGTTGTCAGCAATACGCGCTCTATCAGGTTCATGATACAGAAGAATCGTTCAGACACTAAACTTTAGTGTGATGTCAGCAATACGCACTCTATCAGGTTCATGATACAGAAGAATCGTTCAGACACTAAACTTTAATGTGTTGTCAGCAATACGCGCTCTATCAGGTTCATGATACAGAAGAATCGTTTAGACACTAAACTTTAATGTGTTGTCAGCAATACGCGCTCTATCAGGTTCATGATACAGAAGAATCGTTCAGACACTAAACTTTAATGTGTTGTCAGCAATACACGCTCTATCAGGTTCATGATACAGAAGAATCGTTCAGACACTAAACTTTAGTGTGATGTCAGCAATACGCGCTCTATCAGGTTCATGATACAGAAGAATCGTTTAGACACTAAACTTTAGTGTGTTGTGAGCAATACACGCTCTATCAGGTTCATGATACAGAAGAATCGTTTAGACACTAAACTTTAATGTGTTGTCAGCAATACACGCTCTATCAGGTTCATGATACAGAAGAATCGTTCAGACACTAAACTTTAATGTGTTGTCAGCAATACGCGCTCTATCAGGTTCATGATACAGAAGAATCGTTTAGACACTAAACTTTAGTGTGTTGTCAGCAATACGCGCTCTATCAGGTTCATGATACAGAAGAATCGTTTAGACACTAAACTTTGGGTGTGTTTTCAGCAATACGCGTTCTATCAGGTTCATGATACAGAAGAATCGTTCAGACACTAAACTTTAATGTGATGTCAGCAATACACGCTCTATCAGGTTCATGATACAGAAGAATCGTTCAGACACTAAACTTTAATGTGTTGTCAGCAATACGCGTTCTATCAGGTTCATGATACAGAAGAATCGTTTAGACACTAAACTTTAGTGTGATATCAGCAATCTTCCTCTGGAGCCAGTTGGTTTTGGTTTGATCGCACGTGAATCATTTATTAGAACAATAATACTTCGGGAAACCATTAATTGTCTGTCATGGTTGGTAGTGGAGACTGTGAAGCTGTTGTGCTTCACTATCTTACATTTACACGCTTTCAAAATGAATCCTTGCCTCTGTTCAACGTAACCATATTGTTTAAGACGAGCTATTAGGAGCGATACAAATACATTTGATAAGTGTTTCATTCTCAGTATGATGTTGATCTCTCCCCATGAGTGTTGCCGTGACTCCTGTCAAGCTGTGTCACCATGCCTGACGGGGGGACTAGAGAACCGAATCAGAGACTTGCCCTCCATAGTCGCAGTGTAAAGTTCAGTCTATGAGATCACGTACAGCTATCATATCAACACAACTATCCTACCTCTCCCCCACAGAAGCTTATCTCTAGTAACGATATAAACCCCGGCACCCACACTATACAAGTCTTGTACATGCACATATTGGGCTCGTTTCCTTATCACGCAGCACCAGGTAGCCTGGACTCGGCAAACTTTGAAAGCCGCGCTAAGCCCAGCTGCTGCTCCTCTCTGTACAGCTCGGAAACGGGTTGAGAGTTCCAGACATTTCTTGCTATTGCATGCCAATTCGTCTCAAAGCTGCCACATCAGAATGATTTATTTTTTTATTTGTTCTCTTGGTCGATCACTGTACTCTATGTATTATATTGGATTTGTATACGTTGACCTCTCTAGGGATTCACCCGTGACCAAGCCAATGACGCAGTGTCTGATATAAGCGCTGATATCATCCTTTAGGTCTGGTCTATCCATGTATAAACTCATCTCTCTCTCTCCCTCTCTCTCTCTCTCTCTCTCTCTCTCTCTCTCTCTCTCTCTCTCTCTCTCTCTCTCTCTCTCTCTCTCTCCCTCTCCCTCTCTCTCCGTCTTTTCTCGACATGGTTGATCACCCTTTTAAGTTCTTCGATCACGCATATCCGGTTGTTCTGGAGGAATAGACCAAACATTTCTCTCTCTCTCTCTCTCTCTCTCTCTCTCTCTCTCTCTCTCTCTCTCTCTCTCTCTCTCTCTCTCTCTCTCTCTCTCTCTCTCTCTCTCTCTCTCTCTCTCCGTCTTTTCTCGACATGGTTGATCACCCTTTTAAGTTCTTCGATCACGCATATCCGGTTGTTCTGGAGGAATAGACCAAACATTTCTCTCTCTCTCTCTCTCTCTCTCTCTCTCTCTCTCTCTCTCTCTCTCTCTCTCTCTCTCTCTCTCTCTCTCTCTCTCTCTCTCTCTCTCTCTTCGTCTTTTCTCGACATGGTTGATCACCCTTTTAAGTTCTTCGATCACGCATATCCGGTTGTTCTGGAGGAATAGACCAAACATTTCCGGAAATGGCCCCAGCCCGGCGTTCATGCCACGTCTTGTGTTGTTTGTCATGCTGATTTGTTTTGTCTTGCGATATTAAGTCTGTTGACGTGTCAATATCTCCCCGGAACAAGACTAACTTGTCTGCTGTGATCTCCGGCCTCCAATCGATACGTGTAGAACCGACCGTACCAACAGGAGGGTCTGAGTTTGTCACTGTCTCAGTGTAGGGATATTTTTGATTGCTCTATCTTGTATTTTTATGTTCAAAAATTCTTTCACTTAGAATGATTGAAGTGAAAGAAAGGCATGTCTCAGGGTTGGTGTGTGGTTAAAGCTTCCGCACTGATATCCGGGTTGACTTTCCCCGCGGTTCGAGATCCACACCGTCAGTAGGTAAATTTGAAATCGATTAAGTTTGATGTGTTAAAAGGTCTGACATGGACGTCTTGTGTATGGGTTTTATCACATGACAAACAAGTAGGTCTTCATCGTCATTGTGTAGCACAGTGACTTGGTGGAAAACCATTTTATTTCCAGCCTAGCTCTGACTTGTTGAATTCTGGTTTTCAATCATCTCAATCTACTGAACTGATTAAAAACTTCTTCACCTTGACGGCAATTCTAAGAGTCTATAACGGTTCACAACATCCATTCGTAGCCGCCGCAATGTTCTACATAGCAACATATCTATGTTCTATGGTGCATGGGTAGTCGCCAACACAGTTCTAAATGACCGCCTCGTAGATGCCTGACCCAACTGAAACAGGGCCAGATGATAAACCTTGGTTCTTCTAAACAGTTTCAAGCCGTTTGCAGTTCTCCACCTGAAACAAGAAATTCTTGTGCGATTCTTTACCCCTGGCAATTATTTCTAGGGGTATCGGTTTGAACTGTGTCAACCGTAAAATGAGAGATTGATTGTTTGAAACTGATCACGAAATTATTTCAAAAAAAAAAAATCATAGAAATAAATTGTTTTAAAACTTAAGTTTTTCGATTTTAAAGTGGAAAAAATACCGGAAACAGTCTTTAAATTGTTATGTGGTTCATCATAACAAATTTGGCAATAAAAATTGATGAAATTAATTTCAATAGATATATAATGAATTTTCAAATGCATTTTTTAGCCTAAATCCATTACTTTTCTTCATTTTTTTTTTGCCCCTTGGGACAGTGAATTAGGCAGATAAAAATTCAGTAAAATTCATACCTGTACATAGAATAGTTGTGGAAGAAATATAGTAGAAAGAAACCAAAGTTGCCTTTTATAATATAGAAATCACGTCGGCCATTGGGACTTGGATAGCTTAATACTCGGCCTTGATCTGCTTATCTCGGGCCAGGTATGCAGCAGGTGCTTGAGGCTCGCTGGCTCGCTGACTCGATGGTTGTCACTTGTGGGACAGATGAAATTCTTGCCGCTCTCGGAAGACCCGCGGCTCACGGCGCTCAGACCGGAAGCTAAGGAGATTACGGCTTGACCGCGACCAGTGGGGAGATAGACCGGGGGGGGGGGGGGGGGTAGGGATTGGACACATCCATGGTTCGGTGTCGAGAGAGAGAGAGAGAGAGAGAGAGAGAGAGAGAGAGAGAGAGAGAGAGAGAGAGAGAGAGAGAGCAATCATGAAGGTGTTTATTGCTAAGGACAGCCGATGGTAGTCATGATAACAATAACAATTTATTGTTTTCCTGAACGCAATCAGTTCGAAGCCGAAATAACTTGAATTTATAAACTCGAACTCAAAGATTGTACAAACACAAACTCCATGTTTCCGGTCCTAAAGCCAATTGAAAATTCATTGAAACAGTCGCTAAGTAATGGGCAAGGAAAGCGAAGGGGTGAGGAACCTTCGTGCCCTGAACACTGAAGTTTTTAACATAAAACCAGCTGAGAGCGGGATTCCTAAGGTCGCAACTCAGTGTGGCCGCCAGGGGGGAGAGCTATGAGCGTGGCACGCGCTGCGGCATGCCCCGTAGCTCGCGATCTATGATGAAGATGAGTGCGGTATTCCGAACCGACAGCCCGGAGCTATTTCGGTCTACAGAAACATTCGATTCAAGGTTTATCAGAGCTCTCTTTTGTGAATGGAGAGAAACTGAGTAAATCTAGTCTCTACTTTTCATGAGTCTATCGCTATAAGAGATCGGGGAAAACTCGCCGGGAATTCTCCTGATCAGCTCCAAGTGAAGGCTGCTGGTTCGTCTAGAGACTTTGTGGCGGTACGTAACGTCACGGTGGACTAGAAAGTTTCCTTCTGTTGAACATCCCTCACGCGGTATACAGTAGAGGTACAAAAACATAATAGAGCAGCCAAGATAACACAGCTGACATTCTTGAGATGATTTGTGGGTTGTTAATTTTGTTTTCTTTTTTAGTTTATTTGTTTGTTTGTTTGTTCTCAAAATTTTCAATTCAAGAAAGTGTGCAGAAAAAAAACACAATACAATAGATTTTTAATTTCATAAATATAGGAGAGAGAAATTGCGTGTATAAACACAAAAATGTTTTTCTCTAAAACTGATTTTTATACGTGCCATTATATTAAAAAATAGTTTAAAAAATAATGTTAGACATTACATCGGAAAGAGCAGCTTGAACAAGTTAAGCAAATTTGCAACAATAAGACAATTTCCTGAAATGGTTTTAAAATGTGATTTTAAGATATCTTTTCACGAAGCAATTTTTTTTTTCCTTTTCCTGCTCTGCACATCCATGTCTAGAAATGCATTTGTTAACCTTTTATTTTACTAGCTGCCGTGTTACTCCACGCGCGTGCGTGTGTGTATCTGTGTGAGCGAGTGTGGGAAAAGAAAGATAAAATGAGAGACATAAGAGAGACTCGAACACTTTTCAGGTCTTTGTAAATCTGACAGAATGATGGCACCAGCATGACCACATAGCCGTTCTCCCTAACAAATATTCGTGTATTTGTTGAAGTTGTATAAGAGGGGAGAAATGAGCTGCCACATGCCAAACCGTTATCTCACACAGTGATACTGCTGGCAGGTTTCTCTTCCATATTCAGTGCCGAATGTGGTTATATATGTATCTTGTGAAAAGAGAGGGAAAAAATTCCTGCACCTAAGCGCTTATCTTGGGATCAAGCAGGAGTTTTAACATGAACATAAACACCAGAGTCACGTGACCATGCGCCGTCTTCAGCAGTTTTGGCCTCTCAGGGTCTGTATTACTTTGTGCGTCTCCATGATTCAGATATGAGATTGTAATACATGTACGGATCAGGAAAATAAACTCGCAAACTGGGAAAAAAATTTCAGGCTGTAACAGTGTGAGGAGATGGCACCTCGATTATATCCGACAAAAGCGTAGATGTTTGTTTAAATTCTTGCTGACGAATTGGTTTATGGTTAATTTAATCTTTCTTCCCCCTTGCTATGAATGGAATTATTGTTTGGTTTATCTATATTCTTCTACTTATCTTCAAATTGAACAAAGTTAAGCTCCCCTGAGAACAATGAACACATTGTTTTAGAACTGATTATAGCAAGGCTTTTGTAGCTGAAAAGGTCAAGATGTGTGCAGCGGTACGGTAAATATAGAGACTTCATCGCTGTCAAGATACCACAAGATTTATTATACACCACTGTTTCTGAAGCTGTGGATGTGTGCTCTGTACTCTGTCTTTATTACTGCAAGCTTCTTGCCGGTCGAGTCTGAAGACCATTTTCCTGCCATGAACTGATGAAGCTCAGTGAGATACACTAGTCTTGACACAAGCTTCTTGCCGGTCGAGTCTGAAGACCATTTTCCAGCCATGAACTGATGAAGCTCAGTGAGATACACTAGTCTTGACACAAGCTTCTTGCCGGTCGAGTCTGAAGACCATTACAGCCATGAACTGATGAAGCCCAGTGAGATACACTAGTCTTGACACAAGCTTCTTGCCGGTCGAGTCTGAAGACCATTTTCCGGCCATGAACTGATGAAGCCCAGTGAGATACACTAGTCTTGACACTGAGATACACTAGTCTTGACACAAGCTTCTTGCCGGTCGAGTCTGAAGACCATTTTTCGGCCATGAACTGATGAAGCCCAGTGAGATACACTAGTCTTGACACAAGCTTCTTGCCGGTCGAGTCTGAAGACCATTTTCCGGCCATGAACTGATGAAGCCCAGTGAGATACACTAGTCTTGACACAAGCTTCTTGCCGATCGTGTCTGAAGACCATTTTCCGGCCTTGAACTGATGAAGCTCAGTGAGATACACTAGTCTTGACACAAGCTTCTTGCCGGTCGTGTCTGAAGACCATTTTCCAGCCATGAACTGATGAAGCTCAGTGAGATACATTAGTCTTGACACTGATCTGCGAGAGTCGAGGCTGAGAACACAGAGAGCCTGACGGAGGGGGTCCAGAAATGGCCGTTCTGGGAAAAAGTTTTTTTTACCATTATATACCAAATACCCAAGCTGTGATAGAGTGAGGGAGTGTGTGTGTGTCAGAGAAAGAGGGAGGGAGAAAGTCAAAGGGAGAAAAGTACTTAGTGAGGAAGAGAGAAGAACTAATTATAGGTGCGTCGAGTTTTTTCCAATCAGACACTCAGATTTTTTATCGTGATTTGGTTGCTATCGAAGACACAATTAAATGGCGTAATGTTCTTCAGAACTTAAGAGCGAAAAGTTTGAATCGTTGTTCGCTAGATAAACTAAAGCGTGGACTACATCGTTACCACAGGGAACATTCTGTTAGATCTCAATCCCAATTCACAAGCAGTTAGGCCACAATAACTTCTCAGATCAGAAGGGATCGAGCTCAGTTTGTTGTTCTTTCCTCAGCTAACTGGGCCAGTACGCAAGCCACTCGGCCACAATAACTCCTCACATCATGAGAGATAAAACCCACTCTGCAGCCCTTCCTCAGCTAACTCGACCAGTACGCAAGCCACTCGGCCACAATAACTCCTCATATCTTTAGAGATAAAACCCAGTCTGCAGCCCTTCCTCAGCTAACTGGGCCAGAGGTCTAGAAAACCTGTTACTAACTTGTTAGAGCAGGGAGTGCTGCTTTGCACTGCCCGTGAAGCGGTCGGTGTTTACAGCAATAATAATTATCTTCCATGTACACTCGCCTGCTCTCCAGAAATCTACACTACCTCCACCACCACCACCACCACCGTTGGTGTTCTGAGCTGCTCTCCAGAAATCTACACTACCTCCAAGTTTCTTTTCCTCTCTAACCTTTAGCACCAAATGCCTTAACCCAAGCCAATCCTTTCGCATGTTCCGTCGCTCACTTTAATTTATTTATTTATTTTTTTTTTTTTTGCCAAACCGCACCCAGAACAGAAGTGTTCCCCTTAACCGTCCGCGCATGGAACGTGAAGTTCCCCTGGTCCGCTGTGAGATACTCTGCTCACTGCTGAGGGTTTGGTCTCGCCGTGTGTGAACCTGAGAGACAGATCCTCACAATCCTACAATCCTAGCTTTAATACTTGTACTTCTTACAATCCTAAATTACCTTCGTTTTCAGAAAAGGCTGAATCTTTCTGGTTTTTTTCTGCGCTTTTTTTTTTTCGTCCAGTGGTTCCCAGTGGTTTCCAGTGGTTTCTACTCTTTCGATTGACACGGGTCGGTTGTTACAGTCAACACTTTGTTTCTCCCTTCTCTCCCCTCCCTCCCTTCCTCTCTCTCTCTCTCTCTCTCTCTCTCTCTCTCTCTCTCTCTCTCTCTCTCTCTCTCTCTCTCTCTCTCTCCCTCCCTTCTCCTCCCTTCTCCTCCCTCTCTCCTCTCTCTCTCTCTCTCTCTCTATCTATCTCTCTTTTTCTTTCTGTCCCCCTCATTTCTTTCCTCATCTACGCGTATTTTTTTTTCCTCTCATTTATTCTCCTTTTCGCCCTTTTATTCTCCAAACTGTTTTATGATGCTTCTCCAACTCCTGACCAACTATTCCAGACTTGAGTTTTCACTGACTTTATCTGTAAGCAATACGTCCACTCAGACGGTTTGAACCGAATTGGCTGAGATGAGTGGAGAATTCAAAGTATAAATTTAAAATAGATCTTGAGTTCATCAAACTGAAGATAGGACAAAGATCGATAGTCTTCAGACAACAGCTATCTTGTGCACATGGAGTTTAGCAACCGTTGTATTGCTCACAGCTCTGTCTACAGGGAAACTCACTGGAGCACCAAGAACACAACAGCAAGAGGCATTCAAGCAGCGAGTTCAATGTGAAATAGCAAAGTTGCCTAGGTTTATCTTGTTAAATCATCGGCTTTTAACTGTTCAATCAATTTTTTTGTTGTATCATCGTCGAAGGTAGAACTACATCGCTAATGCCGCCAAAAATGACCGCAATTTTGGAAATTAAATCACGTAGATTTCATAATTACGGAAGACGTCTGTGTATTTTATATGTTGGAGAGAGAGAGAGAGAGAGAGAGAGAGAGAGAGAGAGAGAGAGAGAGAGAGAGAGAGAGTAAGTCACAAGGTCTAACTATATTGTTCACACATACACACACACTCCTAAATACCCTCAACTTGCAAATGTTATTGGTAGTGGGGCATTTGAATGTGGATACAGTATTTAATTTTTTTAAAAATAAGAGAGCTAGAGGTGTGTTCACATATAAGTTTATGATTCTTCTTCTTCTCCTTCTCCTTCTCCATCTCCGTCTTCGTCCTCGTCTTCTTTTTCTTTTTCTTTTTCTACTTCTTCTCCTTCTTCTTCTTCTTCTTCTTCTTCTTCTTCTTCTTCTTCTTCTTCTTCTTCTTCTTCTTCTTCTTCTTCTTCTTCTCCTTCTCCTCCTCCTCCTCCTCCTCCTCCTCCTCCTCCTCCTCCTCCTCCTCCTCCTCCTTCTTCTTCTTCTTCTTCTTCTTCTTCTCCTCCTCCTCCTCCTCCTCCTCCTCCTCCTTCTCCTCCTCCTCCTTCTCCTCCTCCTCTTCCTCCTCTTCCTCCTTCTTCTTCTTCTTCTTCTTCTTCTTCTTCTTCTTCTTCTTCTTCTTCTTCTTCTTCTTCTTCTTCTTCTTCTTCTTCTTCTTCTCCTTCTCCGTCTTCGTCCTCGTCTTCTTTTTCTTTTTCTTTTTCTACTTCTTCTTCTTCTTCTTCTTCTTCTTCTTCTTCTTCTTCTTCTTCTTCTTCTTCTTCTTCTTCTTCTTCTTCTTCTTCTTCTTCTTCTTCTTCTTCTTCTTCTTCTTCTTCTTCTTCTTCTTCTTCTTCTTCTTCTTCTTCTTCTTCTTCTTCTTCTTCTTCTTCTTCTTCTTCTTCTTCTTCTTCTTATCCTACTCTTCCAAATCCTACTCCTACTCCTCCTAATTCTTCTTCTTCTTCTTCTTCTTCTTCTTCTTCTTCTTCTTCTTCTTCTTCTTCTTCTTCTTCTTCTTCTTCTTCTTCTTCTTCTTCTTCTTCTTCTGCGTTCCCGTGACATTGGCAGTCTGTCAAATCTGGACGCCGATGGCTCTGAAAAACTCCAACATCAGGAGCAGGTTTTGCTCAGTGCCATGGAGTTTCTCATTGTGGTTTGGGGCCAGTTTATGATTCTAATAGATAATATTTCGAACACTTATGTACAGCTCATATGTTGAATATTTGATTTCATAGATATTAATCATTTCGCTCTAGCTTTTTCTTTTTTTCTTTTTTAAAGATAAATGTTATGCTGTCCGTGAAAGAAAATTCAAAGATCTGTCTGCCGACATTGATATATCATACTCAACCCACTCCGTTGCGTCCCGCTTTTGGATCTCATAAATGATGGAAAAACTGTGTTTATTATTTGACAAACCCCGTCCACAACACCGTGACCTTAGGCTTTTTTGCATTTCAAAGTTGAGCCCCCATCGGGCAGGTATAAACTGAAAAGATTAGGTCCTATACTCATTTGCCGGCGGCATTATGGCTCGAACACATTCCTATTGGATATCAGGGCGGACGCGTTAACCCTACAGCCAGTCGCGGTCCCGCTTAACCTTGATGTGTACTGTCATGTCTGTCACTGAAGCGTCACATTCTCCTGCCAGTTTTGTTCCGTCAGCCTTTCATCGCAGGTTTCTCTTATGTGATGATATGATTTTGTATTTTCTAAAACAAATTCCGCTTGAACATGTTAAAGGATTGTATCAAGGCTTGGCTTAAAGTTGTTATGCCTCGTGAGGGGTTCATGAGTCAAGTTAAGGACAGCTATACAAAACACGAAGGGAGCTTCACTTGGAGATGGTAACGATCTTGCTTGTTTGGGTTTTTAAAAATCATTTTGAAAGAAAATGCGCATTAAAATATAAACCAACATATAACGGAGAGAGCAGATGCTCAACCCCAGTTCAGTTTGAAGAGGAAGAATGACAACCGTGTGCTCGCCGAGATGTGGCGAAACCTATCCTGTATGTAGATCTTTATTCTGGTATGCTTTCCACCCACCCTGTATGAAGATCTTTATTCTGGTATTCTTTCCACTCATCTTGTATGAAGATCTTTATTCTGGTATTCTTTGCACTCATCTTGTATGAAAGTCTTTAATCTGGTATTCCTTCCACTCATCTTGTATGAAGATCTTTATTCTGGTATTCTTTCCACTCATCTTGTATGAAGATCTTTATTCTTGTATTCTTTTCACCCATCCTGTATGAAGATCTTTTTTCTGGTATTCTTCCCAACCATCCTGTATGATCTATATTGTGGTATTCTTTCCATCCTGTATGGAGATCTTTATTCTGGTATTCTTTCCACCCATCCTGTATGAAGATCTTTATTCTGGTATTCTTTCCAACCATCCTGTGTGTATATCTTTATTATGGTGTTTCTTCCGCCCACCTTGTATGTAGATCTTTATTCTGGTATTCTTTCCAACCATCCTGTATGGAGATCTTTATTCTGGTATTCTTTCCACCCATCCTGTATGGAGATCTTTATTCTGGTATTCTTTCCACCCATCCTGTATGAAGATCTTTATTCTGGTATTCTTTCCAACCATCCTGTGTGTATATCTTTATTATGGTGTTTCTTCCGCCCACCTTGTATGTAGATCTTTATTCTGGTATTCTTTCCAACCATCCTGTATGTAGATCTTTATTCTGGTATTCTTTCCACTCATCTTGTATGAAGATCTTTATTCTGGTATTCTTTCCAACCATCCTGTATGAAAGTATTTATTCTGGTATTCCTTCCGACCATCCTGTATGAAAGTCTTTAATCTGGTATTCCTTCCGACCATCCTGTATGAAGGTCTTTATTCTGGTATTCTTTCCACCCATCTTCATTCTGGTATTCTTTCAACCCATCCTGTATAAAGATCTTTTTTCTGGTACTCTTTCCAATCATCCTGTATGAAAGTCTTTATTCTGGTATTCCTTCCGACCATCCTGTATGAAAGTCTTTAATCTGCCGACCATCCTGTATAAAGGTCTTTATTCTGGTATTCTTTCCACCCATCCTGTATGAAGATCTTTATTCTGGTACTCTTTACAACCATCCTCAATGTGATTGATTATTAATCTGAAGTGCCCCTGTGTAGGTACTGGCCCGGGCACTGTTCTCTGTGTTGTGAATCATTTGAATTCCGTCTGTAAAGGTTCTGTTTGAGCTGGTGGCAGTGTAGCAGAGTCATCGCTTTTCTCTTCTGAAACCATATGGTGGCGGGTTTAATTCTCTAGCTCAATTCTTGTTTTTGTTTTTTGTTATTACATAGATAATGTTTAACCTATTCTTTCAAAATGAAGCTTCCTTTGTAATAAAGATGTGTGGCTTTTTAAATTACTGCATGAGCATGCGTATCATGTTTATTGATAGAAAACTAAAATCACCATAGTTTCTACTGCTGCTGCTGCTGCTGCCACAACCAGTATAATTACAAACGGTGCTGTTATCCCCACCTTTCTGTTCATACTTATCATCAAAAGGTCTGTGCTACTCCACAGTTTTCGTTGGTCCTCGTCCATGTATCCCCCACAACGATTCTTCAGTTATATCCGCCCACCAGAATGCGATGCTGCGCAATACTGTCTATAGTTCATCTCTGAGACTCAAAGACCCAGCAATAGCGTCACTCAGCTCTCACCTTTTATTCCCGTTTCCTGTACACCGGTTTAGAAATTGATCAACTAGCTTTTTTACTCTTGGTTTTTTAGCTTCGCCGCTTATCGTGGCAATTGTTTTTCCCCGAGTTCTGTTCCATTTTAAGCTAATCAGGCTCACAGTCAACGATGAGACACACACACACACACACACACACGCGCACAGGTGGTGGCTTGTGAGTTCAGATACTGGGAGGGAGGTCAAATCATGCCTGTATCTTTCCTATGGTCAGGATTTACTGCTAGCATGGAGACCCTAGGACCGGTAGGATTTTGGACTGGTCAAGGAACTTTCGCTCACTCTAACCCATCCGTTGTTGGTATTGCTGACGGCACTGCGGCTGTCGTTTTCGTTTTTGTTGTTGTTGTTGTTGATGATGATGATGATAGTCTTATTTTGTGTTAGTGTTGGCGTTGCATTGACATCTTCAATAGAATACTAAAAAATATGCTTCGAAGTTAACATACAAAAGATTTTTCTTTCATTATCGGTTGTTTTTTTCCCCTATCTTTTAATTCATAAATGTATGTATGTCTGTCTCTCCCTTTTTTTGGCTCTGTCAATCAGCAATTGTTTTACTAACTTTTCCGTTTATGTGTCTGATTCTTTATTTATCCTATCTGTTTCTCTTTCACTCCTTTTTTCTATATATCTTCTGTCCGTCCTGTCAATGCATTTCTGCTGCTGCTGTTGCTCTCTCTCTCTCTCTCTCTCTCTCTCTCTCTCTCTCTCTCTCTCTCTCTCTCTCTCTCTCTCTCTCTCCCCTCTCTAAACATTTCCTTTTAACTCTCCATTCCTAGCGCCTTTAAATCTACACTCTTGTTTTGGATATTGACGTAAGGGAGGATGTATGAAACAAATCCTTTTTTTTTTTTTTTTTGCATAAGTTAAAATCTAAACTGGATTTTTGCAGTGGTATAGTGTGGACATTTTTCTCTTAAGCTCATAGTTTTTTTCGAAGTTAAGGCCAAGATCTTTATTATTATGCGAGTTTTTCGAAAGAGATTGCGAATACGCAAATTAATGTAGTTTTTTATTGCACAGGTTTTATAGTATTGATAACTTAAAAGTTATGTTTTGAAGAAATTTATATTACTCGTGCTTCAATGTTTGATATCATGTCTGTTTACCGTAAGACGTTCGCCGTGTAGCGAACACTATGAATCTTTCCTTCACTTTACTTTTTTTGTTTGTTTCGGTTTTGACTGTGTGAAGGGTTGCATGTTCTCACACTATGAGAGAGTCAGAGCGTTCCGTACCTCAGTTTGTGTAACGCTGTTTCCTGGTGTACTCACCCGCCCTCAGCTTGTCCGACTTTTTTACTCACTTGAGGTTTACTTTTTTGTGTGCTCTTGTTTTAGTTGGTTACTTTCTTCCTTTCACATGGTTAATTTTTGAAAAAAATTCCCTCACCATGCCTTTTCTCCACTGGTGGTCTTACAAAACAAAAATAAAGGAAAAAGAATCTTGGAAATGAAAACAGATGTAATCAACATTTGCTAGAGTGAATTATAGATAGCAAACCTTCCTATGATAAGACCCAACGTGTAAAACGGTGTTTTCTACAGCGCAGCTCCAGGACTCCGCTCTGTGGATCTCTGATCCTCTTGGTTCATCCTTCCTTCAACTCTCTCTCTCTCTCTCTCTCTCTCTCTCTCTCTCTCTCTCTCTCTCTCTCTCTGCCTCTCTCTCTTTTTCTCTCTCTGCCTCTTTCTTTCTTTCTCTCTCTCTCTCTCTCTCTCTCTCTCTCTCTCTCTCTCTCTCTCTCTCTCTCTCTCTCTCGCCTTTGCTTGTTTTCGTTTTTGTTTCGATGTTTTGTTTTTATTTTCCTTTCTACTCACCATGTTCTTTTTTTCTCAACACTAATTGTCGGTGATAAGTGCATTCCTATTTCAAAGCTCTCAGATTTTAACCGTGTGATAGACAAAACTGCCAATATTATGCTGTACAGTCAGGGCGATTCTTTTCTTCTTCTCTCCCCCCCCCTCTCTCTCCCGACCGGGCTCTCCCCTCTGTATCTGTCTCTCGCTCTCTCTCACCTCGCTCTCCCCCTCTCTCTCTCTATCTCTCCCTATCACTCCCCTCTCTCTCTCCCTCTCTCTCTCCTCCTGTCTCTCTCTCTCTCTCTCTCTCTCTCTGTCACTCCCTATCTCTCCCCTCTCTCTCCCACTCTCTCTCTCTCTATCTCTCCCTATCTCTCCCCTCTCTCTCTCCCCATCTCTCCCCCTCTCTCTCTCTCTCTCTCTCTCTCTCTCTCTCTCTCTCTCTCTCTCTCTCTCTCTCTCTCTTCCCCCCCCCCCCCCACTCCTCTCATCTCAAAGGAACGCCGTGTCAGTTGATATAAACTGTACAGCAGGTAGGTGCGGTATTTGAGTGCAGACATCTTGTGGTTCTGTTGAAACATTTTTACAAAGCTTGTGAACATGAGGCCTGCCTGATACCTGCTGTCATTAGCGGTGGGTGCTCACTCTATTTCATCAGTTGCGCATGCCCGTGGGATTGTTTTATGACAAAATAAGGCCACTTTTGATCATAGCCCATTCTTGAAAAACCTATTTGACGATGCGTGCGACACAGAGGGCTCACGGCCAAAGTTTCCACCACTAAGACTTCCAGCGTTATAAACAGGCGCTAGGATGTAGACTACAGAGTCTGAGTGTGTGTGTGTGTTTGTGTATTTATCGTTTGTGCGATGCAGCCTCCCAGACCTGGTCTGACTCTGAGATGTGATGGCCTTGCAGTGAGGAGTTCGAGAGATCACGTGATCAGCCATGATTTATGGATGTATTCTCGGCTTCATCGAGTCATCAGAATCTCCCCCCCCCCCCTCTCTGGAGATGTTTTGAGCTATAGAAGATCGGGCTTTTTTATATTGAACGGGCTATTATAGAGGCCAACTCTATTGTCAACATTAAAGAAGGCCTTGGCTGTATAAAGGCCTACTCTATTGTCAACATTAAAGAAGGATTTGGCTGTATGAAGGCCAACAACTCTATCTTCAACATTAAAGAAGGCCTTGAGGCAATATCAAGGTCAACAACTCTATTGTCAATATTAAAGAAGGCCAACAACTGTATCGTCAACATTAAAGAAGGCCTTGGCTATATCAAGGCCAACAACTCTATTGTCAACATTAAAGAAGGCCTTGGCTCTCTCAAGGCCAACTCTATTGTCAACATTAAAGAAGGCCTTGGCTCTCTCAAGGCCAACTCTATTGTCAACATTAAAGAAGGCCTTGCCTCTATAAAGTCTTTTTCAGTGGCGGAATTGAAATCCGTTCTCTCACGGCTCCGTCTCTAGCCTCTGTCTGTCTATCTACCAACCTATCTCTCTACACAATTAACTAGCTATCTTTTTATCTATCTATCTACCTATCTGCCTATCTATCTATCTATCTATCTATCTATCTATCTACACAACTACCTACCTATCTTTGTATCTATCTACCTATCTGCCTACCTATCTATCTATCGACATAGCTACCGATCTACTTATCTATCTAATTCCCGACTTACCTATCTATCTACCCATCCAAATACCTACCTATCTATCTATCTACCCATCCAAATACCTACCTAACTATCTATCTACCCATCCAAATACCTACCTATCTATCTATCTACCCATCCAAATACCTACCTAACTATCTATCTACCCATCCAAATACCTACCTAACTATCTATCTACCCATCCAAATACCTACCTAACTATCTATCTACCCATCCAAATACCTACCTATCTATCTATCGACATAGCTACCGATCTACTTATCTATCTAATTCCCGACTTACCTATCTATCTACCCATCCAAATACCTAACCTATCTATCTATCTACCCACTACCTACGTACCCGCCTATCTACCTATCTATCTATTTATCTCTCTATTTAGGGCTTTGGTTCACAGAACATTGTTTTCTTTGAATGCCAACCATTTTTTGGCAAATTAGAAATATTTTTGTATGCGAGAGGGGAGAGGGGGGGGGAATATATTATTTTGTCTACTGAACCACCTCCCGAGCCCCGACCTTACTAGTTGAGCATCTGTGCAAGTACCAGCATTGGCTACACCAGGTCTTGTATAGGTTAAGGTAGCCTTGCTAGCTATACGGAACGCCGGTAACATGCTCCACAATGCCATGCTGAGATCATACACTGTGGAGAAGTTTAAGTCTCCCAAGTTATTACAAAGGCAGATAACTCCGTTGAGCAGTGTCATGGAACCTGATCTATCTTTCTACCTGCTTTAATTTTTGTTTTATTTGAAGCAGCATTGTTAAACCATTAGCATGACTCACCCGCTTTCCCCATTTATTTCTCTCTCTCTCTCTCTCTCTCTCTCTCTCTCTCTCTCTCTCTCTCTCTCTCTCTCTCTCTCTCTCTCTCTCTCTCCCTCTCTCTCTCTCTCTGCTTCTCCTTTCCTCTCTCTCTCTAATTCTCCTTTCTCTCTCTCTCTCTCTCTGCTTCTCCTTTCTCTCTCTCTCTCCCTCTCTTTTCTCTCTCTCTCCCTCTCTTTTCTCTCTCTCCTTCTCTCTGTTTTTGCCTCTCCCCCCTCTCTCTCTCTCTATCTCTCTGCATCCATAACAAGAGATGCAACAAAAGAACAAACCTCTGATTTTTCATAACCCAGGATTAATTAAAAAAAAAAAACGCATCAGAAGTTTTCTTCTCCACTTCCAGCGTAACTGGTCAATGGCGGTACCAAAATAACCGCCAATCAATGTTTGGGTTTTTGTTGCTTGTTTTGTTTTGTGTTGTTATTCAAATTCTGTAGGTTTTTATTTAGGCCTATTTATTTTTATTTCTTTTGATCTTCGGTGTAAGTCGATGACTTTTCTTTCATTGTATTCTTGAACTTAACCTGGAGTGTTGCTTGATGCTCGCAGGCTGCTGCCCAGATCTTCTAAATATTAATCAGGCCATTGGGTGAGGGAAGAAACACGTACTTCAACATCGTTGTTTTTAAAAGTTATCACGAACTTCCTCCGTGATTTGATATGGTTTACGTCAAGAAAAATAAATGGAAAAGTAAAAAGTTAAAAAGTTATTATTCTAATACCGCTTGTGCCAAAATCAGCAAAGACTCAGCGCAAAAATTTACCAAGAAAATTGATCCACTGATCGACTGAACCTGTTTGATTCGCTTTCTGGCAAACAGCAGACGCTGTTTCGCTCGATGGTCTGTAAACTCCGCCATCAGTAATCATCAACAGTAAGCGGAGATGAGTGGAGCCGCATCGGATATCCTTTCTGTGCTTTGGCCTTCATCACCTGAGGTGTTCACTGACGCATAGCTCGGTGTGCATCACGGTATGGATCAGGTCGTGCAAGTCTTGCTCCAGGTATATCAGACAAGGTGAGCGGCGGTGTCTGAAATCCGATGCTCACCTTGTCTCCCCTCCCCGTCTCCCTCAGGTACTCACTCTCGTCTCCCCGTCTCGAGTGGCTGGAGGCTTGGAGCGAGGGTCAGCCATGAGTGCGATCCTCGGGGTTTGCCAACAATGTTAAGATGATGATATCAGCTGAGTGTTATCTCGTGCACCACCAAGCATAGCATGGGTCTGCTCGGTCGGGAAACATCAAACACGAAGTACATTACAAACAACATATCTGCAAGTTTATGTCAGACTCCCCCTCCCTACCTCTCTCAGTCTTTCTAACCCCCCCCCCCCCCCTCCCCTCTCTCTCTCTCTCTCTCTCTCTCTCTCTCTCTCTACACTCTCTTTCTCTACTCTCTCTCTCTCTCTCTCTCTCTCTCTCTCTCTCTCTCTCTCTGCCCTCTCATTTCAAGATTCGATTTCCCTACAAACGTGACCAAGAAGAATTAATTTGACCAGATGCATGTTTATGTCAGATATCGTTTGTTTATACTACTCTTGCCACAGTAACGATCAATGTATTATCTCACATAAAATCTTCATTGGAAGTTCTTCTTGACTATCTGTTTATACCTTGACATTTAAGGGTATCATTTTTTAAACTATTTTCTCCACAAAAGGCTCCCGAGAAGACAATCGCAGGTTTGACCTGTTGACCAGACTAAAACTTCCTCTCTCTTATAGCCTTGACCTTGTTTGAAGTAATGTCTGCAATATCCGAGTAAGGTTTGTGGCCTCTGGTCGGTTTTTCCACCCCACAGGGAGGTGACCAGAGAGTGATGTCCGCCATAGTATCTTTCTTAGGATAGATATATTGGAAGCTGTTTAAAAAAAAAACAACTTCAACCTGCTTTGTCTTTTATTCCCATTTAGCTTAGCCTTTGTTGTGTGATGTGTTAGCCATTGTTGTTGCTGTTTCACTGTTATTAACCTGTTCCCAGTCTGTTTCTGGGCCTAACCTCGTCACTGCTGACTGCTCTTCTCGTATCAAAGTTAACCCACACCGTATGATCTATGTGACCTCTTCTGCAGAGTCTCGCCATAACGTGCAGCCCTTCCTCTATTTGAGCCTCGTTCTTACCTCATGATGGGAGACATAGCACTTGAGGCGGTTCAGCTCGGACCAAGTCGCAAGTGCTTCTGGGATTGTTGTTTTCGCGCCCAGTGGGATTTCCCTAACCCAGCAGGGATTACCCTTAAGTTTTTTTTTTTTTTTTTTTTTTTTTAGCTAATTTTTACAATCTCAGGAGTTAGTCCCAGTTTACCTCCTTTTCCTGGCCATATTGGCCATTTTTCATTATTCAGAGTGTCATTGTTTATGACCGTAATACTGCCGCCGCCGTCTTTCAGCCAGTCCGTACAGCCGCTGTCCTTGCTGTCACACTACCCCTAGTGCTGCCGCCGCCGTCTTTCAGCCAGTCCGGACACCAGCTGTCCTTGCTGTCATACTACCCCTAGTGCTGCCGCCGCCGTCTTTCAGCCAGTCCGTACAGCAGCTGTCCTTGCTGTCACACTACCCCTAGTGCTGCCGCCGCCGTCTTTCAGCCAGTCCGGACACCAGCTGTCCTTGCTGTCACACTACCCCTAGTGCTGCCGCCGCCGTGTTTCAGCCAGTCCGGACAGCAGCTGTCCTTGCTGTCACACTACCCCTAGTGCTGCCGCCGCCGTCTTTCAGCCAGTCCGGACAGCAGCTGTCCTTGCTGTCATACTACCCCTAGTGCTGCCGCCGCCGTGTTTCAGCCAGTCCGGACAGCAGCTGTCCTTGTGTCATACTACCCCTACTGCTGCCGCCGCCGTCTTTGAGCCAGTCCGGACACCAGCTGTTCCTGCTGTCATACTACCCATAGTGCCGCTGCTGCTGCTGCTACACTTTTCTAACTCCCAACTTAAGGCTCTGACGATTCGCTCTTGCTCACAATTTTCTTTGCACATTTTCATTATCATCATCATCATCAACATCCTCGAAAATTCCCAATAGTTTAACGTCTTCGACTGCCATACATCATTTTTCGTAAGTTGAAATACCATATCTATGTTGTAAACACGGGCAGTGGAGGAATGTCGGGATTGACCTCTTTCCAGACAGCTGTGAATTTGAGAGAGAGAGTGAGAGAGAGAGAGAGAGAGAGAGAGAGAGAGAGAGAGAGGGTTTGGTTTTTTTCTCTTTTTCTGAGTGAGTCGTATTTAACTTGAAACCGCAACTTGCAGCTGCAGATTATTTGCGGACCGGGAGTACTTACCATCGTTTCATTTTGTGTTTATGCAACAGATAGATCTAGCGCTGCTTACCCAACACTGCAGTGTGTATTCGATGCCTTGCACTCGCCTGATAGTTAGAGTTATGGTACTTGCTGGCTTTTTATGTCGCTCCCTGTATTGACTCCCCTTCTCTCTCTCTCTCTCTCTCTCTCTCTCTCTCTCTCTCTCTCTCTCTCTCTCTCTCTCTCTCTCTCTCTCTCTCTCCTCTCTGCTTGGGCATTATTGTTCTTCGTATACGCATAGTAAATTTACTTTGCTATTTGTTGAAGATTCATTGCCTTTTGGGAGTACCCAGGTATTGAGAACTGCTTGATCCCCCAAGACGCTTTATACCATCGTGTGGTGGTATATCGTTATATCCGGCACGACAGATAAGAATTATCGTAACCCACGACACAGATAACCGAGAATTATCGTAACTCACGACACAGATGAACAAGAATCACCATAACTCACGACACAGATAAATAAGAGTTATCGTAACTCGCGACACAGATAAACAAGAATTATCGTAACTCACGGCAACCTGATGCTCAAGTCCCAGCACAGATCGCCTGGGCGGTATCGGGAATGGAAACATTCGTGAGCAGTTGATCTAAATGATGTAGCCAAAAATCTCACTGTTGTTATTTATGCTATATCTATATCTAGCGAGCAGTTGATCTAACTGATGTAGCCAGAAATCTCACTGTTGTTCTTGATGCTATATCTATATCTAGCGAGCAGTTGATCTAACTGATGTAGCCAAAAATCTCACTGTTGTTATTTATGCTATATCTATATCTAGCGAGCAGTTGATCTAACTGATGTAGCCAGAAATCTCACTGTTGTTATTGATGCTATATCTATATCTAGCGAGCAGTTGATCTAACTGATGTAGCCAGAAATCTCACTGTTGTTCTTGATGCTATATCTATATCTAGCGAGCAGTTGATCTAACTGATGTAGCCAAAAATCTCACTGTTGTTCTTGATGCTATATCTATATCTAGCGAGAAATCTCACTGTTGTTCTTGATGCTATATTTAGCAAGTATACAAGTATGAACTGTGATATTTTGTCGTGAGCTAGAGTGATGGTCCCTGTTTCCATGCACGCATCATCCATGACTGTTATCATGCCAAGAGTGATATCCGAGATGATAATTTTATCTAATCTCATGGTGTGGACATCATGTTGTTCTGGATCCAAACCTGAGGCTCATTTTTTTAGTCTTATCCCTCACTTATCCTTCCCCCCTCCTCCCTCTCCAGTTTTGACCGGTCCTGAAGCCACCATGTAAAGCCTGGTATCTCCCGTCCCAGTCTAGCCCGGTCCTGAAGCCACCATGTAAAGCCTGGTATCTCCCGTCCCAGTCTAGCCCGGTCCTGAAGCCACCATGTAAGGCCTGGTATCTCCCGTCCCAGTCTAGCCCGGTCCTGAAGCCACCATGTAAAGCCTGGTATCTCCCGTCTCAGTTTAGCCCGGCCCTGAAGCCACCATGTAAAGCCTGGTATCTCCCGTCCCAGTCTAGCCCGGTCCTGAAGCCACCATGTAAAGCCTGGTATCTTCCGTCCCAGTCTAGCCCGGTTCTGAAGCCACCATGTAAAGCCTGGTATCTCCCGTCCCAGTCTAGCCCGGTACTGAAGCCACCATGTAAAGCCTGGTATCTCCCGTCCCAGTCTAGCCCGGTACTGAAGCCACCATGTAAAGCCTGGTATCTCCCGTCCCAGTCTAGTCCGGTACTGAAGCCACCATATAAAGCCTGGTATCTTGTTGGCCTGGAGTACATCGCCGCCCTCCCAGAACAAGTTAGAATAGAAATACTTTGTGGCTTTCTTGAGGACACCGACCTGAAAAGAGACGAAATATGAAGCCTAGCCTTGGCACTTACTTTTTTTTAAAAGAAATGAATACACAACATGCGCAATTTATTCTTTTTATTTTTAATTCATTAAAAATCTTCAGTATAGTCGTTTTGGCTTCAGGTTGCCAGGAAACATGCGTCTGGTTTTTAGTTGTTGTTGTTTTGTTGTTTTTTTTTATAACGCTGGGACCAGTGGATTAAGTAAAATGATTTAAAGCGATCCTTGTCAACAGGTGCATAAACTAGGCTGCCAAATCTGAACAATCTGAGGCACGTAATGATACTCAAGGGGAAGATAAAACCTGGCATAACTGCCTCGCGCAGGACGAGGTTCCTGCTCTTTACAAGGATTTCAGAGTTTATTCTGGCTGAAGCGAAGTTTCTTTCGATCTAGAGCTGTTAGCAGCTAAGCAGAAGGAAGCCATAATCTGAGCAATTCAAGCTTTTCATGCTTACTAAATAATTTTTTCCCCGACTCCCGGTCTGATGAAACACTTAGAAGTTGTTTGCTTTAAAATATTGTGTACAGGTCTTGTAGTCTTAGCTTGACAAGGATAGCAGAATCTCATGTGTGCAACAAACTATAATCGTGTATGTATAAGATTATGTGTGATGGCGTCATATGTTTTGTTTCTAATTACCTTTTGTATCGTAAGTGTTCAGTGGGTTTTACGAGTGGTTTTTGCCACGTTGTTTATCCACGGCAAAATTACGTCTTAAGCCCCACTGATTTTCCTGTGTGTGTTTGTTTTTTTGTTTTGTTGTATATAATTATGTGTGTTTGTTTGTCTGTCTGTGTATATTATATAACCTTTTTGGCAAATGCTGTTTTCTCCCACCCACACGGAATACTTGAAACAATGATTTCCCAAAAAGAGGGGAAAAGATCAACTGGTAAGGAGATATAGAGCCCTCTATGCCAGACACACCGAAACTGCTAATTCTATACGTAGTCATCTCCTGCTGTCCGCTTCGTCGTTTCGAGTATTCCACTATTTATTAAAGATGTATATATTACAGTGAATTGGCGAGGCGTCTCTCTCTTCTCCCTCTCCCCTCTCTCTGCCTCACCAGTCTAGCATCCCAAATAAACCAGCTCTTGAAATGATTAAAATCACACATTCTCTTCTCTCTTTCTCTTCTGTCCAGTTCCATCAAACGATGACAATGAGGAAGCTGCCGAGGAGTTTTTCCAAAGGGTGAGTACCGCGACTTTTATTGTGGTAAAATTAACCATGTTCAATTCTTCCTAACACAGCTACCTCGGCCTTACAGCAGTGTTTCGTTGATCACCAGATCAGCAGCTGAAATAGCCTGGCACTGCAGATAACTAGAAACATAAATATTTTGATATAGCACACCTCCTTCATCTCACGGTGTCAACATTTGTTGATACCTTCTCTTTGTCTTCGGGTGGTATTTACATTGTCTTCAGACCACTTTTATCGGCAGCCATAGAATTTTATCATTCAACAACAGACAGACTGTGTCAATGTCTGACAATTCACGATCAGACGTGGACCTCGACGTTACTGGGTTTTCAGGGGTTTTTTTTAGTTAGTTTTTTCTTTCTGTGTGTCTCCCAAGCCGGTCGATGTTCCCCAAGCCAAGGATAGGGCCGTGTGGGTGAGATCCGACCTCACCGCTTGACGAACAACTGAGGATCGAAGCCAGTCCTTCAGTTTGATCGGGCCACAACTTACTGTCACGTGGGCTGGAGCGATTCATTTCCACTCGTAATTGAAAAAAATAAAAACAAAACAAAAAACAATTAAAAACTGGCAACAACATTATCAAAACGAACAGCAACTGTAAAAGCAGCGCGGAACCTGGCGTCATTGGGCTGCACCAGTGTCCCTCGAAGCTTGGCGCTCATAGTTCTGATATATAACGCAGCTCATACAGCGCTCGCTGCCCCTTGCTCAGAGATCCGGTTGATTGTCACCTCAACGTGGAGAGAATTAGAGCCTGTGAGAAACAGTCGACAACTTTAAAGAGTTCCTGTAGCTGTCAGTTTGCGACCCCCCGCCCCTTTTTTTCTTTCATCCCTTACTAACTTATGGTCTTGTGTTTCTTAGTACTTTTTCAATCATTTCACCCGTCACCAATCTAAACGTCAAATTGTTATCAATTATGTGATTTCTAATCTCTCTCTCTCTCTCTCTCTCTCTCTCTCTCTCTCTCTCTCTCTCTCTCTCTCTCTCTCTCTCTCTCTCTCTCTCTCTCTCTCTCTCTCTCTCTCTCTCTCTCTCTCTCTCTCTCAGACACACACAAACAAACATGTTTCACATGGTTCCACCTCAATGGAGATCTTAGCCTAGAGATTCCGTAATTATCGGCCTAGTCTTCGATCTTCGATTTCTTGGCGCTTGCCAGGCCCTTTGTGCCGAGTAACACAGAGTTGTTTCCCTTAGCTGCACTCTCTCTGCTCTACACGCACCAACAACTCTCTCTCTCTCTCTCTCTCTCTCTCTCTCTCTCTCTCTCTCTCTCTCTCTCTCGCTCTCTCTCGCTTCCTCCCTGCTGCCGATATCGTCTATTGATTTACACAGATCGAAGCATCGATCGCTTGTCCCTCCCTTTGACCAACTTTCCATTGAGAGGTTGTAGTGAATGCCTGCGGCGCCCGTCACCGTGGGCCTCACTGTATGCTGTGTGTATGTGTGTGTGTCTCTCTCTCGCTCAGTACCAATGGTTTATATGGGCCACTGGAGCTCCATTAATTAATGTGCATGTATTGAGTAGGCCAGCTGGAAACGTGTCGAGAGCTTTGAATCTCGGCTTAAGACTTCCGTTAATACACAAGCATGAGTCAGTTTGAAGTTCTTTTCAAATCTGTCGATATAGCACTCCCCTCCCCCCCTGACATGACCCACCCATCTCTTTGTTGACTACAGGCACGGAATGGACTCCTCACTTGGTTGCAGCTTTACTTTCCACACTGTAACATTTAAATCCAAATCTTCTTTATTCTCGAGTTGTTTGTGTAGTTTGACTTGCATTGATCTGTCAACTTTGGTTCAGGTTTTCGTGTTTTGACCAGTGCGCACCATGATGTGCCACTGCTCGCTCTGAGACTGTAGAGCGAGGTAGGAGGTGCCTTATTGGGTTTACCCTATACACTTTTCTAGTTTCTCGCGTGAGGTTTGCCTTATTCACTCGCATGTTGACACGGATTACGCTCTGTGAGCTGAATATTTTTAACACTTTGTTATTATTAATTTACTTATTAAAACTGTCAGTTTTTTGTGCTAATTTTTTAAATGAAGTGATATAAGCTATAGATATGTTATAAGCTTTATTTTTTTTTTTTATTATTTGCTTTAATTCACATTCTCTTTCTCGTCCTTCCCACCCACCCTCTCTCTCTCTCTCTCTCTCTCTCTCTCTCTCTCTCTCTCTCTCTCTCTCTCTCTCTCTCTCTCTCTCTCTCTCTCTCTCTCTCACGTGCCGCCATTCCCCACCTCTATCCAACCTTGCCTGTCTCCACTCCTTCATGAAGAGTGAAAGAACATTCGCGGTTTTGGATAAATAGAAAGAAATGGAGGGCCAGGTTTAAAAAAAAGATTCGATATTCACTCAGGAAATCAGGATCATTCGTGTGAGTGTGAAAACTTAATGGTAACATCCCTGGTCGACCGCTGGATGGAGTCTAAGCTACACAGTTTTTTAATTTGATTTTCTCAAGCAAGGTTTTTTTTTTATTTCCTGTTTTGTGTGTTTTCACGAGGGTGCGTTCACTTTCTAGAAGTTCCAACTTTGGATTGATTTACAGGAACCTCTTGCCACGGGTTTGAGTGGAGACCTAGACCTAGGCCGGCGGTAGATGAGTTAGAGTCGCTTCCTATCAGCCGTGCCTTGGTCAACGATGGTCTGACATCAGCTTGACGTGGAGGCGTTGTGTTGACCTGGAACTAAACCAAATTAGTCAGCTGACTTGATCTTGTTTGCTGCCTCCCCTTGGTTTCCTGGCAGCAGTTAGATTTTGACTGTTTCAACCTGCACTATAGTCTCTCTCCTGAAGGTTTTATAAAGATCTTGTAGAAAAGTTTGCCCTCCCCCTCCCCCCGCGCCTTGCTTTGTTCCATGATACGTTTTGGCGACTATAACAGTTCAGAGAAATGTTTTTTTTTTCCTTTTCTTTGTTTTTAAGATTTGATTTCGACGCAAAGGAATTATCTGAAAGTGAAGATTTCACCTTAAACAACTCATTTAGAGGCCTCACAGGAGCCGGCGATGTCAGTTCAATCCTCCACCGGTGTGGTCTTGACTGTCACCAGGCAACACGTAGCTTAAATCTCGTGAAGATTGCTTTTTTGTGGTTTCTTTATAGCTTTTATTGCGATATTTATGTGGACAAGTTAGTAGTCCAGAAAATCGGTTCTTATCATTTCGCATCGTTATCAGTTATGAACCAATGGTCAGTTCTAGGAAATGTTTTCCCATGGCGATCATGAGGAACTTCGTTCAGGCTGTTTTGGTGTGAGCGCAGTTTTTACCTGTGCGCGGTGACAAGTAAACATTTTTTCTATCACATGGATTATCAGCTGTTTCTGGGGTTTATTTTCCCCAAAGGACGGTTATTATTAAGACAAAATCCAAGATGCCAGTTGTACTGTGTTGGATCTAGAGCAGATTTTTACCGTAGTTGAAAAGTTTCTCCTCACCCCGTAAACTTGAAGCGCCAGAAGGCCAGTGCTACCATCGGGACAGGTCAGCGCATATATCAGGCCGGACGTTGATTTCTCTGGCGAACTCTGATGTGTGTATGTGTTGATTTTGTTCTCCTATAGTCTAGCTACAGATTTAAGTGATGTGGAACCTAAGAATGAAATCACTCTATGTAATAGAAAAAGTAATATCAGCGTGGCTGACTGCAGCTGGTATCTAGGAAGGACAGAGGGTGACAGTATGTAACAGTGATTTTTTACTACCTTCACTCTCGATCATTATGACGGTAGAGGATCACTTAGTGGCCCTTCACAATAATCCCATAAACGCAATGTGGTACAAAGGACCTGGAAAGAACACTAACAGTGAAAGGCCACTGCTGGTTTAGCTGCTCGTCTGCGTCCTTCAGAAAATCCATGAACTGCAATAGATTCCTGCCGAGGGACCAGTAGGAAATGGCGTGTATGCTCTGTATATGTTCTGTGTATGTTATGTGATATCTACATAATTCGCGGCTTGGATACAGAGAAGATTGTGCTGAGAAAATAAACTGGTCCTCTGTAGTGTCGGTTGTCCTGTGGCTGACCAGAAGTGTTTCGGACCTTGTGAGTCACGTATCGACCTGACCGGAGTGGACATAGCCCACGTCACACGGCTGAATGGCCACTGTTGGGATACATAATTACATCGCACCCGGCCAGCGCAGCTCCGTCAACTGTCGCGGGAGATTAGTCCAGTTCGATGCGCCGAGGCGAGCGTCAAAGAGGATAATTGCAGTAGCAGTTGGATCATGGGATTTAGACAAGGACAGAGTGCGCAGGAGAAAGTCTTGTTAGATCTAGATCTAGAGAGAACTCTGCAATTATAACAGCATTTGTACTTTTGAACTTAATGGGCGTTTATCTTTAAGACACATTGCTGTTTGATAGACGAATTACGGACATATTCAAACCTGCTTGATGGATTTATGAAAGCTTCCAGTAGTCTCTCTGTAGAGATCATATATTACATTCTCTTCCATCAATATCGCGAGCCATGGTGGAGGCGGGCGGAAGACCCGGAGTCGGGATGGAGCCTTTGAGGAGTATTTTCTCGAGCTCTGACAACATGACCACAGATCTGAGGACAGTGGTAAAAGCGTATTTCAATTGATCTGTGTTGATTTGATCAGATGGTTGGTCTGACGACACAGCGCTTACTATTGTGTCAAAGTTCAAGCATTTCCGTAGATGATTTTAAAAACGCGATCGCTTTCAATTCCCCATGGCAGTGTCATTAATTTATTTCATCACAGAGAATGTGTGAAAGTCTGTCTTGGATAGACCGTTCGATTTCTTGTGAATATCATGAATTATTCGTCCCCCGTCTTCATCACACAGTGAGTGGAATCAATGAAGTTAAACCCTACAGTAGTGAACTCGGCAACTGTTGCATGTTACACAGGTTCCGTCTGTGCGCGTGGCATTACCGATGGTTTCTAACCTTCCGTAAATCTGTGTTTGATTGAGAGAATCTCAACCAGGTGTTCCTCTTGACTACACCCAGAAACCTGCACCACTCCTGTACTGACGCGTCTAACCTGTGGGTGTGAGCTCTGTACCATACCTTGCTTCTGCGTCTGACAAGAAGTGGTTACTTTATCTGTTTTATAAAGCATGTCTAAGGTAGTCGTCTATTCCAGTTAAATAAGTGAAACAGAAATGTCTTTACAATTTGAGAAGTCGTCTTGACAAAGAGTTGCCGAATTTGTACATCCTTAAACGGATTTCCGAGTTTCCCAATCTTTGCGCACTGAAAATAAAACATATATTTATATGGTGACCTAGATGGATGCTGTAAGGATAAAGCACTCTAGCGCAGTCCAATTTGGTGTCAGCTATAGGCCAAAAGATGGAAATATCCATTTTTAGAAAGGTTTTTAATGCAATAAACTTGAAGTAAAGTAAAGTTGTGAAGAATTACATGTAGTTATTCATTTCATCCACAATATGACATAAGTGCGTAATAAAGGAATCTCGTGTTTGTAAACAGTTTTCTTGTAGCGTGAAATTTTGAGATTTGTGGACGGCTGGCGATTGATCTCAGGTGATTGGTAGTACATGCTTACATTCCATATTCTGGCACTTGGTTGGAATTGAAAGAAGGTGCTGCGATCTTTTTATGTCCATTTCTCTCATGTTTGGGAAAATCTATAAAAAAAAAAATCTTTTTAACGCCAAAGTGTAAGGCTGTGTGGGTACAAAAAAAAAGGGACTCTCCCATTTTTATTTGTACACATAATTATATGATATTGAGCATTTGAAAAGTCATATCTATAGGCTGGGGGCATGGAGTAGGGGTGGGGGGCGTAAATAACTAGCCAATTATTCATTTTCGCGAAAGGTTAACATTCAATTTAATAAGTGCTTGACTGATATAATGATTGATGGATATAATTCGCCTGTTAGTGATTGATTTATTGATTGTCTGATAGAGTTCCGTCCCCTTGCTGCCGACTTAACGGTTGACCGATAAAAGCTATCCGCTTATGTCTGGTTTAGGGCCTGCTTGATCTAATCATGTCGTCAGTCCCAGAATGATGTCAGGTGTATAATTAGCTCCCCAGTTGAGCAGCACAGGGTTCTAGCCAACTATTCGGCCCATCTCGAGGGTTTGACTCCACTTGATGATTTGTTACTGAGTGCAGATCCACTGTATGCCATTCCTATTTTCCCCTTTTCCAATTGAACAATACTTATCTATTTATTCTTTCTTTTAACTCCATTGGAATGTTGCAATTATTTTCCTCACTGTACCTGTGTTTATTAGACTTACGCGGCGCTTGGGCTCTACTAAAACTATTACTACTACTACTATTACTACTACTACTACTACTACTACTACTACTACTACTACTACTACTACTACTACTACTACTACTACTACTACTACTACTACTACTACTACTACTACTACTACTACTACTACTACTACTACTACTACTACTACTACTACTACTACTACTACTACTACTACTACTACTACTACTACTACTACTACTACTACTACTACTACTACTACTACTACTACTACTGCTGCTGCTGCTGCTGCTGCTGCTGCTGCTGCTGCTGCTGCTGCTGCTGCTACTACTACTACTACTACTACTACTACTACTACTACTACTACTGTCACAAGATTTGTTAAAATTACCAAACCCGTATAGTGCCAAAATGCCCAATCTGTGGGAACTTCGAGTCTCTGTCTCAGCTATTCTAAGAACAAGGAAACCATGTGTACTTGTTGCTGTTTATGTGTTGTTTTAATGCCATGGAGGTATTTACGGGATAATGTTAACAATATGATGACTGTAATAACAAGGCCATGTTGTTTGTGTCTCAGATTATGGAGGAGACGAACACCCAGATCACCTGGCCGTCCAAGTTGAAGATTGGAGCAAAGTCCAAGAAAGGTAGGCAGTCTGATCGATTGGCAGGAGGGAAATGGGGAAGGGAGGGAGAAAGAGATAGAGAGAGGGGGGAGGAGGGAGGGAGACAGAGAGAGAGAGAGGAAAGAGGGGGGGGGGGGGTAATCGAAGAATTTTTTTTTAAGAAAGAAAAAGAAAAGATGCAAGTCTATCTTCAATATTTTCCCCTTTTTTCTGTCTCTCACGGAGCTCTTCTGTCACGCAGTATGATTAACCAATCGATTCTCTCTCTCTCTCTCTCTCTCTCTCTCTCTCTCTCTCTCTCTCTCTCTCTCTCTCTCTCTCTCTCTCTCCTTCTCTCTCTCTCTCCTTCTCTCTCTCTCTCTCCCACACACACTCTCTTATTTTCTCTCACTCCATCTATTTCTTTCTCTCTCTCCCACGCGCAAACATAATTATACCCTCCTTGTTCTGTTTCCTTGTCATTGAATATGTCCCTCAATATATCTTGAAAAAGACAAATCAAAGCACAAAGAATGAAAACAATAACAAGGGAAAGAAAAGCTATAAAAAGAAAAAGAAAAACAATGACAAGATAAGATAAGAAAGCCTGATGGTATAACCCCTGATAGTAACAATAAAACAAGTGAACAGACTGTCGTTCTGGTTCAGGCCCAACAGGAGAACAGGCGATTCTTATAATGGTTGATTAAAGAACAAAAAGTTTCAAGTATTCGAGCCTGAGTAAAAATTTAGTTGGAAAGAATGTGTCTTGTATATAGGCTTGCGAAGACAAAATAAAAATAAGGTAAAACAGCTCCGATGAACTTGGTTCTCCCAGAATGCACTGAGGCCCGCCAACCTCCGTGTCAGTGTGTAAACACTGGCTGTACCTTATGCAGCCAAGGAGGACAAGTTCAGAATGAAATATGTTTGCTCTAAACACAGTTTAGATAGAGCTATTATGGTGTCAGAAATTTCAAGATAGGAAAATATGTGGATAACTCACTCGTTCAGTGGAGAACTGCTAAAATTATGTTTTTAGGACGCTTTTTGAAGCATATTTGTCTTTTCTCAACTCGTTTTGAAATGAGTAACTTCAATGCTGAAAGGTGAATCCTTTTAATGCTATTTTTATGCCAACTTTTTTAAAGGATTTTTTTTTACTTTTCAATACTTCGTCCGCGCTCACCCCATCAACTTTCCTCCCGTACCCCTTTCGTGACATCGTGTTTTGTGTCATGTTTTCTCTTCTAGCCTTGTACTTGTGTGATCTTTCTAATTTAGATTCTGATGCCATTTAAAAATGCTCGAATCTCAGAAGTATGCAAACAGAAACCATTGTTTATTCAAAGAAAGTTTGGGGTTCAAAACACATAATCTCTGTTCCCTGTACAGAACCCACTGGATGGCTACAGTGCGTTCTAGTGTGTGCGCAAGGAAACAGGAAAACAAAATCTTCAGGTTTGTTGATTATGGTGCCTCATCTATCTGATTTTCTTACCTCTGGGCAGGAATAAGGTGGTGGCGCTGTAATTACAATGAATGCAGCCTTTGTTGTCGGTCACTTTGTACGGATGGGCAGGGGGGAGGGCAGAGAGGCTGCGGCAGACAAAAGAGCGAGTAAAACGTATACAAAATATTTGCAGAGAGCGAGAGAGAGAGAGAGAGAGAGAGAGAGAGAGAGAGAGAGTATGCTGTTTTAAAGAAGAAAAGACTGATATACTGACTTACAAACACGGGGGCATAGAAACTAAAGCGTAGAACTGTTCTAAAAAATGTAAACTATGGAAACATAATTTTCGTGGACGATAATTTTTCGTTCCTTTTGCTCTTCCTTTTCCCACATATTTTGTTTAGATACTTTTCTTTTGGTTTTGTTTTCAGCCACATTTCATATTCACCGCGATTGTTTTTAAACTTTTTTTTTATGTGAGGCTATCTCTTTGTCTCTGTCGAACCAGACGTCATTCGAATGTTTCTT
Organism: Elysia crispata; assembly: GCA_033675545.1. Classification (NCBI taxonomy): domain Eukaryota; kingdom Metazoa; phylum Mollusca; class Gastropoda; family Plakobranchidae; genus Elysia; species Elysia crispata. Next base: position 155,012 of record JAWDGP010005112.1, on the reverse strand, counting down.
GTTTAGATTTTA
>JAWDGP010005112.1:12500-150000 GCA_033675545.1 Elysia crispata | reverse complement strand
AGGTCAGAAAAATGGTTATGGGTGAAACGTCTAAATCTAAGTCTAGATAAATGGTTGTTGGTGAAACGTCTAAATCTAGGTCTAGATTCATGGTTGTGGGTGAGACGTCAAGATCTAGTTCTAGATTTATGGTTGTGGGTGAAATGTCTAAATCGATAAATCTAGAGAGATGTCTGTTGGTGTGTAACTCTATCATAAAAGTTTGACCAGTGGTCATTTGGCGGATCCAGAGACCAGATCAGGTACGGACCTTCGTGTTTTTCAATTGCTTTACCGTCTTTATCGCGAGCACGCGAATTCTCAAATATTCTTAAAAGTTAAATAACTTTAGTTTGACGCCATACAAGGCATGAGCCCTAGGTTTTATGGTTTTGTTAGACTTCGGTATAATGTTCAGCAGTATCATAACTCGTTGAGCTAAAATCGGTTGCGGAATAACATTATAAGGTAAGGCATATCAAATGTTTATACCATTACGGAATATTACGGAACATGAAAATTGTACAGATTAGGATGATAAACCAAAGATGTAATCCCACCCACCCCCTCTTTGTTCATACAAAAAATATTTTTTCCTTGTAAAATAAAACGGTCATCGCCCACATTGAACCAGTGTTAAATAATTTAGTTTTTTTTTTCATGACAAAATCAGGTTATTGACATTTAAACAAGAGATGGATATATTTTAGACAACCTGCTTTGTTACAGATACGAGTGAATTTAAAATGTTTAACATCAAACAACTTATTTAACATGTCTAAATACAAGCACTTGGTGAAGATAAATTCTCTTCCATTTCACTTCAAGTTCTTTGTTTAATGTAAGACCTGGAACTTGAAGAAAGGAAGAATATCATATTGTCAAGCTATGTATCTAGATAGCCAGCAGACACACGTTATGTCTAGATCTAGCCTCCTACGTTGGTTTGCTGTGAGAATGTGGAGCAGTGAGTCTGTTGATCATATCCGTACATAAAGCGATTCATCTTATTCTCTGTCAATTTTCACACGTTTTTTTTCTCTTTTTTTTTTTTTATGAAAGATTGGTGAGTTAAAATGTGCATAGGTTTGGGTTGGTTTTTTTTTTAATCGAAACCCAGCATCAGCAAAATATCAAATCGCTCCGAAATTATACGTGTAGATAAATGAAGTTTTGTGAGTTAAAGATGTTTGTGAGGTTGTTTTTTTTTGTTTTTTTTTTGACGGCTTTTGTTGTACATTAATATCTAGAAAAAGATAAGCAAATCTGCATAGAAAAGAATTCTAGACATTAGATGGTAACTAGTTGGTCGTTAACTAATTGATAGTGGGTCGTTTGCTCAAGTTCATAGATCTTAAGCTGGATTGAACATCCGAGAGATACACGTGAAAAGATGGTCAACCGTGAGATACACGTAAACAGATAGGTCAACCATGAGATACATGTAAACAGATAGGTCAACCGTGAGATACATGTAAACAGATAGGTCAACCATGAGATATATGTAAACAGATAGGTCAACCATGAGATACATGTAAACAGATAGGTCAACCGTGAGATACACGTAAACTGATAGGTCAACCATGAGATACATGTAAACAGATAGGTCAACCGTGAGATACATGTAAACAGATAGGTCAACCGTAAACAATGTGTAAAGAAGAAAGTTCGAGAAATAAGGAGAACCTTGTAGGAAAACGAGAGCAAGGAGTTGACGAGTATAAACAGAGAGAAAGGGAATAGATAGATACAGAGAGAGAGGGAGAGAGAGAGAGAGAGAGAGAGAGAGAGAGAGAGAGAGAGAGAGAGAGAGAGAGAGATGAATCATAGAAGCTAGAGCGTGGGATTAGTGGAGCAGTAATATTAATCCACAATTTCTTCTCTTACCTACAACATTGAACATCAATATATCTTGTAGCGCCCAATATTTTTTTTATCTTCCATTTGTGTCGACCAAATCTTAGTCAGAACATTATTAAACATGTATACAGGCCAAAGGTTATATCCTCAGAGTTTCATTATTGATTTATTATCTATGTTTAGAAGTTTGTTTTGATGACAACATAGATCAGAATAAGTTAGACTGCGCCTCTCATTGTAAATCTCTTGCCTATATAATAGAACGACTTAAATGATTGCACTTTATGCGGAATATGTTGACCATGTGCATGTAAAGTACATACAGTTGAGATGAAGTCTATGTTTACAAGCAAAACATCGCACACACTATCCTCTCTTCATGCCAAGCATCAATGCTCGCTTTTACTTAGTTAAGATATTGGCTTATCCGTGCCCATCTCGAGCCTGGCTAAACGTGTATCCTCCCTGGAAGCTGAGTAAAGTTCCCAGATGTCGTCTCCAGAGAATCACACCGGCTGCCACCAGAAGCAAGAAAAGGACACCCCCCACCACACAGCCGACAACAAGAGGAGATAAGTCAGAGTTTGGCGATACAGAGTCACGCGTGTTGTGTTGGACAGGACCAAATTCTCCGTGTCTCATGCCAAAGGCCTGAACGTGGAAATATGTCGTCTCCATCTCCGCGTAGTAGCTGTAGCCCTCGCGCTCCTTGGTGTCCAGTTTGAAGATGATTGTCTCGTTTTTGTCTCTTTTGAATGACATATCAGCATATCCTATATATTTTGAATACAAGTACGGATCCATAAATTCTATAACAGGTAACGGATGGGTTAAATTTCGGAACATGACATCAGGTTTCATGGCGAACCGCAGCATGTAAGAAATTTGGGACTCTTCTTCTTGACGATGAAATCTGTATTTGAGGAAGCCGGCATCCTTGCCGCGTTTGCCGCCGAAGACTAGGTCGAACTGGAGAAGATTCTTTCTTGTTTCGTACAGATTAAAGCTTTTTACATCGGTCTCGAGAAATCGCTTGGAGTCTAGCTCTTGACCGCCTCTTCCGACGGAAACGTTAATTGTAAACCGGATGTCCATCATCACGATGACCTCCCCTGATCGTCTGGATCTCGCTGAGAACAGCCTGCAGGCGGCGCTCGGCACCGACAGCAGCAGGAGAAGGAGAATGCCGGAAAGAGGCTGTAAAGATCCTATCGAGAAGAGACCGCTGTAGGTCTCCCTTCTGCTAAACATAACGGCATTGACAGATCTGGTTACTGCGGGCACGTTATCCTGCCACGGAGTTCCAGCCTCTTGAATGGATATCAACTCTCCGTGAAACTAAAACTGAGCAGAACTGATAGCGATAACTGGGAGTGAATCAGCAGCACACATCGATCTGATTTGAGGCAACTCTTATTGGACAGAAAGTGGGTCCCAGCAATAGAGTCCCGAAGCGAGATGATACGGCGAAACTGGGCAGATCTTGTGACCGAGCTGTTGTGTTTGTATAACCTGATGGCGTGCTCCTTTCGTTGCCCTACTTGATTTCGCTGAAGCTCGTGCCACCGCGTGACTGACGCCGAGCGCCGAACTAGCTCAGCCAGGACTTTTACGTATGTTTTTAACCTTGAATTTGTTCGGATCGACGCATTATCTTATCGGATTATCTTTAGCTCAGATCTGACATCCGCTTCCCTGATTAGGGGGGCGTGGGACTCTGTCCTCTCCTGGTAGTCTGTTACATTATTGGGCTTAGTATATTGCTCCAAACAGACCATAGCCTCTTCTTCTTCTTCTTCTTCTTCTTCTTCTTCTTCTTCTCCGTCTCATACTTCCGATTCTTCCCTTCCTTCTTCTTTTGTTGTTATTGTTTTTGTTGTTGTTGTTGTTGCAGCTGCTGCTGGTGTCATGATTATTTTTATTGTAATGTTATCGTTGTTGTTGTTGTTGTTTTTAGTAGACTGTAATTGTTAAAGTATCGTTGATGATGTGGTCATTATTATTGGTATTTTTTTATTATTATATATTTAAAATTGCAACTTGCTTATGGCTGTTGTATTATAGCAGTTATTTTCTGATTACTATATTACTTTTTTCATATGAGTGCATAAACTATCGATCTTGTGGGCAAAAGGAAGAAAGTCATGTTTTCTTCTTTTTTTTTAACTTTTTAAGGTCAAGTCTTTTTTTTCCCCCAGGCCATCGTGCCCGTCGGATGGGGGGGAGGGGTGGGGACTAAAATATTCTCAACGTCCGTGAGGTCTGCTGTTGAAAGGGGGTTTCGATTTTTTCGTACCATGAAGTAATAGCTTTTCTCTTGTGCTGTTTTAAACGCCCGAAATACTTGTTTTTATTGAAAGATTATACTCAAAACTTATAAAGACCTGAGTCCGACTCTGTCTACAGGACCTGTAGCTAATGCCAAGTTGTCTTGCCCTGTCGCACATATGCATGGCTGTTGCTGCTGTAACTTAATGCATCCACATTGCCGTTAATATCCCAACTGTTCTTCTGTCGCTGTCAGTTAGAGAGGGGCCAAGTCTGGTCTCAAGGTTTCTCTTCGGTATTCTTCGTTCTTTAGGAACCGAGTGACTTGCTGACTGTGTAGGTTAGTCCAACTCTATAACCTAGTTCGGAGAAGAGTCTGGTTTGTCTGATCAATAAAATATAATCCCTATATGCCAGAAAAAGTAGAAACCTACACTTTTAAACAAACGATAAATCTAGCGCCTTGGTATTTTTAATATAGCCATATTTGCATCCGATCCGTCGCTCACTTTTGATTGCAAGCCATTTTCAATCGTTGCTGGTTGGAAGAATCTTAACAACAGCAAAGTTTTCATGATCGTTATCCATGAAAAAGCAACGGAGAGACTCAAAACGCTTCTTTCTAGTGTTATATCCTGGAAAAACCAGGCGTCATTACAGAAAAGAGGAACCTCATAGTATTCCAAGCGTTGCATCATGAAGAAAAGAGGAACCTCATAGTATAACAGGCGTTATACCATGAAGAAAAAAGGAATTCCATAGTATACCAAGCGTTATACCATGAAGAAAAGTGGAACCTCATAGTATACCAAGCGTTATACCATGAAGAAAAGAGGAACCTCATAGTATACCAAGCGTTATACCATGAAGAAAAGAGGAACCTCATAGTATACCAAGCGTTATCCCATGAAGAAAAGAGAAACCTCATAGTATACCAAGCGTTATACCATGAAGAAAAAAGAAATTCCATAGTATACCAAGCGTTATACCATGAAGAAAAGTGGAACCTCATAGTATACCAAGCGTTATATCGTGAAGAAAAGAGTAACCCCATATTATACCAAGCGTTATACCATGAAGAAAAGAGGAACCTCATAGTATACCAAGCATTATACCATGAAGAAAAGAGAAACCTCATAGTATACCAAGCGTTATACCATGAAGAAAAGAGGAACCTCATAGTATACAAAGCGTTATACCATGAAGAAAAGAGGAACCCCATATTATACCAAGCGTTATCCCATGAAGAAAAGAGAAACCTCATAGTATACCAAGCGTTCCATCATGAAGAAAAAGGAATATCATAGTACACCAGGCGTTATACCATGAAGAAAAGAGGAACCGCAAAGTATACCAAGCGTTATAACAGGAGTTAATGAGGATCCTCATAGTATACCGGGCTTAATAACAAGAATTAAAGAAGAATCTCCTGCTCCAGATTATTGGCACGAACTTTGACAACCTTGATAAGGTAAGTAGAGTATATAGCACTGACAGGGCTATTTGAACGGCATCACTGATCTTCCCCAGCAACCATCTCTGGTTAGTAACTTTTTTTCCCCGGGAAACAGGCTAGGCATAGATTATAAAACCTGGACTGAATGATTCACGGAGTTCAACCCTTCCCGATAGTGGCACTGTTGACCTTTCCGTTCAGTCAGGGGCGGCGGTGGGTTCCTCCGGTAGGTCTAAAAACATAATGAGAGACCTGTGGGGGCTCACTTTGCCCTCGTTTATTACGCGGTGATAATAGAGTTAATCCCCTTCCACAGCCTGTCAGACAGTGGGTTTTAGAAAGATCAACGCCTGGCCCTGGGCTTGTAGCAGACGATGTGAGTCATTGAGGCCAGGCAGTCAGGCAGTGGGAGGCGCTCACTGGTGCACGTGAAGCAGACCTGGCGTGTGGTGCCGAGCCCATCTGTTCAGTGTTCAGCCCTCTAGATCTGCCTATCTTGATACTTGCCGGGTTACTAGTACGCTTCTCAAGCAGAATCTAAAGACGTCTTATGATTTATGCTGCCCTTGTCCCTGTGGCCTCTATCGCAGTGTGTGTGTGTGTGTGTGCCCAACCTCAACTGACTATGTGATTAGGTTTGATAATTATTGCATTGAAAGCTGAGTTTTGAGAAACTTGGATGGATAGTATCTATACACCTCCCCCCCCCCCCCCTTTTGTTTTGCCTCATTTGTTCTGTTTTGTTTTGTTTTTGTTTTGTTTTGTTTTTTTGTCGTTTTTTTCCATCTCGATTCTTTTTTTTTTAATTTCAATAAATATAATTTTAATGTATGTTTGGTTATTCGATAGTCTTGCTTCTTCATCATAATCTTCTTCTACTATCGGATGAGCTTGGGCATTTTTTTTTCTGGCCATAAAAGAGAAATTTAACGAAGTGAACTCATTGATTTTGTTTCTCTGAAATAAAGTTGCTGACATTATGAAACATACGTGTCTGGTTCATTGATTTTGTTTCTCTGAAATAAAGTTGCTGACATTATGAAACATACGTGTCTGATTCATCGATTTTGTTTCTCTGAAATAAAGTTGCTGACATTATGAAACATACGTGTCTGATTCATTGATTTTGTTTCTCTGAAATAAAGTTGCTGACATTATGAAACATACGTGTCTGGTTCATTGATTTTGTTTCTCTGAAATAAAGTTGCTGACATTATGAAACATACGTGTCTGATTCATTGATTTTGTTTCTCTGAAATAAAGTTGCTGACATTATGAAACATACGTGTCTGGTTCATTGATTTTGTTTCTCTGAAATAAAGTTGCTGACATTATGAAACATACGCGTCTGATTCATTGATTTTGTTTCTCTGAAATAAAGTTGCTGACATTATGAAACATACGTGTCTGGTTCATTGATTTTGTTTCTCTGAAATAAAGTTGCTGACATTATGAAACATACGCGTCTGATTCATTGATTTTGTTTCTCTGAAATAAAGTTGCTGACATTATGAAACATACGTGTCTGGTTTTTGTGGTGAAAGTTGGCAGCTGTGCCGGCTCCACTTCCTCTCCATTGATATCTGGGTGTAGACCCATCTGGAACCACTGGGGTTTGTGTTGTCTGAATAAGGTGGTGCTTGCATGTGGCAAGGTGAAGGTCGTTGCAACAAGGTTACTCTACATAATTCTTTTGTTAAGTTTTTAGGTTGATTAAGTATCCTGGTCTTAAAGGTTTCTCTCTCTCTCTCTCTCTCTCTCTCTCTCTCTCTCTCTCTCTCTCTCTCTCTCTCTCTCTCTCTCTCTCTCTCTCTCTCTCTCTCTCTCTTTCTAGCTATCTATCTATTTATTTTCTTCTCTCTATCACTCTCTCTTTCTCTCTCTATCTATCTCTCATTTACATATGCATATACAATCATCTTTATATATGATCGTTTATTTCTCCCCCCCCTCTCCACCACAGCAAATAATTCCAATCCTACTGCTCCAACTATCTGACTCTCAAAATGTGTAAGGTGTAAGGTAGTACATTTTTCTCTCTCGGTGCTCCACCAACCAATGTCCCTTCCTGTACAGTCTCCTGTACTCTTGTCGCCACTCTCCATCTGTGAGGAGAGAACCCAGAGAAGATCACGTGACAAACCCTTGATGGCCGTGCGAATTAGCGTTTATTCTGAGTTTATAGAGAAATTTTATAAGCAATAATCATAATCCTCTTGGACAAATTCCGTGTACCTCAGACTCTGGTAATCCAGATTTTTGCTTGCCGGAAAGAAGATTTGTCCCTTTTTCAAATTGTTCTTTTTTTTTTTTTTTAAAGCAAAAGAACAATTTCCTTGTAGAACACTGTGACCCAGACGTAAGGTTTTGCGGGCTAACCAGTCCATGGACCGTTATCTATCCGCGAGAAATTAACCACCACCGACCCGATCAGAATTGGTCAAGAAATGACTTTTCGTTGTGAGGTTTTTTTGTTTTTTTTTTAAGATTCCTAATTTGGTTTGTGTGCCGTTAACGTTGAACTTTGTGTTTCTCACCTGCAGATCCTCACATCAAAGTGATCGGCTTCCCAGAGAATGTACGGGCCGCCAAATCCAAGATCCTTCCAGTTCTTGATACTAAGGTAAACATAAACCTATACACCTTTATAACTCTCTCGCGCCCTCTCTCTCTCCCTCCCTCTCTCTCTCCCTCTCCTTCTCTCTCCCTCTCCCCCTCTCTCTTTTTCTTTCTCTATCTCTCACTCTGTGTATCCACATTGTTTTCAAGCCCTGGCCGTAATGTTGAAACAGTCCAAGAGTCCACACTTTGGAATGTCACTCTATAAAACTCAACAAGAACAAAATATGATCCTTACAAATAAGAGAAGCTATGAACCGAAACAAAACTTCTCATCAATTCTGATTATCTTGTTGAGGAATTTATATTCTACCGAAATGGCCGTTAGTTGGGCTTTCCTATCTGAAGACTGTCATCATTCTGTACTATCTCAAGATTGTCATCATTGTGTACTATCTCAAGACGATCATTCTCTACTGTCTCAAGACTGTCATCATTCTGTGCTCTTTCAAGACTATCACCATTCTGTGCTACCTGTAGCCTATCACCATTCTGTGCTAACTGTAGCCTATCACCATTCTGTGCTAACTGTAGCCTATCACCATTCTGTGCTACCTGTAGCCTATCACCATTCTGTGCTACCTGTAGCATATCACCATTCTGTGCTACCTGTAGCATATCACCATTCTGTGCTACCTGTAGCCTATCACCATTCTGTGCTACCTGTAGCCTACCACTATTCTGTCCTAACTGTAGCCTATCACCATTCTGTGCTAACTGTAGCCTATCACCATTCTGTGCTAACTGTAGCCTATCATCATTCTGTGCTACCTGTAGCCTATCACCATTCTGTGCTAACTGTTGATTATCATCATTTATGCATTCTGTGCTCCTGAAGATTATCATCATTCTGTTCTACCCGAAGACTATCCTGATTCTGTGCTATTTGAAGACTATCTCATTCTGTATTACCTGAAGACTATCTTAATTATATTCTACCTGTAGACTGTCATCATTCTGTGCTACCTGTTGACTATCATCATTTTCTTCTACCTGTTGACTATCATTATTTTCTTCTACCTGAAGACTATCATCATTCTGTACTACCTGCAGACTATCATCATTTTGCTCTACTCATTAGGGGCAGGATTAAAGGTTCGTTGCTCTGAACTTAAATTAGGAATTCATAAAAAAAAAAAAAAGGTGGATTAATTGATCATTCACAAATGTTTCATATCGCTCTATTGCCATATTTTATGCTGGATTTTTTTTCACTCCTGTACAAGTTTTAGCATCAAAAGGCTTTGGGCAGTGAGTAAATGGTAGATTGTGAATAGAAAGGAGACGTTATTTTAGCACTTGCTCCACTCGTTTCTCTAGGTTTTAGCTCTGAGAAAGTATGAGCCGACCAGTCTGGTACAGCCCTGGTCTGCTGTGATAGTTGGCTCAGCTCTGGCATGGCAGGCACGTCGTGCTGCCGTCAGATCAGGAGCACTCACACCTGTTGTCTGACCAGGACCACTCGCACCTGTTGTTTGATGAGACTGGTCAGCTGTCACAAAGACATACCTGTCCTGGAGGAGAACTGAACTTAGCCTCCACCTACCCTGACCGCTGGTTGACTGGGCTAGAGAGAGAGAGAGAGAGAGAGAGAGAGAGAGAGAGAGAGAGAGAGAGAGAGAGAGAGAGAGACAGACAGACAGACAGACAGACAGACAGACAGACAGACAGACAGACAGACAGACAGAGAGAGAGACAGACAGACAGAGAGAGAGAGAGAGAGAGAGAGAGAGAGAGAGAGAGAGAGAGAGAGAGAGAGAGAGAGTCTGGACTTTTGCTCGCCTTCAAAGATGTGCTTGTGTGAACTGAGATCACCACATGCGGCAGATTACATAGCATAGCGGTTTGAAACCCGATGTAACCGCTGATATGATTCACTGTCAACAAGTTGGAAGTAACATATCATAATACTTTGTTATCTTAGATCTCATATTGTTATTCAAGTAGGTGACTTTTTATTAATATTCTGAACAGAGAAGTTTGTACAACAGCTAGGCGAATATTAAACGCTACAAACCAACTAGGTGTTTGCAGCCTCCTCACCCGGAAAACCGTGATCCAGTGAAATCTGTGATCGTCAGGAACTAGACGAGCCCTGCCTTGATGCCAGACGGAAAGAATAATTTCTTGTGTGAGAAATTTCATCTCGAAGCGCGTTCCATCAATAACGGAAGCCCAATATATGCCTGATTTTCTCATGTTTATTTTTCTTTCTCCTCCTTCTCCTCCTCATCTTCTTCTTCTTCTTCTCCTCCACATCTTCTTCTTCTTCTTCTAATTCCCCGCTATCTTTTTCTCTTCTTATCCCCACACCCCATCCCCTTACCCTTCTGTTATCTTCACATATCTCTCTCTCTCTTTCTCTCTCTCTCTCTCTCTCTCTCTCTCTCTCTCTCTCTCTCTCTCTCTCTCTCTCTCTCTCCAACCCAAATGCCTCACTCTTTTTTCCCCTTAACAAACATTACTTTGTGCCTGCGGAACCTTCCTTACACACTGAAAGTTCTGTTTATGTTCGTTTGTTTTTAAATGTTTTTCGTGAGTATTAAATATATAACATATATCGCACTCGCTGGGCCAGACCTCCTTTAGCTTTACCTTGACAGCCCTACCATGCTAACAGTGAAGACTAACAGAAGCCAGTAGTTTGACAGCCCTACCATGCTAACAGTGAAGACCAACAGAAGCCACAGTAGTTTGACAGCCCTACCATGCTAACAGTGAAGACTAACAGAAGCCAGTAGTTTGACAGCCCTACCATGCTAACAGTGAAGACCAACAGAAGCCACAGTAGTTTGACAGCCCTACCATGCTAACAGTGAAGACTAACAGAAGCCAGTAGTTTGACAGCCCTACCATGCTAACAGTGAAGACCAACAGAAGCCACAGTAGTTTGACAGCCCTACCATGCTAACAGTGAAGACTAACAGAAGCCAGTAGTTTGACAGCCCTACCATGCTAACAGTGAAGACTAACAGAAGCCACAGTAGTTTTTGTGTTTTCATCTCCCGTTTTCTGCTCCGTTTCAATATCAAAATAAAGTTCGTGTTTGCTGGCCGGTTGTTGTTGTTTTTTTTTTGTTTGTTTGTTTGTTTTTTCACTCCTTCGTTAGTTGTTCTTGAGAACATGTTCGGGGATGCCCCGATTTTTCCTCACCTGAACCTTGTGGAGATTATGTTTTTGTGTCGGTTTGGAAAAGACATGTCGAGTGCTGAGTCGGCTGCCGCATGCCGATCAGAGACCAACTTCTGTAAGTCGAGGTGTGTTTTGATATCTCGCTTGGGGTTGCTGGAAAATGACGAATTTCCTCTTTATTGCGGTAAAAACTTTGCATGGTTTTTATCTTCTTCAGTTGTCCAAGCAGTTTACAATATCTATATTCATCGAGAGTGGAAGTTCTACAGAAAAAGCTCTCCAGGTAGGATGCGTATCTACACTGAGGCTTAAAATTATAAGATGGGCGAAACTAAGCTTGAAAGAATGCAAGTGAAAATCTCCCTATTAACGGCGGGCTTTCTCTCTCCCATTACTCCGGCTACCCCCCCTTGGCCAGCTTATCTTGTGGCATATTGGCTCTTACAGCCGCCCCAGTCAGCACTCGTTCCACTGGTCAGCTATGTCTGTGTACGGAGACGTGCCCTGGCTTTTGGCCAACTTGTCAGGAGAACCCCACCCTCTCTCCCCCCCCTCTCTCTCTCTCTCTCTCTCTCTCTCTCTCTCTCTCTCTCTCTCTCTCTCTCTCTCTCTCTCTCTCTCTCTCTCTCTCTCTCTCTCTCTCTCTCTGTCTCTCTCTCTCTCTCTCTCTCTCTCTCTCTCTCTCTCTCTCTCTCTCGCTCGCTCGCTCTGTGTCTCTCTCTCTCTCTCTCTCTCCCCCCCCTCTCTCGCTCTCTCTCTCCCCCTCTCTCGCTCTCTCTCTCTCTCGCTCGCTCTCTCTCCCCCTCTCTCTCTCTCTCTCTCTCTCTCTCTCTCTCTCTCTCCCCCCTGTCTCCCTCTCTCTCTCTCCCCCCTCTCTCTCTCTCTCTCCCCCTCTCTCCCTCTCTCTCTCTCTCTCTCTATCCCTCTGTCTCTCTCACTCTCTCTCTCTTTCTCCCTCTCTCTCTCTCCTCCCCTCTCTCCCTCTCTTTCTCCCTCTCTCTCTCTCTCTCTCTCTCTCTCTCTCTCTCTCTCTCTCTCTCTCTCTCTGTCTCTCTCTCTCCCCCCCCCCTGTTTCCCTCTCTCTCTCTCCCCCCCTCTCTCCCTCTCTTTCTCTCCCCCCTCTCCCTCTCTCTCTCTCTCTCTCTCTCTCTCTCTCGCTCGCTCGCTCTCTCGCTTTGTGTGTGTGTGTGTGACCTCAAGTTCGATTCGATCACAGATCTTATCTGTGTTGCGTGTTGGGAGTAAGTCTCGCACAATCAGTCTCCTAAGTTTGTCTCAGTGTGTCTTCCGTCGGGCAGTCTTACGAATGACCAAGGTCAGGAAATTGCTATTTGCACGGAGTGGTACGCTCGTTTGACCAAGCACTGCCTGCTCTCATGTCCTCAGTTGACATTACTCGGACACTGGTCAGCGAAGTGACCTTACGCCTCCGGCCGCGATATACAGAGATCAAAGGCGGGGAGTGTGAAAATTTGATTAGCTGGAAGACACGCCAGGATGGATCTAGATATAGACATCTAGATTAGTTCTTCCAGCTCTGAGAAGGAGCACAAATCATTCAAACATGAACCCAAGAAGTCACATGCACACACACACACACAAACAATGGACAAGAAGAAAAAATCGATACTTTTTTTGCACCTTTTTATCTGTTTCGTCTCATGTTGAGTTTTTTGGGCAGCAGTCAAAATTTCTCTCCACAAGACTCCTACGGACCTGCTATTGTCATCTTATCTTACCTGAACCTGTGAGCTGCAGCTTTTGGCTGAACTCCCGGATCCCCCTGGTTGGGTTCTGTCCTCCTGTGCTGATCACGCGGTGTATTCGATACTTATAAAAACTTCACGTAGCTGGAAGAGGGCAGCTTTGGCTAATGATGAGTAATCTTGATCTGAACGGCCGCATCAAAGCGTGCAGCGGTACACGTGAAAGGTCATAGCTTATCAATGTTTGAGGGCGGAGAATTTAACGCAAGTTGGAGAAAATAATCGCTAGAATGTGTGTTTCCCAGATCGCTGTAAAGGAAGAAATTTTGTGGATCAGAATAACTGGCTCAAGTGCACAGATTCATGTATTGAAACTAATATCTAGGTACAGCGCCGGGACACACACACACACACACACACAAGGTGTGCAGGTCTAAATAAGGAAATGATGAATTTTTATCGTATTATCAAGTCTTACATAACGCTTTCTTCAATGATTGAGGGTCAAGTAAAGTGATGACTCTGTTCAGCCGAGTTATTCACACTAATCTTGTTTTTACCTTTGTTCATCCCTTATCACATAGAGATATTAAAAGGTATGTACATCTATATCAAAACTCTCGCAGCGACACAGATAGAAACAAAATGATCTTTGATCTCCACATTCGCTGCTTGATATCCTGTTTTAACTTCAACCGTGGAAACGAGACTAAACCTTTGTCCATGGCATAATATTATAATGTCACGTTTGAACACAAAAATTGTTAAAATCGTGTAACACAGGAGTGAAAGTTGATGGGATATAGGAATGCCATCAATATATTCTTGCAGCTCCTTTACAGAAATAATTTTTTTTTTTTTTTTTTGTTAAATTGTGTCTCTTCACATCTCTCTTACACTCACACACACACAGAGAATCTTAATGTATTTTGCCCTGTTTTTTGTCCAGAGCAACCGGGTCACTCTCAAGATGGATGTCTCTCACACAGAGCACAGTCACGTGATCGGCAAGGGCGGGAACAACATCAAACGCGTCATGACGGAGACCGGATGTCACATCCACTTCCCAGACTCGAACAGGGGCAGCAACTTGCAGGAGAAGAGCAATCAGGTGCGCCAAGGGAGAAAACTCTCAAGTGTTGGACTTGTTTCACCCCCTCTATTTTGTTCTCTTCAGACTGTACTTTCATCAGAACTTCTGGGTTTTTTTTTTTTTTGTTTTTTATATTCATCTTCTGCTGTATCTCAAATTACATTTTACTCACAGCTTTACTAAATTCTCTCAGGATATTTTTCCTTGTAATATCTCAATCAAACGTCGGATGCTTGGAAGAATTTTTCCATGGCTTTTTTTTTTCCTTTTTGACCAGGTGTCCATCGCCGGCCAACCAGAGGGAGTAGAAATCGCACGTGCACAAATCAGGGTGAGTTGTGTCCAGCTTCCGTTTAGTTATGTTTTCTACTCGTAAGGCAGCGACTAGTGGGGAAAGTTATCTCAGAAGGTCGTCCAACGAGAGAGGAGAGATCTAGCAATCGTCGCCGCCAACTTCCGTCTCGACCTTGTCACACTGCTCAGATAGGGTCGCAGGCTCGGCCGGTTTCAAAACATGGTACATCATTATTCGTCATGTTATTGAACAACAACGAAAAACAAACCATTAATAGAAAAACAGAAGCATTTGAAGGGGTTTTTGCTGTTTAATATCACACACTGCGTCTTCATCCTTTACCAGAAATAGAAGGGTCTTGCTCCAGATACTTCATGTTGCCGGCAATGAGACTCAGTGTTCTGCCGGGATAAACCACAAGCAGCTCCGAACGATTGATGCTTGCACCATGGCACAAGTTTAGCTCTGATTATTTGTTTTAAACAAATCGCGCAAGTGGAACAAGTTTGTTGCCAAATTGACCCCAACCGGCTGGTGACTGCGACTTAGGCTTCATCTCACACATCATCAGTTTTATCACCTACCCCCACTACACTCGGTTCAAGCTGTGTACAACGATACTATCCCCAACTCGTTCTGTTGGTCAGAACATCTTCTCCTTTCTACGGCCAAAAACCAGAGGGTGGCTCCAGGGCAAGCCCAGAGACTACTTATCAGGATGTCTGGGCTCTAACTCTGGTTGAGAGTCAATCTTTTATTTATATTTATGGAAGTCACGTCTTCTAAGTTCTATCGTCTCTCTTTAGTCTGACAGAGTCCATCACTTATGTCCACTTTCTCCTTCTCCTTCACTCACTTCTCAGTCATTTTGATACTGCTCTCGTCTTACACTGCGACCATTCAAGCCGTCGAGCTTAGTTTTGCAATCGGCATGGAAAACTAAACATTTTTTCCCCAAATATTTTGCCTTTCCTTTTCTTCTGTAGCTCTTTTTTTTTTCTTCTTCCTTTTCGCGGGGGTGAGAGGGAGTCGTGGAATGTTCAGCCAAGCCTGTGCTATTTAATTCTGTCCCCTGATTGCTGGTTGTCTTGGGGCGGCAGAGACTGTCAAGGATCTCTCAGAAGTCACAATCTTATCATTTTGTTTGAGTTGGATGGTGATACACGCTGGATGGAAGAAACCGCAGGGAGTATCAGGTTTCTGGTTCCAGGACTGAGATGAAAAGGGGGGGGGGGGAAGGGGGGGAGTTAGCGTGGAGAGGAAGGGCGTGATATATTTTGGTACAGTGTATCTAGATCAGAGGACTTACTGCTGACATGATAACCAGGTGGGTTTTATTGGACGAGGTCTCGACCCCCCCCCCCCCCCCATTTTTTTAAAGTTTGATTCTTAACTGAACTTCCAACTCTGGTGTTTGGACGGTCGCCGACCAGAGCTAGTCTGCGCTGTTGAATGATTAGAATAATTATTGTTTGTCACCTCAAGCCTTTCTCTCATTCAGCCAGACTGGGTGGTGTGTGTCTGTGTTTACATGCTGTAGTGAGACAATGTGTGTAGGAAGATTAAATTTCTAAAAATAGTTGTTTGGTTGATTTTGTTTGTAGTTTTTGTTTTTGCATCAGAGAGAAAATTCGGTCTTTTATTGCATAAAATAATCTGGACAAATAATGAAAATAAATTCAACAGCCTAGCACTGTTTGTTTGCCTGGCAAATCGTGGAGTGTGTGAGTGCATGTTTGTGGGTGGGGGGTCTGTTCAAATTCTGTTAGCTCTACGACCTTGACACTATTTATATTTTGCAAGTTAAAATGACTGATTTCTGAGGGATGTGAGAAACCAGGACAACAAGAGATTTGATAAGAAATGTGTTTTTAAGGTTTTCCCCTTCAATTTTCTATTTTTGCTAAGCTATGAAAACCAAGTTATGAATATCTCAGCAAGGCTTTCATAAATACCGCGATCTAGGCACGAATTCTCTGGTTTGTAGCGAGTCGCGAATAGTTATTCCCCTTTTAGAATTTTGACGACCAGAAATCAACTTGCGGCCCATAGGCTCTGACCAAACACCGAGGCTCTTATAAAAGATTATGATTAACTGTCTCCCCTTCGTTTAGGGGGGTTCGGCCGAAACGAGGTGAGAGAAGGTCGACTCGGAGAGACAAGGAAAAGCAACAGATGAGACGCCCCGTGTGTCTCGGAAAGTTTGTTCCGCATGCCAGCCATAATGGAATAAGAAAGTTGGAACACGTAATAAACTTTCCGTAAGACACGCTGATAGAACACACGTGATAAACGGCAATAAAAGAGTAAGCAGGTTGGAACATTCGTAAGTTTGTTTTGATTTGGTTTGGTTTTTAATTGCCGTTTCATTAAGGAGTGACTGTTTTTGTTCTGAATTGATTGGCGCCTACCTGTCACTCTCTGAGTCTATATGCAGAGCATTTGGTGAGAGGGGAAAGCAAGGGGTGATAAAAAAAAATATCGTTTGCTTCTGAAGAAAATCCAAACAGTGGTGTGTCATCTGCCATATCGGCGTTAAGAAAGCCTTATAATTACTCCCATCGATATTGTCCAAGCTGAACCGTAAGTATCGCTCAAGCCCTAGCCGTTCGCTCAGTGAAGAGGGCTCCATGCTTAACAGATTGGCTGCCGACCAGCTCGTTATCATCGAGAGTAAACACTCCACAGCTTCTTGAATTCGCGCAAACCATAGAAAAGATTTATCCTCGACTGATTTATTGCTGTGTCTGCGTGCGTGTGTGTGTGTGTGTGTGCGTGCATGTCCCTTACTGTGTCATCCTGACCGCTAGGGGTGGGTCGCGGTTTATCTCTCTTTCTCTCTGGTTTTTGTTAAATCTTTCTAGACTTCTTAAATCACACTAAAATGGCCGTAAACATATTTTGTCGCTTGCACGTGTCAGAACCCTGTGATTTTTTTTTTTTTTTTCTTTATCGGTGTATTTGCTTTGGAATTACACTGAGTGCGAACCATATTGCACAGTTAGAGATTAATTTCTTCCTGTGCAGGAGGAAATCCTGGAGGAGCTTTGGTTGTTTTCACCACATGCTCGGTGAGGTTTTACGTCCTATGGGTCGTTGCGGGGACATGCGGCACCTAATGAAAATATTCTGAACTTGAGGGTTTTGGTAAACCGTGGTCTCGTACTTTTCTTGTGGAATACAGAAATATAGGGTTGTTGAATCTATCCGATGTTGCTAAGTATGAAACTGTTGTAGTAACCCTGGCTGATGTCGCGAGCTGTAGGTGGAAACTTCCAGTATCCCTGGCTGATGTTGTAAGCTCTTTGAGTAATTCTGGCTGATGTCGCAAGCTATAGGTAGAAAAGTCCAGTATCCCTGGTATAACTATAGGTGGAAACTGTTCTACTAACCCTGGCTGATCTCGCAAGCTGTACTGTAAGTGGAAACTGTCCCTTATTCCTGGCTACTGTCGCAAGCTGTAAGTGAAAACTGTCCCTGTATTTCTGGTTGATGTCGCAAGCTTTAGGTGGAAACTGTCCTTGTATTCCTGGCTGATGTCACAAGCTGTAATGTAGGTGGGAACTGTCCTTGTATTCCTGGCTGATGTCACAAGCTGTACTGTAGGTGGGAACTGTCCTTGTATTCCTGGTTGATTTCGCAAGCTGTAGGTGGAAACAGTCACTGTATTCCTGGCTGATGTCGCAAGCTGTAGGTGGAAACTGTCCCCGTATTCCTGGCTGATGTCGCAAGTTGTAGGTGGAAACTGTCTTTGTATTCCTGGCTAATGTCGCAAGCTCTAGGTGGAAACTGTCACTGTATTCCTGGCTAATGTCGCAAGCTCTAGGTGGAAACTGTTACTGTATTCCTGGCTGATGTCGCAAGCTGTAGGTGGAAACTGTCTTTGTATTCCTGGCTAATGTCGCAAGCTCTAGGTGGAAACTGTCACTGTATTCCTGGCTAATGTCGCAAGCTCTAGGTGGAAACTGTTACTGTATTTCTGGCTGATGTCGCAAGCTGTAGGTGGAAACTGTCCTTGTATTCCTGGCTAATGTCGCAAGCTGTAGGTGGAAACTGTCACTGTATACCTGACTGATGTCGCAAGCTGTAGGTGGAAACTGTCACTGTATACCTGGCTGATGTCCCAAGCTGTAGGTGGAAACTGTCCTTGTATTCCTGGCTAATGTCGCAAGCTGCAGGTGGAAACTGTCACTGTATTCCTGGCTGATATCGCAAGCTGTAGGTGGAAACTGTCCTTGTATTCCTGGCTAATGTCGCAAGCTGTAGGTGGAAACTGTCACTGTATTCCTGGCTAATGTCGCAAGCTGTAGGTGGAAACTATCCCTGTATTCCTGGTTGTTGTCACAAGCTGTAATGTAGGTGGGAACTGTCCTTGTATTCCTAGCTGGTGTCGCAAGCTGTACTGTAGGTGAAAACTATCCCTGTATTCCTGGCTGATGTTGCAAGCTGTAGGTGGAAACTGTCACTGTATTCCTGGCTAATGTCGCAAGCTGTAGGTGGAAAGTATCCCTGTATTTCTGGCTGATGTCACAAGCTATACTGTAGGTGGAAACTGTCCTTGTATTCCTGGCTGATGTTGCGAGCTGTAGGTGGAAACTATCCCTGTATTCCTGGCTGATGTTGCAAGCTGTAGGTGGAAACTATCCCTGTATTCCTGGCTGATGTTGCAAGCTGTAGGTGGAAACTATCCCTGTATTCCTGGCTGATGTTGCAAGCTGTAGGTGGAAACTATCCCTGTATTCTTGGCGGATGATGGAAGCTGTAGGTGGAAACTATCCTTGTATTCCTTGCTGATGTTGCAAGCTGTAGGTGGAAACTATCCCTGTATTCCTGGCGGATGCTGCAAGCTGTAGGTGGAAACTATCCTTGTATTCCTTGCTGATGCTGCAAGCTGTAGGTGGAAACTATCCTTGTATTCCTTGTTGATGTTGCAAGCTATAGGTGGAAACTATCCCTGTATTCCTGGCGGATGCTGCAAGTTGTAGGTGGAAACTATCCCTGTATTCCTGGCGGATGCTACAAGCTGTAGGTGGAGACTATCCTTGTATTCCTTGCTGATGTTGCAAGCTGTAGGTGGAAACTATCCCTGTATTCCTGGCTGATGTCACAAGCTGTACTGTAGGTGGGAACTGTCCCTGTATTCCTGGCTGATGCCGCCAACTGTTCTGTAGGTGGGAACTGTCCCTGTATTCCTGGCTGATTCCGCCAACTGTTCTGTAGGTGGGAATGGTAGAGATGTAATCCCTGGACCAGATGTGTGAGGCGAAAACAGTCCAGCCCATCATTTTTTGTTGTGGCAACCAACGCTGGAAACTGTCCACATCAAGCTTGATCAACTCCATTGCTAATCTTAATCTTTGATCATGATTAAAACCACATTTCTATACCTGGAGATGGATGAAAATATCTTGGACGGTATTAGAAGAAACACAAGAACCTCAGGACTCGCAATTTACCGTGAAAATTGGCCTGTCTCAAAATTTTGTAGGCATGGAAAGAGGAGAGGGTTTGTGGATAGGTTTGGGAGGGGGGTGGAGATTGAGATAGATAGATAGATAGAGAGAGAGAGAGAGAGAGAGAGAGAGAGAGAGAGAGAGAGAGATTATTTAAACATCTGGCAATAACTGTTTTTCTCTTTTTCCCCATTATTCCTGTTTTTAATATAAGTATTATAACATTTATCTTACATGTGGGCCTGGGTGTAATTCCGGAGTTCTCCTGTTTCCAAGGCCGAGCCTCCAGTCTAAGAGCACCAACCCGCCAGGAGATTCTGTCAGATCACCTGCAGTTACTGGGAGCTCTTATCTCCGAGACCAGATTGACTCACTGCTAAATTATTTCCCTTCTTGAGGAAAGCGTCTTGCTATCGTTTTCCCAGCTTCTTCCTTAATTAGGTGTGAATAAATCTTTCATGTCCTCACTTTTATCTTATTTATCTCTTACACTGTGTAGGTTTTTTCCTCAGTAAAACATTTGTGAAGGACACAGCGTCTGCTATAGTCGTTCCAATGAGTAGATTGAGATTAATTTTTATCCATGCTGGCGAGACCAACCTGCCGCTGTAGGGTTTCTATCTCCCGCAGTTAGGTTTATCCAGATCCTGTTTTAATCAGCTCGGCCTAACTGGGCTAGGAATGCATTGCGTTCCTCAGGTTTTATCTGCCTCGTCTCTAGCTCTACTCTGACGCTCTTGAATGTCTCGCATGCAGTTTTCTTTAGAAGCGTCTTTGTAGATCTTCAGCGGATAAAACTATAGAGATTAAAGTTGGCAACAGGTTGATAAAGGATGATGTATCATGCAGTCAACTATTCTTATCTTCTTGACTCTATTAACTGTTGCTCAATGTTCAATCTCTCTCTCTCTCTCTCTCTCTCTCTCTCTCTCTCTCTCTCTCTCTCTCTCTCTCTCTCTCTCTCTCTCTCTCTCTCTCTCTCTCTCTCTCTCTCTCTCTCTCTCTCTCTCTCTCTCTCTTTCTCTCTCTCAACTGTTTCACATGATCTGGTTCTGTAAGTTTATCGCAGTATTGCATACTGAAGCATTTTACCCCCCCCCCCCCTCCCCTTCCTGTAGGAACTTCTTCCCCTGGTGTTTATGTTCGAACTGCCGGTGACGTCACCTTTGACGCCTGCCCCAGATGTGACCTCTCCACTGATCCAGCAGCTGCAGCAGACGCACGGAGTCACAGTGACCGTCAAGCAGCGCGCGCGCTCCTATGGAGCATCGGTTCAGGTTCGAGGCTCTGTCCATAATGCCAAGCAGGTGAAGCAAGCAACAGGCTGTCTCATGGAGCAGTTGGCAGGAAATGTAAGCAGACGTTCGGCTGTTGTTGCTGTCATCGTCTTCACCATCACTGTAGTAGTAGTAGTAGTAGTAGTAGTAGTAGTAGTAGTAGTAGTAGTAGGTAGGTAGTGGTGGTGGTGGTGGTGGCAGCAGTGGTGGTGGCAGCAGCAGCAGCGTAGCAGCAGTAGCAGTAGCAGTGGTGGTGGTAGTAGTAGTAGTAGCAGCAGGTAGTGGTGGTGGCAGCAGCAGCAGCAGCAGTGGTAGTGGTGGCGCCAGCAGTAGCAGCAGCAGTAGTAGTAGCAGGTAGTAGCAGCAGTGGTGGTGGTGGTGGTGGTGGTGGTAGCAGCAGTAGCAGTAGCAGCAGCAGTAGTAGTAGCAGTAGCAGTAGTGGTAGTAGTAGTAGTAGTAGTAGTAGTAGTAGTAGTAGCAGTAGCAGTAGCAGTAGCAGTAGCAGTAGTGGAAGCAGTAGCAGTAGTGGTGCAGCAGTAGTAGTAGTAGCAGCAGTAGTAGTAGTAGCAGCAGTAGCAGCAGCAGCAGCAGTAGTAGTAGTAGTAGTAGTGGTGGTAGCAGCAGTAGCAGTAGTAGTAGTGGCAGTAGCAGCAGCAGCAGTAGTAGTGCAGTAGCAGTAGCAGTAGCAGCAGTAGGTAATAGCAGCAGCAG
This sequence comes from Elysia crispata, assembly GCA_033675545.1. Taxonomy (NCBI): domain Eukaryota; kingdom Metazoa; phylum Mollusca; class Gastropoda; family Plakobranchidae; genus Elysia; species Elysia crispata. The sequence continues at coordinate 128,151 of JAWDGP010005112.1, read as the reverse complement.
CAGTAGCAGCAGCAGTAGGTAGTAGTAGTAGCAGTAGCAGCAGTAGCAGCAGCAGTAGCAGTAGCAGTAGCAGTAGCAGTAGTAGTAGTAGTAGTAGCAGTAGCAGTAGTGAGTAGTAGCAGCAGCAGTAGTAGTAGTAGCAGCAGCATTAGTAGTAGTAGTAGTAGTAGTAGTAGTAGTAGTAGTAGTAGTAGTAGTAGTAGTAGTAGTAGTAGTACTAGCAGCAGCAGTAGTAGTAGTAGTAGTAGTAGTAGTAGCAATAGTAGTAGTAATAGTTGTAATTGTAATAGTAGTATGTCTATAATGATAGTGGTGACAATGATGGTGATGAAAACACCGTCTGTTACAAGAATAGCTTGCTTAAGGCATTGTTGACGATGGCACCAAAAAGATAATCATCATCACCATCAATGTCACCTATAAGATGTCTTTACTGTCATCAAACTTATCATGGTTATGAAGAAGTATCCATTCAAATTATCTTCATCATAGTCATCACCATCATGAATCATATCACGACTGTTTAACTGCGCCGCAGTATACCTCCACTTTCCACCCATCAAAATCTGCTGTCATCACTCTCACAATTACTGAATGGCATGATTATCAACATCATCATCATCATTATCATTATTATCATCATCATTATCATCATCATCATCATTAGTGCAACATGTTGTACTACCACGTCAGGCTACATCGTCTTCCAAACCTTTCCTATCTCCCTCCATATTGTTATCACGACTCTCCATACAGTCAGCATAATGACAAGCTCACTACGGCATTATCCAATACCCTCCACCGCGATTACAAGCTCTCAACATTGTTATCCAACACCCTCCATCACGATGACAACATTGTTATCCAACACCCTCCATCACGATGACAACATTGTTATCCAACACCCTCCATCACGATGACAACATTGTTATCCAACACCCTCCATCACGATGACAACATTGTTATCCAACACCCTCCATCACGATGACAACATTGTTATCCAACACCCTCCATCACGATGACAACATTGTTATCCAACACCCTCCATCACGATGACAACATTGTTATCCAACACCCTCCATCACGATGACAACATTGTTATCCAACACCCTCCATCACGATGACAACATTGTTATCCAACACCCTCGATCACGGTGACAACATTGTTATCCAACACCCTCCATCACGATGACAACATTGTTATCCAACACCCTCCATCACGATGACAACATTGTTATCCAACACCCTCCATCACGATGACAACATTGTTATCCAACACCCTCCATCACGATGACAACATTGTTATCCAACACCCTCCACCACGATGACAACATTGTTATCCAACACCCTCCATCACGATGACAACATTGTTATCCAACACCCTCCATCACGATGACAACATTGTTATCCAACACCCTCCACCACCATGACAAGCTCACTACATTGTTATCCAACACCCTCCACCACCAAAACAAACTCACTACATTGTTATCCAACACCCTCCACCATCAAAGCAAGCTCTCTACATTGTTATCCAGTACCCTCCACCACCATGACAAGCTCTCTACATTGTTATCCAATACCCTCCACCACCACGACAAGCTCTCTACATTGTTATCCAATACCCTCCACCACCATGACAAACTCTCTGCATTGTTATCCAACACCCTCCACCACCAAAACAAACTCTCCACATTGTTATCCAAAACCCTCCACCATCAAAACAAGTTCTCCACATTGTTATCCAACACCCTCCACCACCAAAACAAACTCTCTACATTGTTGTCGAACACCCTCCACCACCAAAACAAACTCTCTTCAGTGTTATCCAACATCCTCCACCACCATCACAAGCTCACTACAGCATTACCCAATATCCCTCCACAGTCTGCCTTGCCTGTGTCCACCCAGCTGGAGATTGCTCCGCAGCATCACTTGTTCATCATTGGGCGCGGTGCAGGCAACGTACACCACATCATGCAGCAAACCGGAGCACACATCCTGTTCCCTGACCCTGCGACTGCAACACCGCAGAGACGAGGCACCGTGTTCATCAGCGGAGCCATAGAGAGCGTGTTTCTGGCCAGGCAGTACCTCATGGTAGGTCTCATTGCTTGATATTCTTACAGAAAGAAAGATTGTTGTGCAATAAAAACATAATTCTCCAATATATTAGATTCACTCAGGACTGCATTGTGGAATTTTTGCCAACAAGATCAGGATAACAAATTTTGTCAATGGAGTAGAATTGTGTAAAACATTAAAAGCTGCCCAACTTTTAAACACAAGAGTGAAGCAGTGACAGACTGATATAAAACACTGGTAGATATGAAGATAATTTCCATTGTGTGAGTTTCCCTAAAGTGTCATTTTATGTTTTCAGAGGCCAGGAGAGGGCAGAAACTCATAGGAACAAAATGATGAAGAAAAAATATAGCAGTTTAAATTACTTTATATCATCTTTATATGTTCTGACTGCTATTTTATGTGTTTCTGTATCCACAGAATTTATTGTCTCTGCAAACTTTATGATAGCATCTTGCTTAATGTTCAGTTTTAGATTGGTGAATCAGTAAAACACAAATTTCCTTTGATGTTTCCCAGGGCTGCTTACCACTTGTTCTTATGTTTGATGTGAAGGAAGCCATTGAGTTGGACCAAGGTAGAATCTTTTCTATATATCAAAGCCAAACTTTATTTTAGATTGGAAGATAAGTTTTCTGCCTATATCTTTAAGAGACATTATTATTTTGGTTTACGACTTTAGTTGATTATGTAAAGCCTTTTATTGTCAATTACAGAATAATTTAATAATGAAAATATTGAAGTTTATTTCAAAGATGAATGGAAGTGTAGGGAATTTTGCACAAATAAGATAATGTTAACTAATGTCCCATTGATATGTCAGAGCAGGATGTATGAATTATTTTAACACTGATAAATACCTCATTAATTTTTGTAATGACTGATTTACAGGAAGACTAACACAACTCATGGAGACATTGGATGTATTTATAAGCGTCAAACCAAAACCAAAGCAACCAAGCAAGGTTTGTAACATTTTTCAAAAAATGAAATGAGGAAAGTTGCAACATTTCTTCCTATCCTTTCTGTTTGTATCTTTTAGGGAAGCAAACATTCAGTTCAATCATAATAAGTAAAGTGAAGTGAGTCCCAAACTCAATCAGATAATAAGTAAAGTGAAGTGAGTCCCAAACTCAATCAGATAATAAGTAAAGTGAAGTGAGTCCCAAACTCAATCAGATAATAAGTAAAGTGAAGTGAGTCCCAAACTCAATCAGATAATAAGTAAAGTGAAGTGAGTCCCAAACTCAATCAGATAATAAGTAAAGTGAAGTGAGTCCCAAACTCAATCAGATAATAAGTAAAGTGAAGTGAGTCCCAAACTCAATCAGATAATAAGTAAAGTGAAGTGAGTCCCAAACTCAATCAGATAATAAGTAAAGTGAAGTGAGTCCCAAACTCAATCAGATAATAAGTAAAGTGAAGTGAGTCCCAAACTCAATCAGATAATAAGTAAAGTGAAGTGAGTCCCAAACTCAATCAGATAATAAGTAAAGTGAAGTGAGTCCCAAACTCAATCAGATAATAAGTAAAGTGAAGTGAGTCCCAAACTCAATCAGATAATAAGTAAAGTGAAGTGAGTCCCAAACTCAATCAGATAATAAGTAAAGTGAAGTGAGTCCCAAACTCAATCAGAGCGGAAGGGAAACAGGAGTGGGGTTTTGATTTTTCTTGGCATACGACATTGTAAGGTAGTTTGCCATTGCTTTACTCGTCGCCTTTATTTTCACTGAGTCTAAACAGACCTAGCTACCCATTTAGCGCATAGGGAGCTGAAAAACTTTTTGGCCTGGACTATGATTCGAACTTGGGACCTCTGGATTGGTAGTCAAGCTCCCTACCAACTTGATCTCCACTTACCCCGTCAATCATAATACATGAACTTATAAATGAAACTCAATTCAATAATATCTAAAACATTGGATCATTATCATTTTCATTTGGTTTTTTTTTCCCCATCCCAGTCTGTGATTGTGAAGAGCATTGAACGAAATGCCCGAAACATGTACCTTGCCAGAGAAATCCTGGTAGGTTTGCGGTCTGAAGCAAACATTGCAGCCCTCCTCAACAACAACATCATCAATAACAACAATAACTGCAGCACGGCGTCAAGCAATGGAAACCCTGGTGGGATAGCTCTGTCTCTGGCTGGCCTAAGTTAGTTTGGGTTGATTATTCAAGCCTCAAGTCTCACTTTAGGATTTTTTCTTTTTGTGTTTATGTGTCCCTTGTGGTAATATACTTTTTCTGATGTCTTGAACTGGTTGTTTGACAAGTTGTTCACTAAGTGGTGTGCTTTGCATAAGAAAATAATGACAATTTCATAGAAATTTTCACCATCGACAAGTTCAGAGAAATGTATTCTTTTAAACTATCAACAGCCGTAAATGCATACTTTACTATATAAATCTCTTATATTAAATATATTGTTGTCATGTCTCAAACCGACATTATTTCAATTGTAGTTCTCTCGCGTTCTCTTTATTCAGATCTGTTGAGTCCACGGCTGGTCAACGTGAGCACAAACAGTTTCGTCCTCAACGGCCACCACACAGGTCAGCACGGGGTTGGCATGGTGACCAGCTGCTCCAGCAGTGCCCAGGCAGCCCAGGTAGTACCCACTGGCGGAGGTCAAAGTCTTGGCACAAGTCACTGGCTCACTCACACCCCAGGTACTGAACACAGGCTGTTAAGAAGTGGGGATAAATAGATGCCTAAAGCTTGAAGTTTTTCATTTTTCCATCAGAATAAATGATGTCCTCCACAAAGAAAAAAGATGGAAATAAATGTTAAATCTCTTACATTTATAATAATTATTTATTAAAGTCTGTTATTTAAATTGGATAAGGAAAAGACGTTATCTAGTTTAACCTGTAAAATTTCATGAAAATTGGCTTATGATTGATCCAGCAAAATGCTTGATCTTGAATTTATGCTTCCTAAAATCACAAAAATAATGAAATAATTGATCTCAGAATTTGCGAAATAAAGAAAGGGTTTGCTTTGCATGAATTTTTAAAGTGTAATAGGAGAGAAGAAGAGGAAAACTGAAAGGATACAGTAAAGGACATTCAATTAATAAGCTTAAGGACATTACATCTTTTTAAGTAATATTGCTTGCCAACTGCTATTTCATTTTGAATTATCAGCAAGTGGAATTTATATTTATCAGAGGAAAAAGGGGAAAAAATTCACCGTTGGAATTTAAAACACCTTGAACTCAGTAGGATGAAAATTCTGGAGTTTCATAGATATCATAATTTTCTGTTATACAGGTGTTTATAGTCCACTAATGGTGGTGACCCCAGCAAGCTCAACTTTGAACTCACTGACCCCTGTAGAACTGCTGAGCCCCCATGGACCAGCAACCCATACAGGTCTGACCTCAGCACTCAGCTCCAACGGTTTCCACCACGACTACTCCAGCAGCGCTTTCATCCGGGTGCCCACCCCACTAGAACCCAGTATGTTCTGCACTTTGATCAAATGGTCATTTGTTAAATTTAAAATATTATTCATGGTGTCCTAACATACATTTTAGAAAAAAAGAAATATTTTAAAGCCGTGTTACTTGCCTCGTTAGATCTTTTTATGAGCATTTTTTTTAGTGAAATATGAGGATTTTTTACAGAATTTAAACATTTTTTTTACTTTATCCCAAATTAATTAGACAACACCCAAATGAATATCTAACTAGGAGCTGATGATTTGTCATACTGAGTGAAATCTTCCAAACTTTCCAACGTTTAATCGAAGAACAGAATTTTTGTTCCATATTATCCATTTTGTTGGTTATATTTTGGCTTTGTAACATAAAAATCTCAGATCCAAACTCTTGAAGTATTGAAGCTTCCTATGATAGTGTTGGTGTTTCCTATGATAGTGTCGGTGTTTCCTATAGTAGTGACAGTGTTTTCAATGATAGTGACGGTGTTTCCTATGGTAGTGACAGTGTTTCCAATGATAGTGACAGTGTTTCCTATGATAGGGATGGTGTTTTCTATGATAGTGACATTGTTTCCAATGATAGTAATGGTGTTTCCTATAATAGTGTTGGTGTTTCCTATGGTAGTGACAGTGTTTCCAATGATAGGGACGGTGTTTCCTATGATAGTGACGGTGTTTCCTATGATAGTGACAGTGTTTCCAATGATAGTGACGGTGTTTCCTATGATAGTGACGGTGTTTCCTATGATAGTGACGGTGTTTTCTATGACAATGACGGTGTTTCCTATGATTGTGAAGGTGTTATTTGCCTTTCAATAATTCCTCCTCAGATGGTCATAGCAGTACAACAAGTGAATCAACGAGCCCGCCTCACTCTCCGTCCAACAGCCCGTCGCCTGTCGGTCTCTGCAGCACTGCAGGTGAGCCTCACATTAGATACAGACTCTCTTGCCTATATGACATGTTTTGGCACACCGCCGATCTGTTACACTGGGCAGCGCATCATCAAACTACAGTACCCTAAATATCATGATTATTAAGCACAGAAAGTGGGTGCACTCGCTGCTAAGGCTAGGTCAGCCATTTGTTTTGTTTCATGCAGAGTTTCTCGGAAATCGGTCGGTAACTTATTTAACTATCGGGAAAAGAAGAGAGGGACCTGAAAAATAGCTTCAGTTTCTCTTCCCTCATTGTTCAATCATTATGGCTTCAGTAGACTCTAGCGATTCTGAGGTAGATCTAGATCTAGATGTTAGTGACAATGGTGATTCCTGAATACGTGGTAGAAACAAGTGGGAGTGATTCTAATGAACATGATACATCAGTTTCTAAATCAAGGTCTGGATCTACAGCGGTAGCAACTCAAAAGCAAGCAAAATTAGTGGCCTGAAGTCTAGATCTAGACCTAGCAAATCGAGTAGCTCTAAATCTACACCTAGGTCTAGATCTAGCTCTATATATCAAGTGTTTTGAACAGATTTTATTTGCATTTATCCAACAGAATATTTAAAAAAAAAAACCACTAAATCTTGCCAATTTTCAATAAATTATTAAAAATAAACTGTTTATGTATACTGTTATGTTCATTATGTTTTATATAAAAAAATTTTGCCAAAGGAATAAAAATTGTAATTTTATTCAATTTTTTCAAATACCCCAAAATTGCCAGTCCTGGGGCAACGGGGACCAGTATAGAGGCCAGCCTCAAGTGAGTTAAAGGTTGATGGAACATATCGGGCATATGCTTTCAATTCAGAACACTTGAAGATTTTTAAGTATTAAGTTGGGTTAAATATAATTTGCACGCAAAATATTCCTTATACCAGATTCAATGTCTCAAAATACCGTCTTTAATTAAAATGACATTTTCAGAAAGAATTTCAAAGGTGGGTTGGAAACACATTGTTTTTTCTCTGTGTGATCTTGTTCCAGCTGACCTAGCACAACTACAGAAGTCTGGCACTTTGAGCGAAGCTTTTTCCCATGATGCAAAGGCAAGTCTTCTTGCAGCAGCACTTCGTCAACAGCATCAACAGATGACCTCTGCTGCCACTACCACCACCAATAACTGTCAACATCACCACCATCATCATCTTCTCAATAGTCAGCAACATCAGCATCATCAAATTATACATCATAGTCCTGCTGCTGCAGCAGCTGCTCTAGCTCACCACCAACATCAGCAGCAGCAGCAACTGTCCTTGCATCAACACTTCCACCAGCACCAGCATGGCCAGCATCCACTGGAGGTGCTGGGACTGAGTAAGACTGCTTCCCTCACCCAGCTCAGCTCCATGGCACACTGTCCACCATCACCCACACCTATCTTCAATGGAATGGCCCATCCACACGGACGAATTTTGTAAGGCTCTCTCAAATTTTTGCTGCTAAATCTTCTTTTCAGCCGAGTGTCAAGTGCTTTATCTATTGAACTTCTGTCCCACACCTGTTGTCTTTGTTTTCATCTCAATCTTCATAAGAGTATTTTATTGTCCAAGAGTTTGATTGTTTTCAACAAGCCCGAGATAAGGTATAGCTTTGCATGTAGGGAAAATGATTTATGTTACCACAAAATCAACCAAAATCAATTTGCACAAATAAGCCTGATACACACTCATAACTGTTGAGTTGCAAATTTTCTTCTCCTGTTGAAATACCAATTCTGTTTCAGTAGGTGAATGATGCATGTTGTTCTTTTCCTTTGATTTTATCAAAAACTCTTGGATATCTTGCCACATCCATTTCTTAAATATATTCCCATATCCATTCACCCCCCCTCACTCTTCCCCTTACATTCCTCTGGCTAATCATCCTTTTATCAATTTTCATCGACATTTTGGCAGAAATGGAGATGGTGTTGGTGATCCCACCTTGCCAGATGTTGGACCGTCTGAAAAGTTGGCACCTGGCATGGAAAGAAAGAATTCCACAACATCTTTGTTTGCCTCCCCTCTACAGTTTGCATTTGACTATGAGCAGAAAAAGTTGTTGGCGATGAAAGGTAGGGAGGGTTGTGCAGATGAAAATCACAGTTGATCTGAAATTTATTCAAACTGCAGAATTATTGAGATACTATACTCTTCGTGTTTCTTGAATGTATAATTAAAACTTTTCTCCCCATGAAAGTACTGCCTCAGTGGACCCCTGTGGCGAGGTAAATTTGGTGCCATTATAGCTCTAGATCTAAATCTGTTGGTCGAGTCCTCTGGCAGGGTGAAGTTACATCAAGATTCTCATTATCACTTCTAGAAGTGGAACTAACCTCTAGATCTAAATCTCTAGATCCCTTGCAAGTGTTATTGCTGTCATTATCTATGACTAGCCCATACAGAACTTCAGTGTCTGTGAATAATTCTTCACCATGGTTGAAATATGCAGTGAAATTGACCAAGACAGGTGTAAAAAGATTTCAAGCATGATTTCCCTTATGATTTTTAGCAGAGGAAGCTATTCACGTTTACCATTGAACCCAAGTTTAGACTAAGAAACACAAGGGGGGACCCCAGTGGTAGCACAGAGAGAAATGTATAGGAATGAGCGCATGGGGGTCATCAAGACAAAACTTCCCTAGATCTCAGAAGAATAGATTGTGGTGTCTGAGTAAAAGAAAAGAAGAGGACAAAAAATGTCTCGTCTCTCTGATTTTCAAGGACTAAGTAGGAATATTTATCGTCTTCAATCCTTGAGAATTTGACATGTTCTATCAGTTTGATTTTTTTTGTCTTTTGACATTTAAAAGTCATTTTTAAAATTGGAATTAGATTTTTTAATTGAAAACCTTTCATTTTTACCACCATGAAATTGATTGAGAAGCAGAGGGGCATTTAATTTTGTTTTTTTTTTTTTTGGTGATAGATTTATGGTAAGTGTAAGATGAAACATTTAAGTACAAATTTTTTTCCAATATCATGACAAATGCTGAAATAAAACGTGGTATCCTTGGAAGGCTGTTTTCATAATTTCATCATTGAAACTAGAATGGCAAAACTGGTGTTTCTGGGGTGAAGAATTTATTCTTTTCTTTTTGTTCCTGTCCTTGCCATTACATAGCCATGCAGAAGAAACCAGAGGGGGAGTCACGTATCCCAACTGACATCTGGGCAGGTATGGGATTCTCGAAGTCCATGCCAGAGTCAGCCATCCGAGACAAGCTCGGTCAGATGGGCATCAGTGCTCGCGTCACAGACAACTCTCTCGAGTCTGGCTATGAGGTATTTATCCCCTCTTATTTTCTCTTTTGTTTGAATCAGTTATTGACTTTTCCTCACCTGGGCTTTTTTTTTTTAATTAATTTTTTCCTTTTTCTCAACTTGAATCACACTGGAAGAAAACATTTTTCAATTGAGTATTTATCAGTCTGTGATGAAAAGTTTGTTTATGAATACAGAAAAACCTTTATATATACAATTCATAGCTCTTTTTGTTATTTCACAATTGCTTGCAGATCATATAACTTTCACTCTTATTTTTTTCATGACATTTATTTTAGGGATTAATATCATACAACTTTTTCAGACTATTTAAACTTTTCATGAACACACGTGTTCTCAGGAAATGTTTATTGGTGTTTATGTCATCAATGACATCTAGCAAACTAAGCGTGTGAGGAGAGCATCTGATGCAGTGAATCTTAATAGGTTATATATTGTACTATTATTTTATTCATAAACAATAATAAATGCTTGGAACACATCGATATGACTGTATTTTAATTTGGACAAAATAATGTCCATTTCTTTCGAATCATAATTGTAAAATTTGTCTTAGGATTATTTTTCCTACTTTTCTGTCAACATCTTTTGATACAAATTATTTTATATATTTTTCAGTTATCTTAGAAGAAAAGTGTAAAAATAAAGCATCTGAAATTTTTGCTTCATTTGTGAGTTCTTCATAGGAATGGCTGAAATTTAAAATCATTCCCTTTCAACTCTTTCCAAGTTTTGTTGGAACAAAGATAATGATGAGAAGTGATTTAGAAGCATAAATATTCCATGGCATTATAGATTTTCAAGATGCTTTATGGGACTATTTCATGAGATAGTGGCAGGGCTTAGATCTAGATGTTTTGTCAAAACCTCAAATTTGTTTTCATTTTTTTTTCTACAGCCGAATCGGCCAGAAATTGACCTGAGCATTGACCAGGATTTGTGGGCAGAGGACGGTCGACCAGAGAGAACAGTGACGAGGCCATTGAACAAAGCTCCAGGGGAGTACCCTAGTCCCAGGAAAAAGGGTGAGCAACTCTCTCCAGTCCGTAAAACTTTCACATATAGTAGACCATGTGTGGGAAAACTTTCATATGAAACTAGCTTAAGAAAAAAGCGCAATTTGTTATGAGTGAAATTCCTAAACTATGATGGAGAGACGGATGAGAGTAAGTTGAAATCTATCAATGTCTTGGGAAACAGCTTTTTTTAGCCATGTTCAGTGCCCCCTGGTTTGATTATGTTATGCATAATGTATGTTCTCTAAATATATTTTTTAATGCAATAAAATCTTTCGAGTTAGAATTGGTTTATGCCATACTCTGTCTCTCTCTATCTCTCTCTCTTGTCTTTGTTTGTTTTCAGTCCAGTATGGTTTGAGCCACAGCAACCATGTCGACAGCGCCAGTTTGCCTCCCAACAAGTCTGTGTGGTCAGCCAAGACTGGCCTTGCGGAACTCTTCAGTGCTCTTGGTCTCAGCAAGTACACAGACCTCTTCACACAGCAAGAGGTGAGCAGAAGAGCAGCACACACAGTGCTTGCACTATTTCACTGTTATTCAGGCAGTCCTGTCGTGAAAAGTTTAAGAGCTCAGTTCTTAGCATGAAAAGCCTTACCCTGCTGTCATTTGCTAAATACTTTTCTTGTTTGCAAAGTCTTTGCCTCTTGAAACTTTAACTAGGAGCTTTGCTGATCATATCTTTGGTCTTTTGCAGAGTGAATTTATTTACGTTTTTTTTCATCCTGATCGTGCCCTAAAGTGATCCTTTTTCTTGAAAACAAAGCTTAATTCTTGTCAGGAAATCTCTTACCATTCATTTTGTACAGTAATTGATCATTGACTGAACTGTCACAACACTTGTTCCTCAGATTGACCTTTCAACTTTCCTGACCCTATCAGATCATGACCTTCGAGAGCTGGGCATCTCAACTTTCGGGGCTCGACGCAAGATGTTGTTGGCTATAGCAGGTAATGTCTTGCAAAATCTTGGTGCTGATAAGCTCATAACGTGCCTTAAGATTCTGCCACTGTTAAATGCCCTAGGCATATCAGACTAAAACAGGTCTTTGTTACCACATACACTTAACTTATTATATGGAGTAGTATGAGCTATAACTCCCGTCTTGTTATTTCTTTAATCTCTCCTTCTCCAAAGCAATGGAGATTAACTCCCCTGTTATTATTTCTCTATTCTCTCCTTCTCCAAGGCAATGGAGATGTATAACTCCTTTCTTATTATTTCTCTATTCTCTCCTTCTCCAAGGCAATTGAGATGTATAACTCCTTTCTCATTATTTCTCTATTCTCTCCTTCTCCAAGGCAATGGAGATGTATAACTCCTTTCTCATTATTTCTCTATTCTCTCCTTCTCCAAGGCAATGGAGATGTATAACTCCTTTCTCATTATTTCTCTATTCTCTCCTTCTCCAAGGCAATGGAGATGTATAACTCCTTTCTCATTATTTCTCTATTCTCTCCTTCTCCAAGGCAATGGAGATGTATAACTCCTTTCTCATTATTTCTCTATTCTCTCCTTCTACAAAGCAATGGAGATATAACTCCCGTCTTATTATTTCTCTATTCTCTCCTTCTCCAAGGCAATGGAGATGTATAACTCCTTTCTTATTATTTCTCTATTCTCTCCTTCTACAAAGCAATGGAGATATAACTCCCGTCTTATTATTTGTGTGTTTTCTCCTTCTCCAAGGCAATTGAAATAAATCCCCTCTTTTATTTCTCTGCAGATCTAAACAAAAGACGCACCCTAACCCCCATGGCTTCGTCCGTCCCTCGTCCAAGCTCTCCCCCTGGTTCTGTTGTGGTAGGGCGGACGTCCTCCCCACCAGATGGCGGTGTCATGCATGTTGGATCGAGGGCTCTCACAGCAGGTGGGAACAGTGCCAGTGAATTATTTCCGTCCCCAGATCCTCCCCCGTCTCTTATGTCTGCCAGAGGTGGCCCAGACCTAGCTAGTCTCAGCGGCCACTGGTAGGAGCCTATTGATCCCTGCCCAGGGACATGCTGATTGAGGAAAACGCATGCAGAGGCATTGGATATTTTTAACCTTGGTCTCAAACTTAACTTGGTGGATTGCTCCTTATTGAAGTTAATTACACTGCTGTTCCTTTAAATTAATTTTTTACAGAAATGACTCTGATTTTAAAGCTCCCTAATTGGGTCCTAAAATATTTCTTATAGATATCTTTTCCCCTAACCACTTGAGAACTTTGATTAGAAAAGTCATAATTCAGCGCATACCGGTAGTTTGTTTTATCATCGCAGATCTAGACTTTTGGCTTTCATCTTTAAGCAAGGCTATAAAATATGTAATGGTTAATAAGTTAGTTATTAAGTGATTTTTTTTAATTTTGAAAGTGGGCACTCAGAGTCTTGTTGATAACATTTTATTTGATATATTTTATTCTGCAGTAATTATTTTTGTTTCTCAAAGTAGACGCTGTACGTGAATTGATTTAATGAAGGATTATGAGAAGAAAAATGCAACATTTTAATTAAAAGTTTCCAACAAAGAGATGATCCATAAATTGGTTTTATGAAAAACTTTTCGTATTTTGCACTGATAATCAAACAATCTCTTGAAGTATGGTTTGTTCACTGTAATGGGATCGAGCGGAGCTGCTGCTCATTGTTTATTGAGTAAACATGACGTGAAGGAACAAAAATTGCCGGGAGGAATGCAACTTTAGAGAGAACTGAGTTCGCATTTTGTTGCCAGAGGTTTACTGTTTTATGTCGCTAAGATGAACAACGAAAACAATGACGAAATTTTCTTTGATGGATGCATTTAAATATTTTATGACAACAATCTTGCTCAATATTGAATGTTGGACCTTGCTTGGTATTTCTTGTTCTTTATGCATGTGATGTCTCAACAAAATGTTGAGTGTACATTGAGTTTTGGAGAACCATAGGTGATGTAGCGTTCTCTTTGGATGATATTCTTTCACCTTACATCTTGTTTTTATTGTAATTTTTTGTGACATTGTAATGTTAGGACTGCTATTATTTGCTTGTTTTTGTTTATAGGCTTTGCTTAATATTTTGATCCTAAAGAGTTAGAATTGATTATTTTAAACAAGCTTTTTGTAGGAAAATCAGCATAACCTTATCATCAATTTTTTTTTATAATCTTATACTGATTTGATGCTAGGATATATAAAAAAAAAAACAAGTTATATTGAGGTCAAAGTGGAGCAACTACTAGTTTTGTCTTACCATACATCCAAACTTGTCATCATACTTCTCTAATAATTGCATGCAGAAGAAAATCGGCAAAAATGCTTGAAAATCAGTTGCTGTGAATTTATGTATAGTGGAATTTTTCTTAGTGTAGTAATTCAATTGATTTCTGTTTACATGTAAGGGTAGTAAGGGTAAAGTCAACAGGTAGAAAACAAATGAAATTGCAAATTATGAAGAAGCATTTAAAGCATTTTTTCTTTATGCTTGGCAACTGCAAATCTAAACTGGAAACATAGATATATATGCAGTCAGATAGCATGTTAGGTTAGACCTAGCTACTTCACACATATTTAGGGATGATAAAGACAGTCCTCCATTTTAAATACATTTTTTTTTCTTTGAAAAAAGTTATTTTCCTAACTAGATGTCCCTTTTTTTTAAAGTTTACCTGGTGTTTGACGATATGGTTTTTTTTTTCATATTTTACTGTTTTTTTTACAATAACCACCATGCAATCTATATCAGATGTATATATAACATTTGTACTATGCTTTCAGTATTTAAGTACAAAACAAAACTTTGGATCTATGCAATTTGTAAAAAAAGGAATGTGCTTCATAGTATTATTCTGTGTGTTTCACAACTTTTATTGATTTTTTTTGTCTTTGTTAGTTGCTTTTTTGAATTTATTACCATGTTTAGCTCATTGTTTTGTTGAGCTAATAATTGTATATAATTTTACTTTTTTTTTTCACATGTTCAATTATGTTTTCCAAAATGCTTTTCTTTGCTTCCACGACTCATTAGGTGGAATTTGAAGGGAAAAAAAGGCTTTAGAAACGAAACTTGGTATAATTTAAATCCTTCCAACTGACTTAAACAAACTGTGTGCCTACTTAGAAACTACTTCAGTCCTTGTAGATTTTTTACAGTGCTGTTAAATAATCTTGTCTTTCATTAAATATGACCATCAAAATGAGACAACATGAAAACTGCTAACAACCAGGCACTATTGAGCTGGCAAATGATTCTATTTTATGAGGGGAAATTAACTTTACCATAAAATTTACTTCAAACCAAATTCTATCTTGGGTTTGACATCTATTTTGACATGTTGTCAAACGTGTGCTTGGTATTGTGAGGAATGGAAAAATTAGAAATTGGAATAATAACTATACTAGTGCATTTTATGTGTTTATTCATTTTAGTTTTCTTGTGTGCGCTTTTGAGTATGAACCAATGTCCAGACCTCTATAGCATGTGGAATTGGTGGGTTTGTTCCGCGGAGAAAAGTTCAAATGATATTTTTATTCATAGGGACAAAAGGAATGGTTTGGAAATAATCTTTTTGAAAATTAAGAAACTATATCTTACCATGTGTAAATAATTTCATTTGTGATTCCTGTCCGTCCACGATGTTACTGCTGCCAGAAATATTTACACAAAACAATATTTTTACATGCTCCGTCCACAAGTCCGTTTATGAAGATTTTTTTTCTTGAACCCAATGTATACAATATATAAATTAATTTCTGCTGTTACAGTTTTTGTTTAACTAAACTCTCTTTAATTTCCTAAGGTTGAAAATATAACTACTTGTTCAGAATAAAAATTTGTCATTTGTATATTCATGGAACATGGAATTGTGACAGTGTGTGTATGTTCATATCATGGACCTGGTGATTCTGTCCTGGAAAATAGACACATGGCAATATTTAAAGATATTGTAGCTCAATGCAATGAGGCTGAATTTCAATAAAACTAGGGAGAGCGTCTATGAGAATTGATTTGTGTTGAAATAAAGCACATTTGCTGCTTCAAATATCTGTAGCCAGTCTCTCTCTCTCTTACTCAAGAACTAATGAATGCTGCACTTTCAACAATGCATAAAACAGTAGGGAATGAATTCCAAGTATGCATTTTTTAAGTATTAATTATTTTTTGGGCATAAATGTTGTGGACCAGTATTGTGGTTAAAAAAAATATTCAGTAGCCTTTTTTTGTTTTGGTCAATATAAAGCATGGAAAACACCAAGCTTGTGATATTTTTTTCATCAAATTTTGATCAATATATACAATATACCATGCGTCATAAGTTATTTTGTTATAGTTAATTTGTATTAAACCCTATGTCAATAAACATTTAGCTATGGTTGCTACACCAGAAATAAGACTTGGAGACTGTGGTTTGATACATTATATTTCTATAGCAGTATATATATTACTGTTGAGAAGGTTGACGCATGTCTCTTTAAACAAGAATATGCTTTTTCTGGTCCTGTAGTTATAGTTTGGAGAAAAAAAAAAAACAGAAACAAGTTTCAGGGATTAAGACCGGTGTCCAATTGTACCATAGTATTTACTTTGAATTTGATGAGTGGGTACCTTGTAAAAATCTGTTGATTTCCTCCCATATGAAATGTTTCGTAATGATATGTAAATGTAGATGTTCTTTACTCCATGTTTCTAGATTTGAGCTCAAATATAACATTTTTACTTTGATAACTTTCCTTCTTTCCAAGCAAGGTCCACATTCACTGCAGCCTCCCGCTATCTTCATGTTTCCACAACTTAATGGTAGGAGGTGAACCTGAATAGGCAGCCTCAGTCTTAGTTTCAGCTCCTCCTACTCTCTATAAGAAAAATACAGATATGCTTGTAGTTCTGAGCTAGGTTTGTAACTTGTTTGAGTGCTGAGCCCATATTTGAGCTTAACAATGTTTAAACTGCACTTGGTCTGATTTAAAACAGTAGCCTTGTAGATGAACTGGACTGCTGCTGTGTGGCTAGGATTGTTCTTGTAAACACTAGAAAATTTACTGCTGAATTCATCTCGCTTAACTTGTAGAGGCTGCTGAAGTGGAAACGTGAGGTACATACCAGAGGCTCCAAAGATTGGCTTGTTTTGTCCTAGTGTTACCACTTGTTTAATCATGTTTGTTAAATGTTTTTTTCTTTCACACTGGACAACAAAAGCCAACCCTGGCTGTGGGTGAAGAAGTTGACAGCTTACCTATCCTTGTCTTCCAAACTTTCACAGTCAAAAATCCTTATTTTATTCTTGCTTCCAACTGTTTTAGTTTTGGTATACTGACAAGAATAAGAATGAAGGATTTACTTGTTATTTACCATCAGAATTTTTTTATTTCATAAATAATAAACTTTTTATCATATATATTGCCTACTATGGGTGGAAGTGTTAGAATGTGTAAGCTGTCAACTTAGAGCAGCCAAAGTCAAAGGACAAAAACTTGTCTTGCACCAGTTTCACAAGAGTCATGTGGTGGAAATTTGAAGAAACTCAATTGCATTTGAATAATTATTTTTTTTCTAAACGTAAATGATTTTTGGACTCTAAATCACGGTTTTCTCCATCTTAATATTGGTTCAACCTAAAAGCATCTAGAGTTTAAGTGTTCCACTTGATGCATTTTAAATCATCTTCTCAGAATGTTGAGAAAGTTTTATGTAGCTTTTCACCAGAGGCTTCAATAGAAAATGCATTGATCTAAATAATGTATCAAAAGCCACATTCAACTCATATGGGCTGGACACAACACATTTTACTGAGTATTCACAAATTTGTTTACTTGATGTTTTAAAAAAAAAAATCCCGTTTTGTTGTAATGATGGGATATTAGCTTACTCTTGTATACTGCTGAATTTCCTTTTTTTTTTTTTCAATTATTACAGCTAGATACTCTTTGAAGTTGTGTTGCGTTTATTACTGGGACAAATCAAGTTAAGTGTAAGTTTGTCTTAGGTGTATCTCAATTCTTAAGGTGTGCTAGGAAGTCCAATATAAATTGCCAGGATGAGTTCAAAAATTTATTGAGGTTTTTTTATTTAGACTCAAGTACTTGTAGTAGATTATCAAAATGCTTTTGTTTGAACTTAATATGTGTCCCTTTAGTTCAGGCATGTCCAAAGCCGGGCCAGTGTTCAATTTTACACTGGCCGGCAGCCTCTGTATTAAAATTATAATAATAACATGTTAATGGTTTAGAGAATGGCAGGCTGAATGGTGGGAACCCACACATTTTCATGTCACTGAATCTGATCTTCTTTGCAAAAAGATTGGACACTCCTACTTTAGTTATATGAAAAATAAATTTATTACAGCAATGAAATAAAAATTGGAAAATTGATGTGTACCGATGCAGAGATAAATGAGGTAAGATTTTTTTAACATGCTCTCCTATAACTAGTATGAATCATTTTTATGTGGGAATGTATATAAGCTCATTCTATGGAGAACCAATGTGGGATATACTCTTCAGAAATTTTTTTTTTTAGATTTGTTGGACGATGTTTTTTTTTAGGTAAGATACAATAATGTTCTAAAGTCCATTCTTTATATTAGAACAAATGACTTACAGGGTGGCAATTTTCTGCTAGCTTTAGGTTAATTTGTAGAAGTTCTTAATGCTTAATGCAATTCATAATTTAATAGACTGTAAAGAAATTATGATAATTTGGATTCAAATTTTATTCAGCCTTTGTGAACTAATAATGTTTCAATTTTGATTTTCCATTGTATTCGTATGAGGTCACCATGTTGTTGAACTAGGGTTTAATGGGATTCTTTTGACTGTTTCATCCAGAATGAATTACTGGCAACGACATAAAGGGAGCTAATTGATACGAAACATAGTCCGTCCGATTTCTTTTTCACGATATTCATGTCCATTATTTTGAGAATTTAATTTTTAATTTCAGGATCTTCTTATACAGAAATCCTGTTTATTTAAATCAAGTTTAGTTCCAAAAATATATTTTATTTTTAGTACCTCTTTAGGAATAAGAATATCTTCAAATCATTGCTATTATGAGTTTGAAATTTTGTATTCCTCGTTTTACTTGTAAAAAAAAGTGTAAAGGGACTGATTTTAAGATGGAAAAAAATAAAGATCAATTTGGAGATGACTTAAGTTATGATTGGTTTTGGGTTGGTTTTTTTTGCTATGAACCAAAAAGAACAATCAGATACTGGTACCTAATCAATATCATTTCTGCACAGAGAACATTTTGTAACAAAACTTGCCCAAGAAAAGAGAAAATGGGATTCAGGTACACAAAAACAGAATTGAAGATTTTTCACCTTTTTGTTTGAGCCTCTTTCATGTGAAAGTCTAGGCTACAATTTTCTTCATTTTCTCAGTCACCTATTACACATTTAGATGTAACTTTTCATCACAAGAGTACTTAATACAAGGAGCAAAAAAGGCTTTTACCAGATATTTTGAAAAAAAGTGAGCATATATTATTGGTTGTAGAAATGAGGTTGGTTTTAAAATTTACTTTGGTTTTGCTTTATTTTGTGTCAAGGGGTGTCAAGTCTGGGAGATATATTTGAGATGAGTGAATTACTTCAGAGGGATAAATAGTTCAGGTCTATATTCTTAGATTTAGGCTGATAACTATTTTTCCTATGTAGCAATATTTTTAATTTAAATGCGTAACTTAAAGATGTGTAATAGGCCTATGTAAAATTCAGAATGTCTCTTAAATTTGCTTTCCCCCCGAGTCTCTCTCTCGGTCTCCTGCAACTCCTGGTCACAAAAGTAGAAAATAGGAATTTCCTGTGACCTTTGAAATAAATCTACATTATTTTGTCTAAGACTAAGAGAGGAGTTTAAGAATATCATCACAGTAAAAATTATAAGAGCATTTGATAGTCATATCATTAATGTAGTAAACTGAACATTATTTCCATGAGAAAAAGAAAACTGGTTGGCAGCTTTGTTAAGTGGAAGCTCTTCCAGACACATTCTAAAGAATCAGAGATATATCCAAATAAAACAAAATCTGGTGTATTTTGTTATACATATACTTTATTTTTGCAGGGACAGAAAACACAGACTTCAGTTGCTTATCTATCAAAATGCTGCAAATAAGATTGAGAGGTTTAATGGAAAATTGTTCAATTCACATCTAGTCTGTGGCTAATCAAAAACAGTATTACCATTGCTGATATTGTAAAGTTAATCACAGGGCAGAAAAAAATTTTTAAGAATAAAGTTAAATGAAGCTCTTTGGACAACCGACGAACTTGAAAACTATTTTCCAGCTTTCCATAAAAATTTATCTTTCCTACAGTTAGTAAAAGCAAACTTTGCCTCTACTAGAAAATCGTGGTGAAGGCACATAGTGAAATGCTGCACCAATCTATTGACTGTGTTATAACTTACATGTAAATTAATATTGGTAAACTAGTGTAACTAGACTACAAATCAAACTGACAGAATTATGCTGATTTAAACATTAAGAGAGTAATTTCCACTTTGATTCTTTTTTCTTGAATCTGTTGGCTGTTGATGCTTTCTATTCCAGTAAAATTTATTGTTTTGACCAATTGCCAACTTCCCAGCTTCCATGGACACCCTAGATCTGTAACAGTCTTTCTGACTTTCACAAATTCAATCTTAAACACATGGTTCGTTACAACTGCATTATCCGTTCGTTTAAAATATAGTATTTAAAAAATATGAAGAAAAACAAACACAAAAACCAAAAAAAAAAAAAAAACATTAAGATCAAATTTTGGGCGATGGATATTGGAATTAATTTATGGATAAATGTGACATCTTTCCCATACAGTATAGTGCACTCTCTTAAGATGCACAGACAAAATGACTGAGCGACTTTTGCTGATTGCTGAATTTCCAAAAGGCCAAATACCTATATAATCTTAATCAATTTTTATGTTTTTCAGGACTGGAAATATTGATATTCTCAACCTATGCAATTGAAATGAATGAGATGTTAAAAGGTGATAGATAGTCAGCCTATATGACAAATACATTGAAAGCAGCACAAGATAGAGAAGTCCGAAAGAAAATGACAGACACAGCTAAATAGATACTTGATCTTGGTAATGATATACCACATGATCATAATTATGATAATGATGATGAAGATGATGTTGATCATGATTTGATGGTGATGATACTTTTAAAATTGAAAAAAAAAATGTTTTAACTTTGTAACAAATAACCTTTAATGAATACAAAATTTTGAATATTATTACAATTCCATCCCAAACTTGCTGATTTAAAAAAAAATAAAGCGGGACCACTAAAAAGAAAAAAAAATTATATAATTAATTAAATGCTGATAATTCTGAAGAAATATATCAAAATCTGTAAACTGGATAAACAAAGAGTATCTAGATGTAATAATTTTTTTTAAAAAGTACAAGAAATAGTGTTTACAGATAGAACCAATCATGAGGAGTTCAGTTCTAGGTGCAAGCGGCGTACCCAAGGACTGTAGCTCAGCGTCAAGTTCTGGCGGAAATGATTCTCAAACTGCGTTCTAAGAGCCACAAGATCTGGCAGCTGCCAGCAGGAAGGCACATTCAGCAACTGGTGAAACAGCTGCTTCCACAGCGCTGTGTTCCATTTTCTGTTGCCCAGAGAAAAGAAATGAAAATTCATTCAATTTTTGACCAGATCTTATTGAATTTTAATTTTATTTTTTTTTTTTTTTGATTTTCAAACAATGTAGACAGTTTGTTAAAAGCTGCTTCTAACTCACAAGGCATGTCTACAAGTCTGTTGATTTTCTAAGGATTTTAGATGAACTTTTGTCAAATAATCACAAAACTTGGCAGAGCTCAAGGACAGAGTTCAGTTAGTAAACTACATAGGAAATAAAATTGAAAACGATAAGAACGGAAAACTATTTTTCACAAGAATTCTATGAAAAGGAACAGCAGGATAGCAGTTGTCTCATGAATTTCAATATCAAGAAAAAAGAAAGGGAAAAAAAATAACTACCGCTGAATATTTGAATTGAATTAAGGCCAAAACAAATGCTTGAGCTTACCTTACAAAATTCCCAGTGGTGCGCCATACTCCATGTTCTTGGAACACATTCATATATGATCCAAACAGAACAACATGGATGGTGCCTGCCAGACCAAACAGATCAGTCTGGGGAGACAAGACCAACAATGCTCTGAGAGTTCATCAGAATAAAAGAACCAGCATTGTTTGTGTGATGTTTATGGGAATGGATTTTGAAAAAAAAGTTTTGTCTCTAGTTGCGTTACATATGATGGTAGGTCGTGGGTTGATCATCAAGAGTCTAATACAGAGGGAGCACGTCTAATGTGAGGTTTACATGCAAAGGTGTGTGTGTTGTGTGTGCGCGCATGCATCATACATGGTTCCGTAAATAATATGCCCGACTTATTGCAAGACAATGTTGCTCTCGCTTTCTTATAAAATTAAAAATATATTTGATATTGAGGGATCTTAAGGCTGATGCCATGAACGTTGTTTAATTTATTAGTTTTTTGTTGTGAGATAATACCTAGATATCAACTTAGTAGCACTTGTCCATTCCATGCAAAGAAGCGTCCTCACCTGATACGTCCAAGGGCGATTTGTCTTCATCTCAATACACTGGAAGCCAGAGGTTTCAACCTTGGCAGTGAAGGTCGTCTCTGGTGGAAACATGGTCATGTCAATACTCTGACCAAAGTCAATGAGTTTTACCAGCGGCCGCTGAAAGTCACACAGCTCCTGAGAGACATCAGGCCTGGAAACAGTAAAGAGTAAGCTGTGTGAAGAGTCATCCTTGAGAGGTCTGAGGCCTCCGACAGCCACAGCTAGCACAACTTTGAGAATTGTATATTATCCTAGATTAGATCCTCATTGGTAGCATGATCTTATATCATATGGATGCTAACACACTTTTATTATTAAAGAGTCAGTTCACAGAAATTTACCTCACAGGTGCATCTCAGGGCATATGATTCATAACTTTAGCCTTAGATGATTTCTGATTAAATTAAGACACTTTAAAGCTATGGCAAAACCTAAATTTTTATGTGATTGTTGGCAAGGCATGAACTTACAAGCCAGCCACAAGAAAATTGTCGGGCTTAACATCTCCATGGATTATGTGGCAGGAATGCATCTGCTCAAACAGATGAAGCAGCTGGATTGTGAGGAGGCAAGCAAATGGCTCAACTCCGTCTTTAAGTCCAGCCTTCTGTTTGTAAATGTTGACTAGATTCTGTAAAGAGAATTAAAATGTGCAAAAAAGCCTTTAAACAAAATTTTTCACATTACCTGTTTTTCATCAAGTATAAGAGTGGCTGAGCCTGAGCTAAGGAAAACTTTATTGCATTTTTAGCTGAGTTAAGACATTTCCCATATACCATTGCTTTTTTTTTTCTTTTTATAATATCACTTATCCTGATCCATGGGCAACTTACCAAGATTGAACCACCTGCCATGTATTCCATCTCAAGAGCACTGCCATTATCAAAGATATACACTTTTTCAATACTCAGTATGGCTGGAATCTGAAGAACCCATGAAGAAAGTTTTAAACATATTAAGAATAAGAGAAGAGTGGGATAAAACAAGTTTTTCATTGACACTTAATAGACAATAGTTGTCAGTTACTTTAAAAAAATTTCATTTTAATTTTTATACACTCCTTTTTCCTCAATATGTTTTGTCATGTAACGAAAAGACAAATCTTTTAATTTCTTTCATAGAGGGTAAATTAAAATTGCAGCATAAAATCTTTTGAATGCTTAAGTGTGTATTAAAAGTCAATAACAAATCTTTCTTGGTGAATAAAATATGCAAGCATTTTTCACTATAACTGCTGAAACAAGACAAAAAAAAAGTTACTATTAAGCCTTATCTCATATCAACCACAAATGGTTAAGCTGAGAACAAAGGCTTTGAGAAACTATATTGATTTTCCATTCTATGTACTTAAAGTAAACACAGATAGGATAAAAAATATTGGTCAGCCTTCAAAATCTCTCTAGCATTGATGTGGCTCATAGTTCTAGTTGTGGAAGAAATTCTCTCAGGATGTGCCTTAAATATACATTCTATGATATAAAGTAAATTTTGACAAGACCTTCTGCTCTCTTTCAAAGTCTTCTGTTATGTGTGCAGCATAATCATTTTTCTTACCACATCCACAGGCCTGTTCAATTGTCTTAGGCGCCACTGAAGAGCAGAACTGATGTAAAACTCCCATTGGCCCCCAGATTTTTGGATCTGTGTTGAGAACAAACAAGTCATAATTATTGCACCAATGAATTTTTTCTTGAGCTACCGCCATTTACTAAAAGTTAGAAAGAAAATATTTTGCATACCCGATTTCTCTTCATTTCAATTTTCATCAAATATCTGCAGAAAAACATAATTAGTGTTTTGTCAGTATCCTCATAATGCTAGAAGCTGTAGTTTGAGCAGCAGAAATATTAATAGGAACGGATGGAATAGCAAAAATATTTTTTAAGACAATGCTGTCAGTATTTTTTTATTAAACTATATAATTATAGCAAATATAATTATGGTGAAAATGCTAAAGACATTGAAATGCAATCATCACCCACCAATGATTCATACTTTACCTTCAGAGCTTTGTCCTCTTGCACAATTCCTGACAATGTGCCTGCACTCATGTCATCTGGAAATTTGATGACCTTCCACACCTTAGCATAACCACCTTTTCCGATACACTTGTCAAACGTTATAAATTCGTCAACTAAGAGCAGATAAAAAAAATATAAAGTTTTGACTAATCATTTAACTTAAAGGTTTTCATTTCCATTTTTTTTTCTGAGAAAATTTAAATCCTTGGAGCCAAAAGAAAATCATATTCAATACATCAGTCAAAGCACATTGATATATATATATATATATATATATATAAAATATGTGTGTGTGTGCGCGCGTGCATACATGTAAATAGCAGGAGTATCTCCCCACCCACTCTGATCAAACTAAGACAAAGTTCGTTTGCAAATAGAGGCATGTCCTTCTTACTGATTTAGCTCATTTTTTTTCCTGTACTCAGAGGAAGAGGTTGAATGACCTGTTGTAGCTAATCTACAACTGTGTCCCCTAAATGTTATTTACCTGGCTCGACTGAGGTACTATAAATGATAAAGGTTACTCATCTCATCTTTATCTTTTCTTCAGAAATTTGAGCTAAATATAAATATCAATTAGATCCAGAACTTCTAAAAAGGATCCACCTTGCTATGTAAAAAGGAAAACAATAGAATGAAAATCACCTATTGATCTCATGAAATGGTTTTTATTATAGTTCTAGATTTACTCAAGCCCTATTTAGGAATTCACAAGTGATCTTGATAATTGATTAGAGTTAGATAATGTATCTTAGAACTGCCTAGTCATAAAAATCAGATGAAGAAATAAGAATAATCTTTTGTTGGAGATAACAGGGTCTGTATGTCAAGATGGATAGAACTATGTTTTTCAGACGAATAAATCATAAAGTAAACAACTGGTTGGCAACAATATCTAGGATGGTTTCAACAACAATTCAAATCTCGATATGTCTTACAATGGACCACATTAATAATAAATAAAAAGAAGCAATACTGATGTGCTTATACTTTTGCACAGGGTGATCCCCGATGATGGAAAAATCTCATACTCATCATTTTATTATCTTTTCAATTTTTCTTTTTCCGTGAAACTTTGCCTATGTGTACAAAGCAAGTTCAACTTCACAGATAAAAGTTACCATCTGGCACAAGGACATAATTTTAAAGAGGATCACACGACTATCAAAATGTAAGAAATTTAATAAATTTACATAAAATTCTCATCCATGTAAATAGAAGCGAGAGCTCAAAATTATTATTAAATAAGAATCTTTCAAGTTTTTTCCAACTTAAACTTTTTTTCTTGGGAGATTTCTAATACCAGCACTTACATCATCCAAGCTCATTACACAAAACTTAACCCGTGTAATAAGATTATATTGGCAACATAAAACTAATTTTATTGGAAGAATCAGCTTGCAAAATTAATATCCCCATCCTGATCTTTATTCTGCTTTTTAGACGTAATGTTGATAAGTAAATAAGGGCAGGCAAGAACAGTTTATAAATAATGTAGAATCAAATAATAAGATTACTTGAGTCTCTAGTTTATCTTGACATAAAATAACTCATTGCCAGTCACTAAATTAACTCATTGCCAGTCACTTATAAAAGTCATGCCATAACTGAAAGAGGAGATCAAGGAAGAAAGTATCTCCTGTCACTTACATGGATGGTCATTTTCACAGTGAGGAAGCAATTGTTTGCATCGCACATAGTTTGGGTAGTCTTGAAGTGGCGGGTCAAGAGTGGCCAGGAAATGATCTGTGAAGATAAACAGCTCCAGTGGGTAAAACTTACCTTTGGCATATTATAGCTGCTTTTACAAAAATTATTGACGTATGCCTCTCATAAATGTTAGGTTTCTTTATAATGGCATGAACTCAATAGACACAGAAAATTTCTTGCATTCGTCTGAATGAGGATGATATATAGAAACACATTAAAAAAAGAAAAGAAAAGTTAAAGAATGCAAGGATCTAAATAAATTGACCTCTTTAAACAAGATATCAAGAAATCAAAATCTTATTGCCTGGACGCTTAATGTTCAACCATTTGTAATGAAAATACTGCTTAATAAAAAAACACATATATACATGTAGGATTTTGTAAAAATCAGACATCAAAAACTGATCTACTTATAAAGTCTCACCAATAGTAGCATCATCAAAGGGATCCTTCGGATCGATGCGGATGGAGGCAGAAAGAAGAGCTAGAGTTGCCTCCTCGAGCTCTTGCTCAGGGATGTATGTGGTGGTATCGATCTGATGGTGACGCAAGTGATTAAGGTCACCATTATGGATGAAGAGAGCAGATTTCAGCTGCTCCTCATCCTGCATGCTCACATTGCTGGTTGAGGCAAACAAGAAAATCAAGATAGAAAACATAGGTTCAGATGAGAGAAAGTATAGGCAGACCTGCACCTCAAATCAGGCTTAGAGTAATGCCAACCTCCACTCAAATTTTTTGACATAGCGAAGTAATCATCGAACAATCAACATCAACAAAAAATACAATACAAACATACATGTGGATCACACTGATGGATCCAAAACGCATTAAAATTTCTCAGGGATGAGAATTGAACACAAAATTTCCTACTGAACTTTTTAGAATCGGCCACCACTAGTGGCGTAGGCAGGAGCATCCTCTCTCACCCTCCTGCCTCTAAATTAAAACAAACTGTGACTGAACACAGAGCCATGATTGTGGAGATTTGTTTTCATACTGATCTTGTTCATTTTGTTTCTGTGCTCAGACTAAGCGGTTGAATGACCTGTAAGTGTAACCCTTCTTCAGCTGTGTTTCCCAAATGTTACTGCTTTCTGTGTTTTACTAGCCCAACTGAGGCACCATAGGGATTTATCAATCAGAAAATCATATAGGTCTATATTCTAGCTTGCTCTCCTTATCTTTATCTTTTCTAGACATTTGAGCTGAATATGATCAATATCGATTAGGTCTAAAACTTCTCACTAGGCTCCACCTGGCCGTATAAAAATAAAAACAATTTCACATTTAGATTTAGATTTATAATTTGCTTTGGATTTTAAATCACCAACAATAATGATAGTCTCATGTCATGTCATGTCAAGCCCTGTTTCCATTATAAGATCTATACTTACCCTAGATATAGAACTAGCTCCACTTAGGATTTCTCATTGACCTCAATACATGTACTCAACTAGATTTAGATAACTTATCTTGACCCCCAGCCCCCTTACCAAAATAAAAGTCGTAGTAGCTATTATCACATGAAGATAAGAATGATCTTTTGTTGGAAATAACAGTTTGGTCTGGGTGTGAAGATGGAGAGAATGAAATTTTGCAAACGAATGTACGTTAAAGCAAACAACGGCACCAATATCTTGGATAGTTTCAACCACAATACAAATCTCCATATTGGGTCTGGATATTGGAAATAAAAAATATAAAATACACAATATCAATATATTATATCATCCAGTTTTGCACTTTCGCACAGGTTGATACTCGATGGCGGAAAAATATCATACTCTTTGTAATAAAATTTTCACCATTCTTTTTGCCTAAAATTTTAAATATGTTCAACCTTACAGGATCACATCAATGTTCAAAATATATGAACTTCCATTAAATTACAGAAAATTTTCTTCCCTGTATTTATAAATTTATAACTCAAACTACATAATTCTAGATTTAGTTAAAAACAAATTTTAATAAAACATTTTAAAATTTACATCTAGGCTTATGGAGCAGGCTATAGAAATTTAGCCTGAAACAGACCTGACAGGATTCGAAATTACCGAATAAAGTTTTATAATTTATTCGATTCGAGCCTAGGGTAAAAAACAAAACAAAACCGAAAACACGAAAAAGCTTCCATTAAAAAAAATCGATTTAAGCATGTAGACTAGAGATAGATCGGGATTAGATATGAACATGGACCTAGAGTTAAATTGAGGTCTAGATCTCAATCTTAATCTCAACATAGCCCCAAGTAATTATGGATTCTAGAGTCCCGTCTTTAAAAAAGCTAGGAAAGTGCCGTTTGTCTTGAAGATATGTTTCTATATGTTCCTGATGGTTGAATAAGATCTGGATGAAATGACAGTCCATTGTCTCGAAAATTCAAGAGCACTTTTAAGTGGGCACGTCCAACTCAGGAACTATCAATGGGAACAATGAGATTGAGAAGCTTGACCGTAACTCGCGGCAAATAATTCTTCATTCATTTCTAATCTATGAAATATTGATATCAGATAAATTGCTAGTTCAGTATTACTAGCAGAAAGTGCTCTGGTTACCACGGGAAGAGAACTAACAAGTGTAGCAAAAAAGCCAACGGTGAATGAAGCAACACATGAGGCACAAAGAGTGCTCCGCTATTGAACGCCGCTCGCTTAACTAATCACATAATTCAATATCAATAACTAACTTAAACTTGAAGAACGCAAAAAGAGAAATATTGGAAAATAAGAAAAAGTATTCGATAATACTGTATTGAACTACAAGCCAAAACAATCAGAATTAAGACAGCTAATTCGAGACCATGACATAGTGGTCCTAATGGTCAAGCCCGCTTGTAAAGCATTATTTGTCAGCCATTGCCATAATAAATTATGGCAAAACCGTAATGTTGGCAGGTCTGTATAGGGCAAGGGCAAAGACAAGTAGAAGGGGAATAGGCAAATCTTTATCATAATAATGTACAGGAAACCAAGTGAGGAAGAAATAAGGAAAGTAAATTTACATGCAATTTTAAATTATGGTTATAGCCATTCAAGCCTTTCGCAAACACATCAAAATCCATACTGGACTGTATCGACCAAACTCAGCAGATGTTACTGACCAGTCATCCAGCACCTCACGTACTGGTCCAGGTCCTTGGCTCAGTGAACTGCCATGTCTAGTTCGCAGCAGAATGTTTGAGCTCGAGGCTGCAGTGCTATGCAAGGATTTCATGTCATCATTGCTATTTTCATTGCTCCCTTCCATTATTGGGCTGGGGACAAAATTGTGGAAATATTTCTTTCTAATAGACTAGGTGATTGATTTGATAAGAATCTTTTATATCTAGGATCACTTCAAACCAAACCACCTGTAAAATAATTTTTATGTTCTAAGCCATTTGTCGAATTTCGCATCAGAGGTATGAAATAAACTCATAAATACTGAAGCAAGTAAAAAAATTTTAGTAGTGAAAATAAAAGCAGCGAAAATTTTCCGTCAAACAAAAAAAAAAGAAAACATGGCCCTCAGAGTATTTTTCTTCCTTTAAAGTTATTGATATTTCTCACAGCAAGTCAATCTATATGTATTTTATTGACTTTTATTCTCTTATCAGCATCTCTGTGTTGAGGTGCTGTTGGCGGCCATTGCCTCAACAACTTGAGGACAAACTAATTGCACTAAAATACAGGACTTTAACAATACCTTGAACAAAACGTAATGATTTACATAACCTGTGGCGCATCCGTGTACATACCTGAGGTTCTTGCTGGGCGTGGTTTGTGTGGCTCCCAATGTTGACACTAAACTCCCAGTGATGCTGACTGAGGTGGAGGAGGCAGTAGCAGCTAGTAGGTTGCTGGTCTCTGGATTTGGGGGGTTCTGAAGCAGAGATTAGACAGATATTTACTGTATGATAAGTGGTAGGGGACATGGTCATTTATAAGATTAGGAATCTTTTGTATTTAGTCTCTCTTGTTTTAAGGAGAGAAAAAGTTCTGAAAGTTATAGTGAAAAAAATTTAATAATAATAATGATTTTAATGAAATAAGTAATGGGGATTACAACTAATACTTGTCATAGTAAATAACATCACTTTCAAATTATTTATTTTTATTAGCATTAATAGTTCATTTAGTATCATCCAATGCATAATTTCATACTCACTTTACTCAACAAAACTATTAAAAATTATTAAAATGGAGACTGACCAAGGATCTGTTTTGTCCAGAAGTGAATGGTGTTGAAGCAGCCATTGCATGATGTGTGAAGTGATCAAGGGGTGCGAGAGTTTGATCATGTTTTGCCTGGAACTCAATTGTAGGTTCTGGGTAGTGGCTTATGTCGGGCAGTGTCTCCATATCGTCAGATTTACAAGACATGGCTCCAGATGTGGAGGCAAAGGCAAGCCCACGGCGTATGCTCTGTTTCACAGGTTTTGCTTTTAGGCTGAATGATTACAGGATGAAAGAGTACATTTTACGTACACGTTGAGTTTATAATCTCATTGTCAAAAAAAAATTAGAAAATCACCATTTGAAAAGATGTAAGTGGTCTAGAGAGAGTAGAATTAACAGAGAAGTCTAATGTGCAGCATATGTCTTGCTGTCAAGTACTACAAACACTTAGTAAGCCTGATAGTTAAACTAATATTCTTTTAACTAAATTTTAAATGGAGCTGAATAAAAATCATCATTTTCTCCATTAGTCTCACAGTTTCAGTTTTAATGTTGACAAATCTGATGCTGTAAATGCAACCAAGCTCATTTATCTAAATAACTATAAATCGAAAGTAATTCTGATTTCATTTTTTAGAATTGCTATTACTCACCATGTATTTTCATCTTGAAGCTCTCCATACCAGATTTTGAATGCTTCACCATCAGGAGGACATTCTATAGCCTCTGGGGTTGGTATAGCTCTAAATGAAAATAAAAGTTTAAAATATAGATAAATTAAACTTGTCACTAGATTTATTATGTGGAAACTATTTTTATCAAATATGCCAGGCGTAATCTGTTTTATCAAAGAGCTCGGGCCAGTGTAGTTAAAAAACAAATTTTCAGTACTAAATGAATATATCAAAGACTCTTTCAAGATAAAGTCAAATTAGAACCTGCTATATCTAGGAAGCATGCACTTATACAATTCTAAATAGGAAACAATGCAGTTAAACAAGGAAGAGGAAAAAAGTATGATACTAAATGAATGATCATAAAAAAATCGTATAGTAAAAATTTTTTTCCTGCTCGGAAGAGAAAATGTTGCCAACCTTTTACAAACTTTCAACACATTTATTTGCCTTATCTTTTTTATTTTCGGATGGTTAAAATTGAACAACATAAAAATTCTAGTAGCACTAAATAAAGCTCAAACTAAGAATCATCCCACCTTGCATTTTCATCCATAGTATCTTGATGAATAACGAACCCAAGCTGTCTAGTCATGGCTACTCCATTCTTTCTAGAAGACGCAGATCCTCTAGACCTGTGGTTTTAAGAATTTGTCGGAAGTAAGTTGAAGTCTAATCGCATCTGAATTATAATTAGATAAAAAAGTGTCAAAATGCTACAGCTATCTGGATGTCATATTAATACATCTAAGAAAAACGTTTTTCTCATAAAAATTTTCCACAAAAAGACTAAGAAGCATAAATTTGTTAAATTTTTCATAGATTTGACAACTTTTAGACAGAGAAATGATAACAACTTAAGCTACTTTCAGTTTTAAAATCAACATCTCAGGTAAAACATAAATAAGTGCAATAGCTGTATCAAAAAGTAAACCTAACAGTGTTAGAGCTGACCTAGTCAAATTGTAAAGTTGAGTTGATTAACCTTACCAACACATTCAGTGTGATCAATAGATATCAATTTAAAATCAACAGTAAAAATGAGCAGCATCAAAGCATTTAATCAAAAGGAAATTCAAAATGTACATAGAAAAGCAAAAAACTTTTAAATTCTCTAAGAGAGATCGGTTAATTCAGTCCTTGCTACTCTGAATTACGTGGGGTGATTTTTGTTGCCATCAACTTTTTTTTTAAGATAATCTAACCTAATACATTTATTTGAATGAAATATGTAGATGACTAGATGTTGACAAACATTTGTAAAATCCAGATGAATAAATGCCTTAAGATGTTAACCTGGTGAGGTGGAAGTACCAAACATCAATATTGAAACAAAAATTGAAAATTTCCTCTGGTTGTTCCTAATCCCTTTTTTAAAATGCCTCATGATACAGATGATAATTAGTTTAAAGAAACAGAGATAATCAGATGTTTGTGCTGAAGGAAATGTTGGCTGATGTAATAAAGTTTACATTTTCTGACCAGACTTACAGAGTTCACTTTTATACTCGAAGCTAAAGCAAACCCTGTTAAAATATTGGATTTTTTAATTTTTGAGCACTGATACAGGCAGAAATTATTCACAGTGGTTGGAGATCATGTCAATATAAATGAATGTCTGGCATTTTCAATATTTGACCCAAAGGATTGATTATGGCAAATTGAACCACTCTAAATCTTGTTAGCTTTATATCAAAGCAGTAGGTTTAAGAACTTCGGAAGAAAAAAAAAAAGAAAGAAAAAAAGCAGGCTGCTATTTATTTTGAGCCTCAGTAGTGAACTAGGAAAATTTGTTAATAAACTGTGAGGAACATTGCTGAACAGAAACTGATTCAAAGATATGAAATTAATTTACAAAAATTGGAAGAAAAAAACAACAAAAAGATAATACCAATTTGTTCTACTATGACCATCTAGTTTAATATTTGAGCACATAGCATCGGATCCAAGAGTTTTCAAGGGCTCCACTTGACAAGGCACTCTTTTCTGTTTCATGCTAAAAAGAAGCAAGAGTTTCTTTCAGCTATTGTGTGAAAATCAGGAGATGGATGATATCAAAAACTACAACCATTTCACCTCAGTTAAATTTTACACAAGGCCTGAGACATAAGGACCATAAAAAAGATTATGGGGGAACTTTTGT
This sequence comes from Elysia crispata, assembly GCA_033675545.1. Classification (NCBI taxonomy): domain Eukaryota; kingdom Metazoa; phylum Mollusca; class Gastropoda; family Plakobranchidae; genus Elysia; species Elysia crispata. Next base: position 95,102 of record JAWDGP010005112.1, on the reverse strand, counting down.
GCATGTATTATGCTGTGCTCCGATTCTTTATCTCACAAATATGGGTTTCCATATGAAGGAAATTATTTGGAAGATACCGGATTAGTTGAAATATTGACCCGAATTGAGTATTGAATGGTAGCCCGATCATTGAGTATTGAGTGATAGCCCGATCATTGAGTATTGAGTGATAGCCCGATCATTGAGTATTGAGTGGTAGCCCGACCATTGAGTATTGAGTGGTAGCCCGATCATTGAGTATTGAGTGATAGCCCGATCATTGAGTATTGAGTGGTAGCCCGATCATTGAGTATTGAGTGATAGCCCAATCATTGAGTATTGAGTGGTAGCCCGATCATTGAGTATTGAGTGGTAGCCCGATCATTGAGTATTGTGTGGTAGCCCGATGTATTCCCTCTACTCATGCTCAACAATCTCAAAACAATAAAAACCATTAGCAAAGATTACACAGGTGTAAAATGAAAATTCAATTTTTACATGTTAACATTGTGATCCCCTTTGCCAGCATCCATGCCACATTCGTCTGATGTGTCTTCATGGATGAAGAAAGCAGCTTTAGGTGCAGCAGGTGTATCAGTCTGCATGAAATCCTCATAGACTTGAAGATCTCCTGCTGGTTTCTCAATAGACACTTCCACAGACTTGGATGGTGTCTTGCTACTACCTGTAGGACCTACAGAGAAATGAGGGTATTTCTTTTTATTTCATACGATTGAGATAGTTCTTGCAAATCACGATAGTTGCAATGATATTGACATCAAAGTGATAAAAATTATTCTTTGGTAACATCCACCTGTTTGCCCCTAATTTGCTTGGGGTTATATCTATGGCATGATGACAACTTTATGTACATTTTTTATAAAAAGGAAAGGAAGAAATTATTGCCCAGGCTGAAAATAAGCTCAGCAGCAACTTTATTAAAAGTTACCTGTGAAAGAATCTGTATCAAACGTTGTATTGAACATGCCCAAAATGTCCTTATATGCCTCCTTGGTATACACAGTGGGTGATGGAGCACCAATTGACTGGAAAAGGGGGGGGGAAGGGAATAGAACTTGATAAAAATTATTCACTGCTTAAGACTGACACACATTGACAGATCATTTTATATTATATTTATATAATATAATAGTATGTATATATATATATATATATATATATATATATATATATATATATATATATATATATATATATATATAAATATGTAAACACATATTCTAATTATAATTCTTTTTTTAGAATACTGCTTCAAAGAATATGTCTCACTTAAAATTAGACTGAACTCTTCAACATAATTATATGTAGGCAATATATCATAAAGGAGAGCAAGATACTTATTCTAAAAAAAGGATAAAAATTCAAGCAACTGAGCAAAAGAGAATTGAACTGATTATCACTATAACCAGCCACTATCAGGATAACTGAATAGGAAAACAGAGCGCCATGCTTACTGTTCTCTCTACATTAAAAGCTTTAGGAGTGGGATCGGCAGATGACGATGATGACCTTCCTTGATTTTGCTGAGAAAGTCCGTCCTCTAACTCTCTTGACTCAGATGATGGTAATGCCTGACCAGCAAACGATGGCGTCAACATATCCTGGCCTCTGCCGCTGCTACCAGTGACAGAACTGAAGTTGTTCATATTGTTGTCGGGCGTAGTGTCTGTCATTTTACTCGAAAGGACAGGCTTGGGGTGTGACAAATGCGGCAGAGAACTGTCCCCATCTTCCTCCATTGGGGTCGAGCTTCTTAAATGATCTGGAAGCTGCTAGACCAAACAAAATTAATCACACGTTAAGATCACTTTAAAAGGGGTTTCTGATTATTCAACTAATCATTGTTTGAAAATTAACGTTTTGTATCTGTGTGTTATAAGCAGGGATGAGAACTGGACTACTGAACTTTTTTCAAAATCGGTCAATACGAGCAGCGTAGGCAGGAGCATCCCCCCACTTAATAAAACAAAACTTGATTGTAAACAGAGTCATGTTTGTGGAGTATTTTTTTATAGTTTTACTGATTTAGTTTATGCATGTATTTTTTTTTTCTGTCTCAGACTAAGAGGTTGAATGACTTGTTGTAGCCCATCTACAGCAGCTTCTGTGTCCCCCAAATGTTATTGCTTTCTGTGTTTTACTGGCTCAAATATTCACCATTAAGGTTTACTCTTAAGACATTTGAGCCAAACATAATCAATATTGATTAGATGTCAAGCTTCTCACTGAGCTCCACCTGGCTATGTATTGCTTTGGAATGAAAACAAACTTCTTGATCTATACTTATTGTCTCATGTAATGTCATTTCCGATTTCGATAGTCAGATTTACTCGTGATCTAGATCTAGATGTACTTAGGATTTTCCATTGATCTTAATAACCAACTAGATTTAGATAATGTATCTTGCCAAAAAAATATATATAATTATTTGCTTTGGAATGAAAATCAACATCTTGATCTACAATTATAGTCTCCTGTCATGTCATGTCTGATTTCGATAGTCAGATCTAGATTTAGCTGTACGTAGAATTTTCCATCGATCTACGTAAACAACTAGATTTACATAACGTATCTTGCCAAAAAAAATTGTCTGGTTGTATTAATTATTATCAAAAAAAGAAGTAATGATCCTTTGTTGGAAATAACAGCAAAGTCTCTGCATGAGCATGGAGAGAACCTAAGTTTTTCGGACGAATATATGATAAAGTAAACAACTCAACAGTGTCAATATATTGGAAGGTTTCAATAACAATATAAATTTCAATATTAGACTTCAAAATAAAAATATAAGAAATACACAATATCGATAAATTGTATCGCTCAGTTTTATACTTTCACTCAGGTTGATACTAGATGATGAAAAACACCGTACTCGTCATAGAATTATATTTTCACTTTTTCTTTTTCCGTAAAATTTTAGAGACGTTTAACCTTATGGATAAAAGTTTCCTTCTGGCACAAGGACAGGATTTAGGAAGGATCACAAAATAAAGGAATTCTGTAAATTTACAAAAAATTCTCTTCCCTGTATAGGACCCATTTAACACAGTAAGACAGTGCAATTGAGATATTAAGTATTTGAATGGATTAGAGATTGTAAATAAGAACTATCAGTAAAAATGTAAATGGATAGGAAATTGTAAATAAGAACTATCAGTAAAAATGTAAATGGGTAAGAGATTGTAAGTAAGAACTATCAGTAAATAATGTAAATGGATAAGAGATTCTGAATAAGAATTCTCAATAAATAATAAATATAGATGGATTTCAAATTGCAAATACGAACTGCCAGTAAATAATGTAAATGGGTAAGAGATTCTGAATAAGAACTCTCAATTAATAAATATAGATGGATTCCAAACTGCAAATAAGAACTAACAGTAAATATCATGAATTGGTCTATGGTGTACCCTCTTAGCATTACAGCTCCTTCAAAATGATCTAATACTGTAGTAGCTGAGTTTCACTGTCCTTATCAAAAAAAATTCATAGCTGGCATCTAATTTTGTTACATCAATGCTAACATTACTGACCTGAAAAGCTCTTTCTCTAGAAGCTGAAAGGTTATGAGAGGGAACTTGGAAATTATTCTTTTGAACTGCAGGGTGAGATGGAAAACTGTTACTAGCACCTGTGTCCATCATCTGTGGGCTGTAAGATTGTGCAGATCCTGAAAAAAAAAACATTAGGGAAAGTTGCAAGAGGATCAAGATCAACTTAGAACAGGAGCCTACATTTCATGGAATTGAGAGGAGACAGGTAGGAAGAGTTAGGGGGGGGAAAGAGAGAGAGAGAGAGAGAGAGAGAGAGAGAGAGAGAGAGAGAGAGAGAGAGAGAGAGAGAGAGAGAGAGAGAGAGAGAGAGAGAGAGAGAGAGAGAGAGAGAGAGAGAGAGAGAGAGAGAGAGAGAGAGAGAGAGAGAAAGAGAGAGAGAGAGAGAGAGAGAGAGAGAGAGAGAGAGAGAGAGAGAGAGAGAGAGAGAGAGATGGACAATCAGGATTTGATACTTGGATAAAGAAGTGCCAGCATGAGTACTCACCAGTGCTGATTGTTTGACCACTGGAATGAAGAACTTGATCTGTTGGAGTGTAGAAACTGCCAGAAAGACCAGTTTCACTTTGGTTAACAGAAGAGGGCACTCTGGGGAATAATTAAATCATTACAGTCCTACACGTCTATAGTCCAACAATGAGATGACAACCTAAGATGATTCTCAACTACCTATGTTGACCATTGGGTTAAAATAACTGCTCACAATTGGAAAGGGTAGATGTTATGAAAGAACATTTGTTTAACACACTTCATTCCATTCTTAATTGCAAACAAAACAAAAAAAATTTAAATAAAAACCTGAAGTGCTTGTTATACAGCCCATCATTTAAACTTTTTAATGGAATACAGCAATAAATCTTTATCTAGATCTATTCCAGGGCTTCCAATAAATACCTTGCTCATGAAGGTACATTCATTCAAGATTTTCAAGATTTACTTTAGTCGAGTCTAAAAATGAAAATAAAAGAAAGTTAATAGGTTGCCTTATGCACTAGCTGTATTCTCAATATTTCTACATTTTCCAAGTTTGCAGATATTGTTCACTTCACTCTCATCTTTCACATCATTAAAACAAAAGCACCAAAGATGGTTTATCGCTTGACAAATTTCCAATTAGATCAAGATTTAAGCACCACTTTTTTTTCAAGCATCTCGATGTAACTTAATGGTGAAACTTAGATCTTGTCCTAAGACTGTATCACCTAGACTAAATAGAGTTCTGTCAAAAAAAAAAAAAATATTTATACACTTTTCTAAACATATTGAAATTTTTATCACACGAGAAAATAATGTGACACTACTATGGTAACAGGATTAGTTCAGATTATAGTATTTACTGCCAGAAGAAAGAGTATGACTGCATCAAAGAAATAATTCTTTTCATATGAGAATGTTTATCATGATAATTTGCTACAGCACATATTTTAAATATAATTTTTTTTCAATCATTCTCTGGACAAAAAAGAAAATGACATGCAAGCAAATCTTCGGAAAAAAAAACATCAAAATTATCCTTAGAAATTTCTTTTGTCTCAGTTTTTAGTCTTTTGTTCCAACAAAGTTTTAAAGAAATTAAACAACATAAAACGAAAATTATTAGAGGCCGAAAGTTTGTAAATCTTACCCTCCTAATCTTGTTTGCAGAAGGGCAGCTTCTAGGGCAGCAATCTTGGCCTGCTGTTGCTCCAACTGTTTTTTAACCCATTCTTCTCTCTGCTTCCTGTCCTCTGTACAAACATTAAAGCAAAGATGAGAAAAAGGTTTTCTAAATTGAATAAAAGTCAACTAATGTGCAGCTTAAAAAAGCTGAGTAACCAACTAAAATATTTTTATAAATAAAGATATATTGAATTTTTAGGCAAGTGCATGAAAGATTTGACTGATACATGTACAGTCCCTTATAACATAGATGAAAGCACAGGCAAAACATTAGCTTTTAAGAGTAAGATCAGATTCTTAGCAATGCCAATGGAGACTTCAAAACAGCATTAAATATATCCAGAAATGGAGAACTTACTCATTTCAAAGAAAAGTGGCAGAAAGTTCTGGTTACCAACAGATTATGAAATGGTTGAGAGGAGAGTCTAGTTGCACAGTGAACATAACAGGAAAGTTGTAATAATTGTTGAACACAAAGAATTATCTAGATTTTTTTCCCAGCAATTCGTTTTTTGTCAGGATGAAGTCAAAATCAATAAATTTTTTTTAAAAGAAGTAAGCAAAAGTTGTTTATGTCCTAGATTTAAAAAAAGTTAGCAAGCAGATAAACTAGGCAGACCTTCTCTTTTTTCCTCCTCTCTCTTCGCACGTCTCTTCCAGTAGCTGTTAGCTCGCAATTCTTCAAAGGAGAATTCCATGGTACCTTTGTAAATTTTTTCTTTTTGGTACATTGGAGTGCCCGTGTTTGGTGCAAAAATTGGTTGGCGCAATGTATCTAAGACATCATGGTTGTTAGTAGCTTTCCATGAGCTGGATTGAAAAAAAAAAAAAAAAAGAAAAAATTGATATTGTAAGTTTTTGACAGCTTTTGTCTTAAAGAAAATTTCTACTTTCAAATAGATTCTTTTCAAATGCTAAAACAGCAAGAGATATTTCAACAACAATTAAAATCTAAAACACTAAGAGTTTTATAGTTTAATTAGGAACAAACATACCAATGAACATTTTTACAAGTTAAAGTGAAACAGGAAACCGAGTGTGAAATGTCATTTATATAACAAAAGCTGTGGCTATGTCTCCCTGACATACATGTACATAGAGATATTTCTATGTTGCAGGGCATCATCTCATCAAAGTGAAAGTTTGGTTTAAAGCAGCAATCCATTGCTGCACATGTGTGCCTGTGTAACAGTCTTCATCCCCTTTAATTACCTTAGAGGTTGACTATTGATCATTTGTGTCTTCGGTGCATGACTGAAACAGAAGAATGATTTTCATGAGTTGTTGAACCCTTTCACATGTCATTGCTTCCTCTAGCTGCTGCTCTAAATGATTAGTATGTCCATTGATTTTTATTTTAAATAATTATTAGAAGACATATATAATGTGGTCTATGGAAACATTAAAGTTTATAAATTGCCAGCAAAATTTTACAATAATTCAGAAAAAAGGGAAAATTACGAGGCTTCATAACAAATAAAACTTGAACAAAGTATTCAACACAACAAAAAAAGTTGCAAACAATCAAAAACTTGAATATGGCAATAAAAGAGTCACACCATGTTTAATACTTTCTGTTTCTACACACAAGAAAAAGTCCTTTGGATTTTTATAAATTTACCGTCATAATATATACTATATAATTCATGCCATAATTATTTGCTAGCTAGTCATAAAATCAACTTTACTCTAAATGGTGACACCAGTGTCTTACAGTGTGAACCATCGGGATAACTTGAGAGCGCAAAGTCTGATGCTAAATATGAGACAAGCATTAAAGGTTCAAGGTTCTAGACCCCAGGAACATAGAACATCATAACGCATACAAATTCAAATGAAAAATTTGTATAACCTGCTTTGATTTGCTTATGTTTAACTAGTGCTCTCCTGGACCTTTTTTTTGTTTCTTTTAAGAAGAAAGTATTGCAAACTCACCGATACAAGATCTAATGTAAAGTAATAATCAACCCGAGTCTGCTGAATACTGAGTATCATCATTAAACTTCTATGACAGTGATTCCAGCAACAAACAAAGACAAAAATATTTGCGCCCCAACAAAATAAGAACAAATGAAAAGGAATGAAGATATATTTATGAAAAATAAATATAAGTCCCTTTTTTAACTCACCTTTGTAAGCTGTCACAATCGTCTTCATGAATCTCAAAAGGTGCAACTTGAGAGACAGATGTTGCAGACGTAGGTGTTTGCTTAGCCTGTAACATTAAAACAAAAAGATGAAGATTTTTATACTGCAAAAAAAAGCCTAGGTGAACTTATGAACATCTTAAGGTTGTTTGGGTGTTTTGTTTTTTCTTGGACAATTTGCAATTTCCATACTCCCAGAAAGACAAAAAGAGAGAGAGAGAGAGAGAGAGAGAGAGAGAGAGAGAGAGAGAGAGAGAGAGAGAGAGAGAGAGAGAGAGAGAGAGAGAGAGAGAGAACAGTGAGGGATTAAGAGAAATGAAATAGGAAATTTTCAGAGTTAAAATCAGATTTTTTGAGGAATGCTATTTCAATACGAGTTTACTACAAAGCATAGTAAAGTAATTGGCACTTAAATGGTTGCTCCCAAGCAGTTAAACTGCAGTTTTGCCTCTAAGTATAACTCTTTACGCACCACATGGTTACACAGTAAGGCATGAGGTTACCCACCTTCACACCTTTCCAAATGCCAGGTTTCTTCTCATTTTCTCTATTAGTGACAGCTTTTACAGGCAGAGATTGCCATTCATCTGTTTGCTGTGGCTGTAGACTTGGCGGAACATTCTCATCACAGAAAATATCAAAAGATTTACCAGCTTTCTGTTTAGGAGGTGCCCCTTGGTTGGTTTTAAAAGTCCCTGCAAAGCCTGTGGTAAAAATCATAAAAATTTAAAAAATTAACAAATGACACCCTGAACGCCCCCTTACCCCCCTCAGCCTAAAAATAAAAAAAGAGATACCCTCAGAGCAACAAAATAATTTGTCTATCTGCAAAAGCAAAGCTCCAGAACATTTCAACAATAATATAATACACTTCTGTACTGACAGCATATATATATATATATATATATAAATTTTAAAACAAATGAAATGTCTTAAATAGTGACATAGCTAAGAGCACATAATCATATGATGTCACTATGTCCAATATTTAAGGAGATCACTTAATAATTATGATTTCTATTTCGTAGAGCCTCATAGGCTTATAACAAAAAGCAATCCACTAGTTTACACAATTTATTCGGACACTTAAAGTTACAGATAAATCGGTCAGGTTTATTTTTTTATTCCCAAAACAAACATAACACACGGTAACGCAGCCTCTATACAGAAGAGGAGCACTTAGTTTTTCCTGCACTGACCTCTTGACCAGGGTCATTAATTACACCTAACAGGTGAAATACGGGTGCCCTGGCTCACTCCTCGCTGGGCTGCCCGCTCACTGCTTATCTGCCAGCTAATCCGGAATTTGGGCTATAAAATTACAACATTCACTATCTTCTAACATGCACTGTTTTAGTACAAATCCTGCCAAGAAATATATCAAATAAAAGCTGAGCATGAGACTTTAAGACACAGTTGTTTTCCGCACTCTAAGTTTACGGAATCGAAAACTTATGTGCTTTACGCTTTACTTATGCTTCAAGTGTCATTTTTGTATTTTGATTAACTGAAAGATCGTTTTTAAAAAATCGGAACGTTAAATTGAAAAAATTCTTACATCATTTTGATCAATGAGGATTAGATAGTATTCTTGTGAAATTTCAAGTTGCTAGTATTATTCGGGTTTAAGCAATAGTCCATTAATGACTGCTGTCGATCATTATTCACGTCTGTGGATGTTTCTACAATAAAACAATCCTGATAATTCTATGTTTAGAAGCCAGATAAATTAAAACTATACTTATATTTAAAGTGAATAGTGAAAATTTAGCTAATTTTGATCTTATTTCATAAAAATGTTGTATGATAAAAAAAAGTATAGTTAAATTTGCAAGTATTGAGAATTAAACGTATATATAGGTTGTGGCTAAAAAGATAACATTGGCGGCCTATATAATTTCATTTCGTAAATCTATTTACACTCTTCATTTTGAAGCTTTTTGCATATTTTGGTATTTAATTTATTTTTATTAACTAATCTTGGAAATGGAGCATATTTTTGATTTTCACATGACTTATTTAAATAAACTATGTCGGGCTTGTGGATAGAGGAGTATGACATCAAGAAAAGCTAACCAAAGAGGCTATTTATGCACGGACTTTAAAAACGATCTGCTCTTGCGTCATCGGATTAATATTGACAAAGACTTGAGTCTAAACATTCAACTACATTGAACAGTCCACTCATCACACGATCGGCTCGGCAATCACATCTTACATGTCACTAGACAGATGACACTCGCACAACACAATCAACAAAGTTAGAAAGGTACTGTCTACCCATCATTGAGAGATGGGGCTTTGGCTTGGAGTAACTAGGTGAAATGTTGCATGCAAACATTGCAAAAATTGATAGAATGATGATAGGAAAAAAGGACAAAAGTGCCAATTTATGGGCAGTTCTTGAAGCCCATAGGCTGCAGAATGCTCCATCCCTCAAGTCGCTCGTGACCTATCGCATAAAGAAAAGAACAAAATAGTTTCACGGTATATTTGTATACATAGTAAATGGCAATATATTTTAAACACATTTCTCTAGGTGCAAGTTCGACAATCCATTGGCAATGACTTACATAGTTTTAACTTTAGTGCCCTAAAATTACTGCAGGTGAAGAGTTAAATGTTTGCTTGATATTTAAAACCAACAAAAAAGCAGATTTAACATTCCGTTTTTTTTTTTCATGATTTTTTTAAAATACGACCTCAACAAAAAAAAAGTTTCACGTAGCAGAACAATATATTACAATTTTAGATGACTCATATTGTTTCTCTCTTTAAAAACTATCACTGTAAAGATCATGAAATAAATTTTTAATTTCTGTAACTCTCAGAATGATTCTGCCTGTATTTTCTGTGCTATTCATGTTTTAAAATGATGCAATTAAGTAAGTCTGTCAGTGAGAGCTTCATATTTTTTCTCCCTTTAAAAACTTACATCACTGTAAAGATCGTGAAATAAATTTTTCATTTCTGTAACTCTCAGAATGATTCTGCCTGTATTGTCTGTGCTATTTGCGTTTTAAAATGATGCAATTAAGTCTGTCAACGAGAGAGAGTGCTAGCCTTAGCTCAGGTAACCCGGCCAGCATGACCCAATAATGATCCCGTGTAAAAGGTCAAGTCACCAGCCGAACTAAGTGCTCCGCTCTGAAACTACTGTGAACAACAACTAATTCTATACTTTCTCAATCTGTAAAGATCTTCAAGGTTAAAACACAAAAGCCTAGAGTTGCAGTCTTGTGTGATTTTATAGCTTCCCCTTTATCCATAACCATATTAAAATGAGCCTTTAAAAAGATCTATAAATAGATATGAATTTTACAGTTAGCCTACTATTCCTATTCCCTTTGATTGTTTTGCTAATTATAAAACACAAAATAAACCATATTGAAAATTTGAATCTCATTAAAGCAACCAATCCATTCTTGCAACAACTTGAAAAGTGAATGAACCTCCAACAGAAAGACAAATTGCAAAAACAAACACCATCACCAAATATTATTCAGACCTGCCACTCTCCAGGGAAAGAAAATCTGAATGATTTTGACAAAAAATCTGAATGACTTGCTTTATTTTTGCCCTCTACAGCATCCCGGTACAAAATACATAATGAGGTCTTTGGTGAATGTTCATTCATCAGTTTAGCTCTGAAATCTGATAAAAACTAGTTTACTTAGCTTGTAATTCTTCAATGGTGAAAAATTCTAAATAATTGTAAGATCTTTTTTCCATACCTTTTTCACTTTAAATGGAGTACCCTATACCTTACATTACTTTTGACGAATTCACAAAGAGCAGAGCTGCCAACTTAGCTCCTGTGAGAAGTGTACATGACTTCAAAAGGCTTATTTTTTATATGAAAAGGAGTAAATGTACTCCTGACTAAAAATGACATATTTGATGCTCTTTCCTGATTTTAGATAATTTTCCTACATAGTGTATAGGCCTTTCTCACACTTGACTCGGAAAATTAAAAATCTTATGAATTTTGCTGGATCCAGCAGTTGAAAACGTAACCAGATATTTCATGGCGAGCAAATTGACAATTTGATGGAAAGTTGTAATATTTTATTTTATAAATAATCTAAATTGCGTAATCCACTCTATTGTTCAATCACTTCATTGAGAAACAGGTCAATTTAAGTACAAAAATTACGCTGTGACGTTGAGACTATTTAAGCATGATGTAGCGTGTACCTTAGATCTAGATCTATAATCTAGATCTAAATTCTACATTACATAAAATGATGAAAATCATAGATCTTGTGCAGATTGTAAAGTTTGCGTCCGGATAAAACTTCTTAGGCCTATTTTCAGATCGACTTTACTTTTCATAGACCTACAATTACTCTAGATCTATTTAGGATTTCCCCATCAATCTTGATAACTAACAAGATTTAGATGAAAAAAGCGATGTCCTGTAGTAGAAATTACTTTAGAAGTTAAAATAAGATTAATCCTTCATTGAAAATAACGGCGAAGTGTGGATGTGAAGATAGAGAGAAGGTAGCGCAGACGAATAAACGATAAAGTAAACAACTCGGTAGAACCAATATTCGGGATGGTTACAACTTAAATATTAATATCTATTTCGATACCATATTTGATAATATATAATAAAAAAAAATATCGATATAATATGACTATGTCATCCGTATTTATTCTTTTGTGCAGGCAGTCTGTCGATCTTGTAGGCCTAAATTGAAAAAAAAAACTGAAAATGTTTTTAATTGTGGAGGTGAAAACTTAGTTTGGAAAAAAATCAACATATTTCCTAAACATTCGGAGAATCGGAAACGGGCCAAATTTGCATAAAAAATCGGAATGATTCCGATTACATCGGTATGAATGGCAGGTCTGTATTATTGACAAAAAAATCCCTACTTGCGTCAAGAAGAAAAAATTTCAAAATATTGTCTCTCTGTCATTAGATTTCTCTAACTCTGAAGCTTTTGCAAAGAAGTAAAGAGTACTTAAATCTTTCGACAGGCTAGCCCCAGTGGAGCCCTTACCCAGAGTTGCACTGCCTGTTCTTGTTACACCCACTTTTTGACGATTACCATGAGTTTTGAGTCTACTCAGAGCTGACCTTGTCTCTTTTTCCTCCCTACCAAGCATGGTTGGAGCATGACGTTCTTCTCTCTGAAGAGTGATATTTTGAGCTACTCTGCTTTGAAATTGTCTGCAATGATCGGAAAAAAAAATAGAGAGAGGGGTATAGATTAAAAAATGTATTTTTGAATCATAAGTGCACAATGGATAATTTTTATTTGAATGCTTAAAAACATATCTTATGTTTTATAAAAGAAATTCAGTTATATTTATGCATCTTAACAATACAAACCTGATGATCGAATTTTCAGTTTTCAAAATTAAAATTTTTTTTTATTATATCTCGCATACTCATTTTAAAGGTTTTTACTAAAATTCACAATTCAAGTTTTTTTAGGTACTCTCTAAATCATAATTTGAAAAGCCTAATTTCAATAATAAATGTGCTAGTAAAATAAAATTAAACGATTTGTAAAATCCAGGCTTTACAACCAATAACACTGGAGTTTACAGGCTTTTTGAAACATTTGAATAATTCATAGCATTCTTGTTTATCTTAAAGCAACAGTACTTACAGAAGAGACTGCTTCAGTATATCCTTAAACTGTGTACATCTGTTCAAACCCTCAAAGTAAATAGCATCAGCTCTTTTCAAGTCTCCCTTCCTTTCTAGAGCCGTGGCCCATTCTATGTAAACCTGAGCTACAGCTAAACCAACACCAATGTCAAACATATAGTTGAAAACCTCCACTGGATCTTCTGTCAAATTAGCCTGTGAAAAAAAATTGAAACTGTCATCACACTTCCAATTTTTTTCTCCTTGATCCAAAGCATAATTTTTAAAAACTTCAGAGTGGCTGAGAGAAAACTATTCCCTGTTTCTACCTATTGCAATATCTACGATTTTATCAAATCTTCAAACCATAAGTGTAGAAGATATAACTAAAATTTCTTTTAAATTGCAACTTTCCAACACTAAGTGAAAATTCTGTTGGGCCATAATCCAAGATTAAGATAAGTTCTGTTTATTTAAGCTTGATCCTTCTTTTTGGTGTCCTCTTGAATGTTTGTGTACCAGACAGTCATGGGGGCAAAACTGTAGCATGATATCTTAGCAACTTCGTTTCATTTACTTTAAAATTCAGTGACAGTAAGTGCAGTTGGTTTTTTTGTCTTGCATTCATAAATGTAGGATATATTGACATCAATAGCATATATTCTAGATCACCTAGATTATTTGTGATCACTGTATTATTTTTGAGGGGACCAGGATAAAGCAGCTACAAATTAGAATCATGACTTGAGTTTTCAATTTCAATGAACACAAAATATGTATAAAACATAAATTATAGTTTTCCCCAAAGAAGATAATTTATTTAAAAGTGACTTTAAAGCGCTCTAATTTTTTTCAAAAGCCTCAGCTACTTATAAGTGAATCATCCTGGATGCCGAATTTTTCACATTGGTTGAGATATTCATGATCATTCTGTTAATGGCTGGCATGAATAAATTTACAATAACTTGAATAAGAGTGAGAGGAAAACATACTCTTGTCTAACCTCAAACTTAAAATGAAAAGTAGACTTTCCTCCAAGTGTAACCGAAGCCTTGGATCCTTTTACAGTTTTTGTATAAAGTAAACAGAGAGTCTAAATGATATACATGTGGATTTGTTAAAATATTGATGTCATTTCTTGACTTGTTTAGTTCCATAGTATATTCTCAGAGGTATTAGGAGAGAGTGGGACTAGTTGCCACATGGGCTAAGTTGTCACAGTGCATTTAAAACAGGGTTGCAAAAACTTGAGAGACACCAGAGCCCTCTGGTATTTAGCGGTTGAGGAAACAAGCCCACCACATTTTTTTGATTTCATACCTAAGCTTTCTATCAATGATCAACACTTTTTCAGACAAGTAGAAATTTCTGATGTTCATTGTTCTTAAACAACAATATTAAAATGTTATTTAGTTGCACATAAGACCCCCATTATAAGGAAGCAAGTTATTCTTTTCTGTGTTAATCATACCAGTTTCAGTTTACCAGCCCATGTTTGTTTACAATAGACCAAAATATTGACTCAGACCCTTTTGGGGTAAGTTGTCACACAAGACACACTTGACTAAACCTCAAACTATGTTGTTCAATCAGTTATGAATGACAAAATGAAACTTTTTTTGGAATAATGAAACATCACAATGTCTTCATATCAAATTTCAAGCTTTTCTGATAAGAATTGTGTGACCAAGGTTAAATATTTTAAAAATTGTGACAATTAGCCCTATAAACTGCATAGATATTCACACCTTGATAAATGGTTACCCACTGGGAAATGTAAAAATTCTAACACATGACTACACTGTTTGTCTTATTTGCAATTTTCAAACATTTCCTCTATCCTTTCCATGTCATTTCATTATCTATTACAAACACTTACAAACTTCAGCCAAACTTGAATAAACCGCAAATCATTTGAATATTTAAGATCATTCTGGAACAACTTCAGGCACTGCTCTATCAGTTTCATAAGTTGACCTTCATGTCCACCTTTTGGGTAGTACTGCTCAGTCCATTTGATATACCTGAAGAGCACAATTGTAGGTGTTGTACATTTTCAGAAAGAAATATTGACAGATCCTCAACAGACTCACACTGGATTTTGGAAAGAATAGTATTAATCTAAATTAAGTGAGTAATAGCCACATAGAAATTAATTACTCCAACTGTCTCAGCAACCGAAAATTTAGATTAGAGCCCTTTAGATGATGGTCAAACATTTAGAAATGCTTAATGTTAATCTTCATTTGCGATAACTTTTCTTTGCAAAAGTACTGAATTTCTTTTTAATAAGATGTAAATTAAAAAAAGGCCTCACCTGTCCCACACATCAAGAGGGTCATCTCCAGAATATGTTCTTAACTCCATCTCAAATTCACTAAAGAAGACAAGAAAAAGTAATCATGTCTTGTGCTGAGAATTTAAATTCATGGAAATCAACTGTAGCGATTGGTTCACACACAAAAAAAAAATGCACTAGCATAATTTAAACTGTCATTCAAACATAACTTGCAAACTATATTAGATAAGAATTCCTCTTCTAGTCTTAGAGCTGGTCATGATGGTAAAAGAGTGCACACCCAAAACCATTGTTGCAAGAAACAAGAATTGTTTAATAGAAATGACTGCACAATTTATGGCAATCTGAATCTCGGATACCGGAGGTTTGGGACAAGGATTAATGAATTTTAAATAAAAGCCCTGCACTTCATCAACTTGAGCATATTAGAGTCTATTACTAATTAGCATAATATTACTGTGATTTAGTAAGGAACGACAAGTTGGTCTCATCAAAATTATCATTTTGTTTGGACTGAGCTGATTAAAATTTACCCTTTCCCATTTGTTCCTGTTATATCAGTGGCAATAGATCATTTGTGATCAATGTGTGTTGTTTTGTTTTAGCTGATACAAAATTCCTAAACTATCCAATTTTATAAGTGATTGAATTAAGAAGTGATTAACTCAAGAAAATGGGCAAAAAAGAAAGAACCATGACTTACGATTGGGTTCTGTGGAAACAAATTTATGAAATGAATCAACTGAACAGTGTATTTGATCTTGACTTAAGTATACATCTAGATCTGAAATTTACCTTTGCTGGGTCTTGATTATCAGCTGTTCATCTCCATTGCCTTGGTCTGAGTGCAATGCAGCAACCAGGGCAGACATGTGCCTTCCTTGTTTAAGTGGCTGAACATTTTCTTTGCTCAGCTCCCATTCATGGTTGTCTGTTTCCATTTTAACTTAAAGTAATTTAGATCTTATTTTGGATTCTACAAATTCACACACAGAATCTGTAGCTTTATTCAATAAAAATTACATTAACACCTTCGAGCATTTTGAATTTCGGTGTCTGTCTAATTGAGGGTGAGTTTTGGTCTGTATCGATAGTTAATGTAAAGTGTTGATTGTGTTCAATATAAGGAGCGTAGGGAGCAATTCAGCCAGTTAGGGGCTTTGGCTGGCGCCTAAATCCAGTCCTATTTAGGGTATCTGTTTTTTTAGATTCATCGTATCTGAAATATGATATATTTTCCCTGACGTAAACTTATTTCTTCGTACGTATAAGCGCGAGAAGCTTTGACGAACAGTTTGATAACAAAATGATATTCGATATAAAAAAGAATGAAAAGTCCATGTTCGATTGCCAGGATGTTGTCAAAATGCCTCGTAGCTACTCAGTTTAATGTTTGTTTTCTCGAATGTTTTTTAGCCGTGTTATTTTGAGAGCAATTTTGTTTCCGTCCGATTGTTTTCGAGCAGGGCTAGGCATGTCCATTTTGTTTTTAACTTCAATCAATGAATGGGGGCTTTTTTTTTCACTAAAGCTTTCCGTTTCGAGATCTTAAAAAAAAAAAAAAAAAAAACACCCATTCATTGCAATAATAAACAGAGCGACTGCTTTCTTAACCTAAAGGAGAAAAGCTGTTTGAGAGCTTCATGTTGCGAATTTTATTTAGTAAATAGCACACAGATTACATACAGCTTTCTCAATTATCTTCAGTATTTATTTTTCCGTTATGAAAAAAAAAATTGAGAACACAAAGTCTTGCGTAACTGTTCAGAATATCAGTTTTACCGCCCTCTATTCATCGATACAGCAAGAAGCGAACACGTTCACGTTTTAATGACTGATGAACGAAGTTGGGCAGCAGAGAGCAACTGGCCTTTCTTCGCAAAAGGCCTAAAATGATCCAGAAATGGATTCCTGGTTCAATTTTATTACACTTTGACGCCAATTATCTTATTCCTTCTTCTACAATAAGCGCTTTTGTTTTGGTTTTTTTTTTAGTTTTTTGGGGGGTTTTTTGTTTGTTTTTTTTTTGTTTGTTTGTTTTTTGTTGTTGTTTGTTTGTTTGTTTGTTGTTGTTGTTTTTTTTTTGTTGTTTTATTTTGTTTTTTGTTGGTTGTTGTTTTGTTTTTGAATTGTTTTTAGGGGTAGTTCTGTTCTGTTTTGTTTTGTTTTTTAATAACTTATTTTTGTTTTGTTGTTGTTGTTTTTGTTTTGTTTTTTTGTTTTTGTTTGTTTTTGTTTTTGTGTATGTGTTTTAAATCCAAAGACAGCTGCATCGGGTAGCCTTGAGAACAGGGTGTACGCTTTGTATACTCGTAGTGTATGCAACTTCCTTGTCCTGTAGACAGGACAAGGCTATTCCAATAGGTGGGGGCTGCAATTTTGTTTTTTGTTGTTTTTTTATCTTTTTCCTTTGTTTTGTTTTGTTTTTTGTTGTTGTTGTTGTTGTTGTTGTTGTTGTTTTTTGTTTTCCTTTGTTTTGTTTTGTTTTTTGTTGCTGTTTTTTATTTATTTTTTATTTTATTTATTTATTTATTTATTTATTTATTTTTCTTTTTTTTCTTTTTTTTTTGGGGGGGAGGGGGTTTCTAGAATTCAAATCAAGAGTTCTAACAGTAATTCTTTGCATAATAAAAATCATTATTACATGTACATAGATTTATGAAATACTTGTGGGATTAGGCAAAGATGTCGATAGAAGGAAACTGAAAACATCGAAAAGATTTTTTATCTTTTTTAGTGCTTCGTCATGAGCTGGGTAATATCAATTAAAAATAATAAACTAGCAAATAAATAAAGATGTTGCTATCAAATTATTAAGAAAGTTAGAAAGAATATGTAAATACTTTGATCCAATAATACAATAATACAATAATTAAGTCTGTCGAAGATAGGCGTACATATGGCTCAATGGGCAGGTGTCATCGAAGTGCCATCAAAATATTTTCTGGTGTTGGTTGGGCTGTAGCTAGTAAATGTAATTCAAATAATCTCTGGCCTTCAATTTCACATATAAGAGATAAATTTATTCTTTCCTCCACCAAGATCAAGTATATGATCAAAATTGCCCTAAAATAAATTCGAACTACATTTTTTTTAATATTAAGTTTTATATTGTTAAAACTTTGGGTACATATGTGCTGGTGCAAGAGTTGTTTTTTTCTGATTATATATATATATATATATATATATATATAAATATATATATACAAGTACAAAGAAGTTAAATTGCCTGGTAGGGGCAATGAGAGATCAGCTAGAGAAAGAGAGAGAGAGAGAGAGAGAGAGAGGACAGAGAGACAGAGAGGGACAGACAAACAGGCATACAGTCAGACAGACAGCCAGCCAGACAGACAGACAGGCAAGCAGAGAAAAAGATAGATAGGAGAGAGAGAGTGAGAGAGAGAGAGAGATACACAGATAGATAGATAGAGAGAGAGAGAGAAAGAGAGAGAGAGAGAGAGAGAGAGAGAGAGAGAGAGAGAGAGAGAGAGAGAGAGAGAGAGAGAGATTCCGAGTCCCAATTAAGGCATCTTTGACAATGAGTTATCCCTTGCTAAATGCGCGTAGGTGAATGTTTTGTTTTGGGTTTGGATCAGGAAAAAACTTAATGACAAGGTACTCTGACGCTCCTTTCATCTATCAGCCAATAAGATTGGGGTCTAAGGGGTCTAACTCATTTATAGTGATACGATTGAATGTTAAAAAATGACATGATGAACGATGTAGCCTTACAAAAAGTGATTTAAACAAGGCTTAAACATCGCGCCAAGTGATATTTTCCGGGACCAGCCAGTATTCTATTCGAACGCCTGAGAACTGATTCGAGAAATGAGCTTCAACTACCCGCCCCGTTTAACTTATTCATACTCAAAAGAGAGCTAGACACTGATTGCATGTCGGTATTTTTCCTTCCCGAAATTTGTAAAATGAGGATCACACTTCCGCCTTTTCCTTTTCTTCAGATTTTGTCACTCATTTCTGATCATTCCATGACCCATATGCAAGGTAGTCTGTGTGGTAATAGATCAGTGGTGTCTTTTCGAAATAGTTATTCGTCCAGGTTAAGTATCCGGCGATTATTGTTGCCTCCCTTGTTCTGTTTGTAATGAGTACCCTGGCCATACAAATGTGAGTTCTAGTTTGACTCTACGTTTACACGTGAGGTTTTATCTCTTCTAAGTATCGAGGACTCAATCTTGACAAACTTACTGCAAGTCTCCTCACCACTGACAGCATTTTAGATTTAGTTTTACAACAAAAAACGGAAGAATATGGGGCCGAGACATGTGGAATAGTTAATACAATTAGATATTATTTCATTGTCTTTGTATCAGATACAGCACCATTTCACTGCCTTTGTATCAGATACAGCACCATTTACGACACAGCTGGTACTGGTCATTATACCATACATTGTAAGCCCAAAGGGATATTACTCTGTAAAAGAGGCACGGTGTTAAATATAACTATAACTTTCCTTTAATAGTTCCTTCTAAATATTGTTGCATGAAGTAAAAATGTAACAATAAATAGCAATATCAAATGAAAGTTGTTCCTTTTATTAGTCCACGATTTTTATTTAATGCTGATTTCTACGTTCTCTGTTTATTCAATCAACCAATCAAAGCTCGATGGATGTGCGTCTAACAAGAAACATTTCATTGTGCCGATCATGTTTACTCTAGTGTTCACAATTTTCCAGTGTTTACTCTGTTCAGTGTTCACCAAGCAATTTCGCCAAGCTGATTATTTCCTTTCTTCTCAAACTTGCACTCACATCCTTATCCTCCACGTTGCCTTTCAAGCTGTATGTAAAAATGAATTTGATGTGGCCGAAACGGGTGAAATTTTGGGTTGTCTACTTTAAATACCGGTATCGATCTGCAGCAAGCCCAAACTTATCAAAGGTTTCTTATAGCGCTATTTCCTTTTCTTCCATTAATTCTGAGTGAGAGCGTCATGTTGATATAACGTAGATAAGGGAAATTGGGGGTAGTCACACACACATCTATATATCTATATATATATATATATATAAAATATACAGAGAGAGAGAGAGAGGGGGGGGGGGGGGAAGAAAAAATAGAGAGAAAGAGGGTGTAGCGAGCGGGAGGAACGAGAAGCATAAAGTGATAGATAGATAGATAGATAGGTGGATAGATAGATAGATAGATGGGTGGATAGATAGATAGATAGATAGATAGATAGATAGATAGATGGGTGGATAGATAGATAGATAGATAGATAGATAGATGGATGGATAGATAGATAGATAGATAGATGGGTGGATAGATAGATAGATAGATAGATGGGTGAATAGATAGATAGATAGTTAGATGGGTGGATAGATAGATAGATAGATGGGTGGATAGATAGATAGATAGATGGGTGGATAGATAGATAGATGGATGGGTGGATAGATAGATAGATAGTTAGATGGGTGGATAGATAGATAGATAGATAGATGGGTGGATAGATAGATAGATAGATGGGTGGATAGATAGATAGATAGATGGGTGGATAGATAGATGGATGGGTGGATAGATAGATAGATAGATAGATAGATAGTTAGATGGGTTGATAGATAGATAGATATATAGTTAAATAGGTGGATAGATAGATAGAATGGTCGGATAGATAGATGTATGTATGGACAGGTTAATTGATAGACCAACGCCGATAAATATATAGTTATGTAGAATGGATTGGGGTTTTCGTAAAAATCTTTAAGTGACAGAGCGTGCATCCTCTCTGTTTTCACGAGCATGTTGTTGATAAACGGGGAACAGTTCTCCGTTGCATTCTTTTCATTTCTCTTCTCTTAACTCTCAGTACGCCGAAATAGAAGATAAATAAAAACAAAACTTGAAAGCATTCCAGCACCCACAAAGTGCCGAAAAGGGAAAACAATTAACTCTGTACTTTCCCTGTTTATCCTTCTAAATCCTCACCATAAGGCCGTGAGTTTCCACAAAAATGTATAGAGGTGCTTTGTCTTGCTGTAATTCTTGTTAGTTGTATTTAGATGGTAATGAGCATAAAGAGTACATTTTTGTAAATCTTAAACGCATTTCTTTGTGGGTCTTTAAAGTTTAAATGCAATGTACCGAAAGCGATTCTTGCTGCCTTTTAAAAAAAAATTAGTACAAAAACATTGTGAGTACTTAATGGCATAGTATTTTATATTATAAAAGCGACCAATGGTTTAAAAAAAAAAAAAGGAGAAATGAAAGACATAAATTTTGGCCTTAGATGATTGCGTCAGCATCGCACCGGATACACATTTTATGCATATCTCAAGGTTCAAAGGTTATGATCATTGAGTCTTCCACAAGTAAAACCAAACATTGCGATCAGGCCTTGCAGAAGTGGCGAAGTCAAGGGCCGGTGTGCTTGTCTTCTCGTACGTGGCAAGAGACCTCGATCTAGACTAGATTTTAGATCAAGATTAGATCCGCATACCTACGCGGCTGATATAAACTGACGCTCAGACATGTGTTAGACTCTCTTCCACACCTTGGATAAACACAAAATGACGGGCGTGGTCATCTAGATTATTTTATAAAAATTCAAGATCCAGCAGAGCGTTCACGCAAACAACTTACTTTTTTTTTTTTCAGGACTAGACTGCAAAGCCTACACTTAACCAAGAATCTAGATCTATTTTGTGCCAATCGAGAGGTCTAAATAGTTAGCGGTGGATTCTGGATAGACAGTATAGAATTCTAGAAATTTGGAATCTAGGAAATTTCAAATCTATCAATATCTCATAGTCGAAATTCGAAAGCACACATCTTTATCTGAATCTACTTGAATTTGCGGCCACCCAATTCTGATCTAGATTAACACAGATTTTATTGTCACCAGGGGAAATCGAAGTCAACATGTGTGGTGAGTATTTCAAGTTGCCTAGAACTCGGGCAAATCTAGATCTAGATCCAGTACAGATTTACAAATTTAAAAAGTTGCAACATATATTCATCGGTTTAAAATATCATGTTTTTAGAAAAATGTAAATTTTTGCGAGAAAAAAAATGAAGCAGTCCTGTTACTTAATTACTCAATTAAATAAATAGCAAAAAAGACCTTAAAACTCTTGCATGTAATGATCATGTAGTGTCTGCTTTTTTTTTTTTTTAATTTGCTGGCTAGTCTAGATTGAATTAGAAAAAGAGAGACTATTGTTCGAAGTTAGACTCTAGTTTTATCAGAAGTAGAACACGGTTATTTTATTGAGCTATTCAATATAAACACGAACTGCATTGCCATTTATTGTATAGGGCAATTATCTTTAGCGAGAGATCCTTTTGGTCACCCCTTATTAAAATTTTTAACAACCTTAAGTATGTCAAAAATGTTTCCTTCTCCCCAAATTCATTCTGTATACTTTCAACTGTGTCAAATGCAAAACAATGAACAAAATACAGTCTAATCATTGTTGTTAGCACTTACCGTCCACTATTATTGTTCGGAACTGTCCTTGCAAAATTTTGGGGCAAATAAAATTGGAATACATATCTTTTACTCTTTATGTCTTGACAAGAGCTTCCATTTATAACAAATGTAAATATAATTATAAATGAATACATGGAGATTACATCTCATACAGGACTTTTTAGACTAAGTAAAGAAAGACTTTCTGGATGTTTTTGATTGCTTGTTTTACATTCAATTAAGGTTCAGATTTACAAATTTTCAGATTGAAAGTTTATGAGGTTTTTTTTTTGTTTGGTGTTCCAGCTGAAAGCGTGTTTAAAGATTTGTATCTTCAGCTACGGTGAATAAATTACACATGTATATAAATTATAAACAAGCGAAAGAGAATGCACTCAATATGTCATGTTTGTGAAAATCCATAGTTTTACCAATGCCATCATGTACCTAGGATTAGGAAACTAGTCAGTTCAAAATATTGAATCTAAAGTGACCATTCACATAGTGCTGTTGGTTTTGAAAAAGAAACTCTGTTTATGATTTATAATGCTCTACAGTAAAAAGTGTAGATTGGAACTTGCATATAAATATGATTTTGTAATCGTGAAATATAAGTAATGTGGATATTTTGATTTCATGCTATATTTTCTCATAAATCTTAACTTGATTGTTTAGCTACCGACCTGATTGAAATTACATTTACACCTTTGTAAACTTCCCAATCACTTGCAGATCATTTTTTTGTGTATTAACCATAAGCCAAGTATGAGAATCAGGTTACAATGGATCTTTTCACACAGACTTCTCAATGATGTTTTACATGTCTCCAACATTCTCTTTCATCTCCTGTTCTTCCTCAGTCCATTCATCTCATTTCAATTTAAGTTGCATGTGCAAAATTGTTTTTAGCTTGAATTTTCTTGCCTCTAATAATTTGAGATGGAAAGTGCCAATCTTGATAGAAAGGCTTTTAAGCTTTTTTTTCTTGAATGATATAGGGGAAGAAGTTACAACTGATTTTGCTGTTCCATTTAATGGAAACTTTCAATAATTTCCTATTTACTTTATAGTAAACCTGGACATACCGTTTTATTTCCAACAGGATTTCCCTGCAATTTTATCTTGAATGGGTTTTTTTATGCTATTTTTGACTTGTCCCCAAAACAGCCTTGTAGATTTAAGCAGTACAGCATTTTCTTTATGCCAGTAGCCATGACTTACATTTTTAAGTTTTATTTTTAACAACACAGCAACACCACTACTCAGTGAATGCTGTTATAAAATACTTTGAAAAATGTTATATGAGTTAATGTTAAAGTTTTTGTTGGATAAGATTCTCCTGTAATTTTTTTCTTCAGGTCTTTCTTGCCTGTAATTAAAGTTAATTAATCAGATTGATCACATGTCTGAGAGAGGGTTGCTTGAAATATGTACATGTACCTAGAACCTAGATAACAGGCCCACAGATTGGTGCTGAGAGACTCATTATTTATTGCAAAAGATTAAAGACGCCAAACACTAAAGCTAGGCTAAAGGACCTGATTGCCAGTTGTATATTGCTCTGGACTTCGATACTATGAAAAACTGTAATTGAATCACTGTGCATGTCCTCCATGCTGTTCATACTTAATGATGCTTGCGCGTTTTCTAGAAAAGGATCGTGAGGAGACGAAGTACTTCTTGAAAAGAAATCTGAAAAGTTTGCTTCTGTTTCCATTGCAGTTTACGCTTTATTGATTTGTTGTCCTCTAAATTTTATTTTCCGCTTTTGTTTCCTCGCTTTACGATACATAAAAAAAAATGGCCCCCCTTTATCCTTACTGCTGAATACATGCATGCATTGGCCTTTCAAGAAAACCATGCACATGGCTGTGGAAGGAATAAGGCTCATATCTGCTTCTGGTTTCATTGTACATGGATGGTTTTCTTTACTGCCGGCCTAAATGCTCCCTCCATCTCTTAGCACTTCAATCTCTCTCTCTCTCTCTCTCTCTCTCTCTCTCTCTCTCTCTCTCTCTCTCTCTCTCTCTCTCTCTCTCTCTCACTCTGTCTCTCCAAACCGCTCCGATGTGATTAATCTGATGGAATGATTACAAGCATTATTTGTCTTTTTCTCTGGACATGTAGTGCCCGTGAAATTAACCTTCCATTGACTAGACCTTCCCTTACGCCGCTGATGTTTTACCAGATAAGTCAAAATCAATATCGTGTGGATGCTACTTCTACACGCCTCTTTAGACAAACAAGCAACTGCCGCAGTCAGTTGATGTTCGCGTGAACGTTAACATCAGGAAACCGAGAAATTCTTTGAAAACTTTTTGTATAAAAAGCAGACGCACAAACAATTTAGAACAACGTAATCATCAAACGCATTCTACCCCAAAAGCCCCCGTTACCTCCTAGCATTTCAGGTGATGTGTTCGAAGTCCATGTGTCTGGAGAGACTTCGTTTCGGCCAAGTTTTCGGGGCGTCGCGTGAAGATAATTTCTAATGAATGGTTACCAACCGTGTGCCGGCTGGCGCGCGCTGTAGATCATTATATCATCATACAGTAGAGCAAACCTCGAACTTTCCGTCGTTGAGTCTGTTGTGTAACTGTCGTTCATGGCATTCTATCTTCCTCACTCATGTCTGTTACACTTCTGCGTTCTGTCTCTCCTATCCGCCAAGCAGCCCACCAAGAAGTTAATAGGAGCATCAATTTAAGCATCATTCCGGCCTCAAGGTTAAGATATATACAAGATATAAGATATAAGATATATATATATATATATATATATATATATATATATATATATATATATATATATATATATATCCCATTTATTATCTCTGTAATTTTCACTTCTTAGTTCTGTTGATGCATTAATCTGTGGGTAAATATTTAAGTGTAAATAATAGTATGAGTTGGGTCAGTTAATGTCATCGTTCAACAAACTGCATGTGGGACACTGGAAACTCTGGTCCAGGTCAGCGGAACCGTGCACTAACCTGAACCGCAGCATGTCGTCTTACCAGGAGAGTGCGTCCAAAGAATCGGAAAACAAACAAAGACAGTGACATGTGTACGCCGTTTCTCGGACTGGTCTTTAGTTGTCAGCTATCAAGAGGACGCGAGACAGCCAGTCATGCCCTGTACTTTCATCTTCGGCTTGTAGAAATAGCTCCAGTGTTGTACTTGTTGATCTCAATATTTACTCTGTCCGTCCAGAGATTTCGCTGTTCGCCGGCGTCTTGCCATACAAACAGACAAACCAAACACGGTTACTCCATGTTCTTGCTCTCCCAGTTCTGTTCGATTGTGGTTCAGAGAGTGCAAGAGAAAAACAGTGCCCAGCTTGACCATATCCACGAGAAAAGTGGTCAGACGTAGGAGGATATCTCGCTGACCAGCTGCTGTGGTGTGTGTGTGTGTGTGTGTGTGAGAGAGAGAGAGAGTGTGTGTGTGTTGTTTGACAAAGCTGAACCAGGTTTCAATGTTATTATTTTTCTTTGTAACATTTTCCAGTAACTTGCATGAGGATTGTAACAAAATTTAGACCGACATATTTTTTTTGCCATTTCCCTCCGAATATTCAATGATGAAACAGCAACAAGAACTTTCCAGCTCCAAATTTATCTCTTGCCATATTTCGTGTCGACCAACGCTTTCTTGATGCAAACCAATTCTGAGTTATGAGACGGTCTTTCCTCCTGCCTTTCATTCTAGCGTGTATCGCCACTCTCCGTGTTCTCATACACAACCCATTGTTCTCCTGTCGTTTCCCAGGGTTGACAGGATCGGTATTCCCATGTGCCCCTCACCGCCTGTGACAGTGTGAGACATCGTATCCTTCTTTTCCATTCGCAATGTAGATCTAGTTTCATTGTTTCTGAGAAATAAATATTTGATTATCTGTCTTGACATCGACCATTTTTATGCTTTGTTATCTGAGAAATCCTACCTTCAGCTGCAAACTTTCCCAACTCATGAACAGTCCTCTCTGCTCAGCCAAAAGCATCATGGCTGTTTTGATACAGTCGCTGAAAGAGCGATAGACAACACTCACCTATCAAGCGTTGTGACAACCTTCAAACTGAACTGGATCAAGTAGAAATGCCGACCCACGTCAACGGCAAGAGTTAACTCACCTTTCAAACTGTCTGGATCATGGTGACTTGTTGAATGACACGTTCACCTGCTGAAACATGAAACCAAATCCAAACAATAGACACAGACGCTAATTAAAAACAAAACAAAAAGTCCACCTTTTTAGGTTCTTTTAAATCCCATCATTTAGATGTTACTCTTTACTACACTGTGTTAAAATCAAACAGTTGGTAGGGAGATTTTTATGGAATTGCGTAACCATTGTCAATTATTATGGATCTATATAAAATTTCATTATTATTATCTTGGCAGCGTTATGCATTGTTTTTATGCCATAAAACTGTGACGCGTTCATAAGGTATAAATTATCCAAAATGCAAACACAGCGCCGCAAGTGCCATCTCGTTATATGACCGGCAGAGTTGAGTGTTTGACAAGATCTTCCACTGAATAATTATAGTTACCCCTTTCCACTTACGGTGACAACCTGGGTCGCGCTCTATTGTTTCTGGAGGCAGGACTCAATTATAATCAGAACCAATGACGTCGCCCTTAACTCGGTTTCCTTTGACCCTGTGGCGTGTGTCCTTGGCCTTTATTGTTTAATCCTGTGGCGTGTGTCCGTGACCTTCATTGTTTGCCGGGAGCTCACAAGCCATGAGAACCTTATCGGTTTTTCGTCCCGTGTCTGATAAGTTTTTATCGATAAGACCAGTACATTGTATTTAGTTGGTTCAAGGTCATTCCTCAGGACCATCGCAAATCTGCACCATAGCACTTAAAAAATCTTATAGATTATACTCATTTAGCAATGATTTAAAAAGACTGGTGTGTCTGTTTCAGGGGTCTCTATCTTGGCTGATATGACTAAATTAAAAGGAAAGAGCCTAAAGCATCTCGATAACATCTTAACCAAAACAGGTAGTTCTTGTGTGTTGTAGAAACTCATTCAATGCCTTACACTCAGCTCTTGTTTGTCATGTATCGAGTTGAGCTGACCCCATTAATCTGGGATCGGAGCTTTGGCCCTACCGTTCAAGGAATCAATTCCTTTCTTTCTTTTCTTTTACTTTTGTGAGACAATTTTAGTGACGTGAATATCTGAACCAGAATTGTATTGTCGGAGACGAGGAGATTAACTGATACATCCACTATTAGTTTCACCCTGTTTTGATCTCGCTTTAACGTAAGGTATAACAGCTGTAACAGTGTAAGTATTGAATTTGGTCTTCTACAAACAAAGCGCGAGGGACCTCATGGGTTGGGCTTGGCTGGTGTGACCAAGTTCTCCTAATGGCTGTTTCTAGCCCCCGCATTTGACCTCTTCGCCGCTCATCGTAACGCGGGGCGAGACGCCGAAATCTATCACTCCAGAGACAACAAACACAGGAAGTGTATGGGACAATGTCATCAGATTAGAACACAAAACTTTCAAGGTTTGACGAAGACCTACATTTAGGTATCTAGATCTGGATCAGATACGCCAGTAAATGCCAAACGAGTCTCAGTACAGTTAAGGGTCTCTGAAGTTCTTTTATGATAACATCAGCCTGATTAAAAACAATGAATACAAGTGAGATAGGAGATGGGCCAAGGTTACATTTTTGTTAGGGTCATTTGGTTAGATCACACTCTTTCCCGCGCCGCTTCTTTAAATTTGGTGCCAAGACACTGATGATAAGCAAGTAGAATTGAACATCTATGCAATCAATGTTTACTACAGGCGCAAATTCTTGCTACAATTCTGAAGCAGCTATTAATAATTATATTGAATTCTGTCAAGTTTTCTTGTCGTTATCATCTGATTGGTGGTCACGATATGCCATTGTTTATTGCAGGCGCAACATTCTTGCAACAACTCTAAAGCAGATAATGATAATTGTATTGAACTCTGTCTAGTGTTCTGGTCAAGATCATCTGATTAGCGGACACGTCAAGCTATTGTCTTCTGCCCTATCTTACCTCACTGTTTTAATCACAAATAGATCCTATTCTCTAGGCAGCAATGACAACTTAGGCATATCAAGAAAAAAAAAAAACAATGCGATATCAAACAAAGACCGACGCGAACACAACCAGGATGTTCGACCTCATGAAGCAGTCAGTAATAGTGACATATACATTGTACATGGCTAGTGGATTTCGATGGCTAAAATCCTTTGTGCTCTCTGACGCCCGACGTGAACGTGTGGAAAGGCCTGGTCGGAATCCTGACCTGAGCTCACCGCTGGTGAGATCGGACATAGCTCAGAAACCATGAAACAAGAGTTCTTTCTTAACCTTATGGCGCCTCAACTTCTACCATCCTCCATGCTCGCTATATACTCTCCCCATGATAATAATAATAATAATAACAATAATAATAATAATAATAATGATAATAATAATAATAATAATAATAATAATAATAATAATAATAATAATAATAATAATAATAATAATAATAATAATAATAATAATAATAATAATAATAATAATAATAATAATAATAATAATAATAATAATGATAATAATAATAACAATAATAATAATAATAATAATAATAATAATAATAATAATAATAATAATAATAATAATAAAAGCAGCGCCATCAATGCTCAGCAACCAAAGGCAGCTCCAGCAGCTCATGCGAGGCGATGTAACTGTCTACACACGTGTATAAAAAAAGCCGGTCCCATGCAATCATTTTGTAAGACTAGCGCGGTGGGGCGTTTTCTTTCTATTAAAATTTCTGAAATACTCTTCACCGAGATCCCTGAACCAAGACATGATCGGGACTTCCTTGTCGGAAACAAAATGCAGATACATTAAGTTTGTTGCAACATGCTGGCATTATTTCGCGATGCTATTTGGAAATATATTTTTTTTTAATCTTTTTCGTAAAGCTAATGTTAATCTCTAGAACGGTTAAGAAAAAACCCTCTTTATATTAGTGGCATTACTTTTGATTTCGCGGCAAACCTCGAGGGATCCCTTAGCGATATTGTTAGCCTTTGATACGAGTTCAACGTATGACTCTGGCTAATCGCCCTTTGCTACGGAAGATCAGCATGCTTTCATTGTGGCTCATATCAAGTCCTTCTTTAGGAAACGGCTTGCTAATTACTCGCCTCATAATTAAAGAAAATTCGATAAAAATAGCGTCGAGAAAATATATTTTATCTATGCATCCAATTGCGAGATTTTCATTAAACCCTTTTTAGCGATTAGTGATATGATCCCTTTTTTTGTTCTATTCCCCATTAATTATAAAAAATGCGATCATGTCACGCCAACATTCAGATTGCTGCCTAGTTCGCATTTTTATGAATAACATTTTTCATGCATCAATTAGCAATTCAAATACAGTATACTTATGTTTGTTGTCTTCTAATTAACTTAGATGAGCTTTGTTCGTGGAGCAATAATCATTTTAAAATTAAAGTGTTTAAAATCAATTCTATTTGGTGGAGGAAATTCAAAAGAGTTGGCATTGTTTTTATAAAGCACTATGAAGGATTAACGCTTCTAACGGTACGATAAGAGCTTGAAAATGAATTGTTATAATATCATTTGAATCAAGCCCCATCACAATATGATCTAAAACTCGTGTATCTGATCTTGTTCGTCTAGTGACAATGCAGACATTACAGCCACAAGTATGCTTCTTTGCTATTGCTAAGAGTATATGGAGAGTTACGATATTGTTTTACGTCACTGAACAACTCAACCTTGCGTGAAGCATTGGGCTACAATAATAGTTTCTGTAGACATTTTCAGTATAAGGAACATGTCATGCTTCGTTCAATAGCAGAGAGAAACCGGATTTTCCTGTTGCTGTCTTAGTTTTCCCATCCACACCTGCGCACCTCACTGTTTCTTACAGGTACCATTTCGGCGTTTCTTCCTTTTTTTTCTTCTGATACGAAAGACAAAACCCTTTTTTTTTTTTTGTTAATAAAATGTTTATAGAAACCCCGACCTACAGGACAGAAATCAATGTGCGCTATTTACAAAAAAAAGAGAGTCACATTACGAAAAGGAAGTTAAGTCAATAGTGAATATTGAATTCATTTAACCTTAGCCGATCTCAAGTCTGAGTGGGAGTAAGGTGCTTTATACACACGTCTGCTGTTTATTCTTTCGCTGACTTCAAGCTTCTTCCAAAGCAACGACGCCGCTATACTGCTCTTGGCGAACATCTCCAACTGTAAGCAGCATAGCATGGCTTGCATTCACATCTTTCTCCCCTTTAATGATCTTGTTGTCCTTGTTGAGGTCCAAATTCACAACTCATAAGATCGCATTTTGAAGTTCATGAAGCATCCTTTGACTAGCCGACTCACACGCGACTTCTGCTGTCACGAAAGTTATATCTGAGAATTCTCTGGAAGATAGCTTGAAGATGGTTGCACTAGAAAGTTTTTTTTTTTTTTTTTAATTGCATTCTTACCTCAAGCGCAAGATAATGTCTTGTTTAGGACTTTACTAGTTATCTCTCTTCACGGTTAAGGCAGTGTTCGCCATAATCTTTTCAGGGTTTCGGCGACTTCTTTTCAGATAACCCATTTGTCTCTGAACCGCCTCTATTCATCATATTTCAGGGTTTCGGCGACTTCTTTTCAGATAACCCATTTGTCTCTGAACCGCCTCTATTCATCATATTTGCAGTCGTAATTTCGAACCATGCAGCCGGCGCGGAGAATAAGTTGAAATTTCCGTCTTTCTAGATCTACATTTCCCCATGTTTGACTTGATTGAGGATTTCGTGTGGGTCGCAATTTTAACTTGATACCGTTAGATCACCCTTTTCAGTGGCTACCAGGAACAAAGCTAAGCGAACCAATGAACCCAATATTTACCGACCCATTTGTTGTTATAGGCCCCCAATCCCTGTATCTACGATGGTCTTAATACCTTGACTTATCTTTCCGCCATGTTACATTTCTATGTCTTCATTTTGTAATTTATCCATATTATTTTATTTTGAATACAATAAAATAGCCATCTTTGTTTTTTCCGTTAGTTTTCTTTATATCATTCCCATTTTTTGTTTTGTTTTATTTCTTTTTTCTCTGATTGCCTAGATTTTTTTTTTTTTAAGAATTCTTCAATGACGATTTCTTTAAATACCATAGGCAAGACACCTGTGATTAGCACGGTTTTTTTTTTTTTTTATAAACATTAAATAGCAAAGAGGCTGCTGTCGAGCAACGCTTTGTCTCATTATTGTTCGTGTTGTTGGTTTTCTCGCGCAGAAAATAAAATTGTTTATATAAAATATCTAAATATGTTACCGTTTTGTTTTTAAAGTAGACCAGACGCTTGTTGTGGACATTGTATGTGTCATGTGTCGCATCTGTTGCACGTTTATTTAAGGTAACTAGCAAGCGTGAAGTATTGAGCTATCTCAAACACTCCATCTGCCTCCTGCCATTGTCCAAGAGGGTCAGGCTCAGTCGGACCCAGCCTGCTGACATTTGCAAACTCTTCCCTCTACCTGTGGCTGGGTGGTTAGAACACCCGCTCTGATATCCGTAGGGACATACTTTATGTGTTCTATTCCCACACAATCCGCTAGACAGGAGCCTCATAATTTTGTCCTGCACTGCTCGACAGGGACTTGATGTGGTAGGAGGAAAGGACCGAAATCACCATATTCATGCGGAATGTCAAGCCATGAAATACGTATGGCGCGAGGACTTTAACTTTAGGAAATTGGTGCGGATTTTCTCCCCATTCTGCGCTACACCACATTGGCTATAGGATCACTGGTGAAACATGCACACGGGAGTTGGTAGACTCATAGACCTGGAGCTCTGACACGGGCAAGTCAACATGAAATACGGGACAGAAACAATATTGTTACATAATAATGAAACGTCCGCCCAATTTCTCCAGCAGTCTTATCCACAGTGGTTTCGTCATTCAAGGGTGTAAGAAGTGGCATGATGCAAACATCGTTACACGTTTCTTCTTCTTCTTCTTCTTCTTCTTCTTCTTCTTCTTCTTCTTCTTCTTCTTCTTCTTCTTCTTCTTCTTCTTCTTCTTCTTCTTCTTCTTCTTCTTCTTCTTCTTCTTCTTCTTCTCCTCCTCCTCCTCCTCCTGTTCCTCCTCCTCCTCCTCCTCCTTCTTCTTCTTCTCCTCCTCCTCCTCCGCTTCTTCTTCTTCTTCTTCTTCTTCTTCTTCTTCTTCTTCTTCTTCTTCTTCTTCTTCTTCTTCTTCTTCTTCTTCTTCTTCTTCTTCTTCCTCTTCCTCCTCCTCCCCTGCAAACATCTTCACTCCCTTCTTCTAGAGACTCCACAAACACTTTCTCTAATATACAACAATTTCATGTGTAAGAAAAAAAAATGAACAAAGGTTATAAGCTAAGGCAATGCTAAAATGTAAACAATGTATTCTTAACACAATATAAAGACCTTAAGCACAGCCACAGGTGCTCTTTTTTTCTCTGCACATTGACAGGTGTGTGAGATATACATACCGTTACTTCTAAATGTTATCAGCCGCCTTATTTATTACAGTTTTTGTATAGCGGACCAGAACCGCTAAATCACAGTGTATTGGATTTTCTATATCGGTAGTACAGAGGTTGAATCGATCTATCAGGAGGGCTTTACAATACAAGTATTTCGCCACGTCCTACTATCGGCGTATGAGATCAGTGAATACTTAATACCATTCACCTGCACACATTTAATGGGACGGAGCTAAGCCCAGTTCATTTTTGTATTCAAGAATGTGTTAGGGCAAAGGGCTATATCTAGCAAGTAAACGTTTTTTAAGCCTTACTACAGTAATGCGATTCAGTTATACTAGATGCTACGTGTGCACTCCACGGAAGCTTCAAGGGAGAAAAAACAGATGCTGAAGGCAAAAGCTGGTTTGGCGTCTCCAATTAAAGATTCAATCTGTGTAGGCGAACGGCAAAAAAGCAGAGCTCACACTTTTTATCCTCTTTTAATAATAACATGTAGGGAATTTCCTCGTTTCGTATTAACTTACACCCGAAAGAAAAAAGAATGCCACACGTGTGTGCTGTATGCAAATCGCCAAGGGCTTTTTGACATGACAAGTCGTTCTTCATTTTATAAACTTCTCTGATTTCTTGTCTGCCGGGCATTTCATTTAATTAGTGCTACAGCGGCGTTGATGGTGATTCTGAGACGCCATCTTGTCAGTTGTGTGTGATCTTTTTGACCAGGACTTGCTCGAAAGATCCGAAACTATCTGAGATACGCTTGTATGTATTTAGCGCGTCGATAAATAAAATCCTTCACCTATCACCTAGTTCATGATTTATCTACCGACTGACATAGCCTACGGGGTAAACGTTATACTCTGTGATAAAATAGTGGCTTGGGTAATACTGAGATGAGGTAGTACCTTTCATCGGCGAGAGTCTAAAAATAGTTTCTTTGACGATAGAAGTTAGAGAGACGTTGCCTTATTGTCTCCTCGAGTCTGGGAGTAACAAAAAATAAAGCATTGAAATTCGCTCTGATCGACGCAGCATTTCCTACCATGACAGGCCAATTTGAAGAGGATGCAGGTTCAGAGACAAAAACCATTTTATCTAACTGTATACCTATCTTTCTGTCTATCGTTTTATCTTTATCTATCTATTCATGTATCGTTGTCCTCTAGCCAGACTAGGTCCCTCTATCAGATCTGAAAAGTTAAATAGATGTATAATTCTATTCTTTAACTTACTTATCGTTTTTGCCTCTACTCAGAACCCACCCTCGAGTTCCCCTGTCCTTCACGTGCTCTGAGTCTGCCACCGTAAACAAAAGATTCCAGCCTGTAACAAGCTGCACCGTTTGTCTATTTTAAGTAATGCAGCACAGGTGAATGATGAAATCCCTAAACCTAACGTTTTCAGGTATACGTTGCTCCTTTTCTTGTCGCCAACACCCAGCTGGGCTGGACCTGTCTCAGCCAAGACAGTTTCAGTTTCTTCATAACTTTGGTTAAAAACAAAACAACAAAAAACAAACAAACAACTTATTTGAATGGTGCTCCGAATTAAATGTCCCCATGTGCTTCCTTGTACATCCGCATTTTTGAATGAACGTGTGTGTGTGTGTGTGTGTGTGTTTTTTTTTTTTTTACCGGTTTATAGAACCGTTTAGAACAGATGTCAGAGTAATAACCATGAAACCTTTGGAAGATTGTGTTTTGTATGACCGCCGCGGCAGAGGATGGCGTATGTGAAAGGTGCCAGAATTGTGTTTTGTTTGCTTTTCTTTTTCCGCGGGTGAAAAGCGGGAGGTTTGTATGTCAGCACTTTAATAGGCCCGATTATCAAATATATATATATATATATATATGGATGTGAAGAGTGTGTTATGGAATGTTCAAGGGGAAAAATAACGGGGATTAGCTGGAGAAAAACATCTTATTCGCGCATTGAGTAGGATCGAAGTGTTTGCTTTTCTTTCTCTCTCCCTCTTTTTTTTTTTTAATTTAGCCAACAGAAATGAATTAAACTCTTAAAATATCACATGGAGGCATCGTAGCACATAGCCCATTACTTAATAATATGTGAAAATCAGATCGAGGCTTTTGTAGAAAGGAAGATAGGAGTCCGCGCGTATGGTTCCGATTGAACTATTGATTTGTTTTAAATCGCTGACTTTGTCCTATTTGTACAGTCTCTTCCAGATCAGAACAACCTGCTAGCACGGGTGATATAATATGTTAGGGATACTTCTTTTTTCATCTTCAATAAGATTTAAAATATCCGCAGCGCCTGTATTTTTTCTATTTTATTTCGCTTCTATTATGTCCATCTCTCTTTGGATGAGCAGCCAATCGTTTCTTCACGGGAGATAAATTAGCGCTTGAGAATTACATAACTTTTGTAAAAATTAAACAGCAGTTTTATTTAATCATAACTTTTAAATGTCACCTACTTCTTTTCCAGAACAATAGGCTGGAATTGTTCTTTCTTTTGCTTGGTTTCCAGCAAAGTTGTAAAGTCAATTTTAGGTCGGATTTTGGTATCAAAGTTAAAAAAAAAATGATGAAAAGTGTAGAATTCCCAAGGGTGATCCTATAAT
The DNA here is from genome assembly GCA_033675545.1 of Elysia crispata. NCBI lineage: Eukaryota > Metazoa > Mollusca > Gastropoda > Plakobranchidae > Elysia > Elysia crispata. The sequence goes on along the minus strand of JAWDGP010005112.1, from coordinate 59,269 downwards.
TTGGGTCGGTATAAAGTTTATGTCTATGTATGTTACCCAGGATGGGCAGGGTTTTCGGTTCTCTGCGCTGTGATTGGTTGACGGCCTGGAATAGTTCCGGCTTTATTCGTTACGTATGGCTTTGTATGTTTTCTTCCGCTCTAGTGGTCATGTTTACTGTGGAACGAGGAAGGCCCCTTATTATGAACAGCTAATCAACAGGTGACATAAAGGCTTTGTTGCCCCCCCACCCCACCGCACCCCTCAACATTTTGTACAACTCCAGTCGTCGTTTTTCTTGTTTTGTTTTTAATTTTTTTTTTAAGCGTGTACATGCAAAGAATATCGTAAAAACGAGTAGTTGTAACGAACTAAAATATCATGGAAGATTTCTCACGTGTCTGCTCGAGGCAGATTTCTCCAGCAGCGACTGAAATTCTGTACTTTGTGTCGAGCCAGCCGTGGAGAGTGTTTCACGTTTTGAAGCCTCGCAGTCTGCACGGGTTCTGTCTCCACCCTTGGTGTCTCTATTTCCGAGAAATGTTCCGATTATTGAGGTCTACATATGACAAAGTCGTACAGGAAACCGTTACCTAGAACTTATGGCTTGTTCTGAATGTGTTTATTTATAATATTTTGAAAGTTATATCTACTATAATTATTCATATTTTAGTTGAAAAAATTAACAGACCTGTTTTTATTGTAGGCTAAGAAAGCCAAAGAACGCAGCGAGTCTGTATTAAGGCTCCTCATAATTAAAGAGATTCTGAGGCTCCTCCGTCCCTCTCTGTGCTATGAGAGGATTACATTATAGAGCGAGAAACCGACAATGGCGCTCAGTGGCCGTCATCTTCGATGAACAGTTTGACACTTGGGCTGCTCTCTTGCTAGTGCGCATTACAAACGTATCCATGTTTGATCTAAATCTAGATTAGATCAAGACTGAAGACTTCTCTTAGATTGCACCTAGATCTTAAAGAAATTGAAGTGATGCTACGTGGGTCTTGATATAGCGATCAACTGATTGTGTGAATGGGTGGCATGACTGTAACATAATTATACTCTATGGTACCTAAAACAAGAAAGCCGATCAGAGGGTGGTTTCCCTTATGGGCATGGAAAGCGCTAGACACCTGATCGGTCACAAATAAGCGCATTAATTCGTTATCAAAATCACGGGAGTTTTTTGTTTGTTTGTTGTTGTTGTTGTTGTTTTTTTTGAATGAACTTGCAAATCTATGAACCATGAAATTTATGCGAGAAATGGCAAATAACGCGTCCACAACACGTTTTTCTGTAGGGTCAGATACACAGACAAGGGAAAAGTGAGAGAGAGAGAGAGAGAGAGAGAGAGAGAGAGAGAGAGAGAGAGAGAGAGAGAGAGAGAGAGAGAGAGAGAGAGAGAGAGAGAGAGAGAGAGAGATGTGACAGCGAGGGGTAGACCGTACAGGAGAGAGATGGGAATAAGAAAGAGGGAAAAAATAGACAGACAGATTGAGACTATAAATGAAATGTATCTCTCTCTCTCTCTCTCTCTCTCTCTCTCTCTCTCTCTCTCTCTCTCTCTCTCTCTCTCTCTCTCTCTCTCCCTCGTCCTCACAATCAACAGGGAAATGTTAATCTCAGACACTTGTGTCTATCAAAACCACAGTACTATGATCAGAATCATCGTGGCTAATGAAATCTTGACATTGGTAGTCACGATAGCCATTCTTATTTCTATTGTGTTAATCTGTGCAGCTCCATCTTTTGCATCCAAATTCTAACACAGACACACGCCGGCCATCTTGTGAGCTTGAGCTGAGAAGCTTGGAAGCTACACACTGCCTGTTTCCTGATTTTTTTACACCCCTTTTTGCTCAGATGGCAACAGTTACTGTCAACAGCATTAAGTCGAAACACCAGTATGGTCAGCTTTCTTTGCCAACCCGCAACTTATTATTTTTTTTTCCCACCTAGCTTTGCTAGAAAAAAGGAAAAGAAGGCCAATACAACACCATTAGAAGCGCGTGTTAAAATTTTGTTTATTCCACCACGCCCCCACTGTTATACGGTAAAGTGGTCTTGCTACTGATCCAAGGATTCTACTGGTAAGATTATCGAACCAGAGCCTCCTCCTTGCCAGTCCGACCCCGTGCTGAGCGGGCCACCCGCCACGGTTCACGCCTATGTATAGAAGAGGCCATCGAAGCATAGTTTAGGAACTCACTTTCACAACTCGTGTGTCGCTTCACACGTACATCTGTGAGACATGCTTAGATGTCTGGTGGAATCAGCCTGCTTTTTATTGGAGTGGGAAAATTTACACGGTTTGGGACATTGACACAAAACCTCTTTCTGCCGACTTAGTTGAATGTATCGTTGGAACTCATAAAAGACTTGGCTGCTAAATCACAGGAACCGACACTGTGTGATTTTTTGTAATCAACACCAGCGTCTTAATGTTCTGATATTTTCAACATTAACCAGCAATTTTATTCAGTCATTAAATTTTAAATGTCAACTACATTGTACTTCTTTCCCAGAACAACAGACTGGCAATGTTCTTTCTGTTGCATGGTGTCCAGCAAAGTCGGAAAGTCGGTTTTAGGACTGATTTTGTGATCCAAGTCGAAAAAGTCGCATTTTGGTGGGAAAATTAACAGTAGATCGGATTTTAGGGGAAAGGCAATTCCTATCCTCAGAAAATTTCGAAGTCTCGCAGAACGACCTTTAGGCTGGCCTGTTTAGTTACCTGCCTGAACGCTCCCTCTGTCGAGATGAAAGAGATTTCCGTTTGTAAGAAATTAAAAAAGTTAAAAAGGTAGCATACTAGTTCTATCTGCATTTGGAATTGCACCAGCTAGTATTAGGAAAGCAGCATTGACAGCAGTCAAAGATACTGATGTTTGATAAAAGTCTCAATCCAGATCTTCAATCGAAGCAGCTTGATGTCCATCTTCGTTACCTAGATGTTGATGGGGTTATCAAATCAAATAAATGTTGACTCCTAGTTTTTAGGCTATGTTTCTGCATGTCATATTATTGAAAAGATCTAGCATCCTACTGGAGAATTAGAAAGTGATAGACGTATCCACCTTTCCATGGATGGACCCAAAGTCAAGTGGGAAATGTTTAATGACCTGTCAACAAGCTTAAAAGAAAAACATGGCCATTACTCCTAGTCTTTGTTATTATGTGACTGTTGTTTTTGTCAAGTTTATGCACATGGTTGTGGTGGGATTTTTGAAATTTTATTTTGCTAGAATGCTCGACATCCTTTGTTTTGTTATCTAAACATCGTCCTTGCAAACTTACATTCTAGTTGCCAAAAAACGTGTTGGAATTTTATCCGTAGATTTACACAAAAATGTATGACAGAAATTTATCCTGCCAATATCAAAGTGCACATGAAAATGGTAAAGCTACATATTCCTGCTCATGACCGCAAAATTTAAGGCGTTTGTTCAAAACGATGTTTGCTTCACTATTATTCTAGATATTTCGAAAGTGTCGCTTCATTTGTAAAAAAAAAAAGTCTCTTTCATTTTCAGTGCAAGTAAGATTAACCAAAAGTCTACAAGTTCCCTTCTCTTTTCGTGACCCATTTTTGTTCAATCTTCATTCATTCTATTCTAAATCTAGTGAACAATGGAACATGTTAACATCATGAAAATATTGTTCTATGGGTACAAGGCCCATTCATTTCATCATGCAGTTATAGGTTTCTGTACAAGTGAGTATCATCAACATGGGCTTTGTAATAAAAGTTTCCAAAGTGAGAGGATAATAGTTACTTATAGTGCTGAAACTGACTTTGCACATGATATCAGACCATTGATAAATATTAGACTTGCTAGTCTTGAATCTAGATGCAGAGTCTAATTGAACTTGTCATTCCCATAAACTCAAAGAGGGTAGTGTCCTCTTGGAGAGGCTCTTCCTTGGTAAGTTCAATTCCCAGCCCAAAGCGAAGTAAGATGTGTTTCAATGAAGCTTGTAACTTTTGCATATACCCTCTTACAACAATTACTTTCTCTTTGCTTGGCAGGTATTTTTGCTTACCTCAACTACCAGATTCTGGCATCCAGACAAGATATTCTGGAGAAGCTCATCAACGGCCTCAAACGACTGGAGTACAGAGGATATGACTCGGCAGGTTGGTCCTGTAATGGAACTTAGGATTGTTGCTCATGTTCGTTGCAGATTCCTCTTCTTAGCCTACACCTCTTCTACAACTGAAACCTTCTGCTTAATAAGATTAAAGGGGATGAGGATTTAAGCTTTTGTTTTGAAATGTTTGATACAATGATATTAATTAGATGCAGTAATTTATCTTTGACATATTCACTTGATCACGATATAATGAATACTTTTTCAGAATAAAAAGTTGAAATCAACAAATTACATATTTCTTTTTTCTTCTGATTATCAAACCCCATTGCATCCTCTCCGAAATGGTTTTCAGAGTATGATTCAATTATTCATTCAGTGAAATTTTCATCTTGCCTTCAGGTATTGCATTCCAAGAGTGCAACAACGATGTGTCTGACTGTTTGGTCAGGATCATCAAGCAGACAGGCAAGGTGGCTGCCCTGGAGAAGCTCGTCCTTGGTGAGTCATACACTGGTTACACTGATGGTACTGCTCCACAAGATGGTTACTTACTCTGATCAGAAACTAGGCTAGTAATCTGGTCAGGGGGAAGGGAATAGAAACACAGAACAGCCAACTTTTTTTGGATTACGAGAAATTAAAAGATAATGAATTTTTTTTTTTGCTATTTTATTCATCTGCTATTTCTTGTCAATGAAATGCTATCTTATATCACCAAATGGATATTGCTTTCTCAAATGCAATCTTATATTCCAAAATGAAAAATTATCTTTTTCAATTTTCATTGTTCTCAGACAACAAAGACTCTGTAGACTTTTCCAAAGAGTTGGATGTCCATGTGGGTATCGCCCACACACGCTGGGCAACCCACGGAGAACCCAGCCCCACAAATGCTCATCCCCACAGATCCGACCCAGACACAGGTGACATTGAGTTACTGACTTAGATAGTCTCGTGGACATTAAAATGTCACAAAGTAAAATCTGGAGTTTAATGTTATCCGTGGACATATGATTGCTCAAAACGGCTTTGGCAAAATAATGCAAAACTGTAGGGCTTCATAGTTTCAAGATCAAATGAGATTGTACTGTTTTTGTGTTTAAAGAGATTCACCTAGTTCTTATTTGACTCAACTCTATTGCTTTAACCTCCTGCTTTGTAAACGTTTTTCAGAGTTTGCTCTTGTTCATAATGGAATCATCACCAACTACAAGGACATCAAGTCTTTTCTGGTAAGTACTTTTTTCTTTGTCTCTCTTTTCTGAGAATTTCCCATCAAGATATGTGTTAAAAAATTATTAACCATGTGATAGGTCACTAGATCATAGTCTCTTATCTCGTGACCATTTCTTTATGGTTAATAAAGAAAAAAATACATTATCGTATGTTATCATTTTCTTGGCTCAGTCTTTTCTGCTATCTTTTGGCATTAATGAAAGAAGCGAATGTAACAGTGCTGTAAAAGTCTGTTAATCTCAAGTCTGGCAACACCACAGCTGAGGACAATGACAAAATTGATCTTATCTTCTAAATTTTCTCCTCCCCTCTCCTTCACTTTTTTTAAATCAATACATGTATTATCCTTTTGCCAATGAAATACATTGAATCAGAATCAATCTTTATTGTATGTGGTCTTCTGTTCTTTGCAGTCAAGATATCAGCTCTGGGGTTTAAAAAAGAAAACCAGAATCATTCTCATGCGTTTTTAAAGTTGCAGCAAGCACAATTTTTGTTCCCAAGTAGATTAGATGTAGTGCCTTCCATAAGGGTCCGTTTTGGTTTAAACACTAACTTTAGTTTCTCGTGCCAGAAAGACAAATCAAGTAACCAGCATAGCACTAACTTTGGCTTGGGTGATGCCTCCAGAAAAAAAAAAATTCTATGACCATCCAACACTGGATGGGCTTATTTATACAACTAATGTATTGCATCTAATGTTCAAATCTCTTACACTGAGCAGCTGCAATGTTTGACTAGTAAAATCTTAATTATTGATGGATGGCCACTGTTTGCGTTTCGAAAATCCAGCAGTAAATAAGAGCTTCATGATACTGCGGAATATATCCAAAAGTTTAGGGAGTTAATACATGAGTCCTGTAGAAATGTTTGACCGTGGGTGTGTGTGTGTGTGTTTCCAGTCCCAGAGAGGCCACAAGTTTGAGACAGAGACTGACACTGAGGTGGTGGCGAAACTTCTGAAGCATCTCTATGACACCCACAAGGATAAAAAAGTCAAGTTCAGGGAGCTTGTAGAGATGACAGTAGCTCAGCTGGTAGGTGCTGTTTGTTTGTGTGAGAGAGAGAGAGTGTGTGTGTGTGTGTGTGTGTGCAAGTTTAATATTGCCTCTTGCAACCATTTCCTATCTCTTTCTTATTGTTCTATATTTCTCTGTCCCTGAGACTGATATCAATACAAATAGTCAGATGATGAACACTCAGTTGTTAATCTTGTCATGTTTGAAAATACGCATTGATCAGTTTCACAATATTTTTGTTTTAGCAGCTGCTAATTTATAACTATTTTTTAAAATTCAAACTGCTGTATTTGACAGGTTCCGGGAACTAAAAATGCTTTATTTTTTCCAATTTGTTTCCTTATTTATCTGTCTACTTTTAGCTAATATGTCTTGGTCTTTCTCCTCTCTCTCTCTCTCTCTCTCTCTCTCTCTCTCTCTCTCTCTCTCTCTCTCTCTCTCTCTCTCTCTCTCTCTCTCTCTCTCTCTCTCTCTCTCTCTCTCTCTCTCTCTCTCTCTCTCTCTCTCTCTCTCTCTCTCTCTCTCTCTCGCTCTCTCGCTCTTTCGCTTTCTCTCTCTCCCCTCTCTCTCTCCTTCTCTCTGTCTGTCTGTCTGTCTGTCTGTCTGTCTCTTTCTTTCTCTCCCTCTTAAGGCCACTATTTTCTCACCTGTTACTCTGTTAACTTACTTATGATTCTCAGTGTCTGTCTGTCTGTCTGACTGTTGTTGCTGTTTTTTTTCTTGAAACACAAACATCATAAATAGGTTGATATCATCCTGTAAGACTAGAGCATTAGACTCAGATATACATCATTGTGAGAATCACTAGTAATTACTAAAATCAAAGTAAATTATTGTACTAAATGCATGGAAGTGAGGCTGAGTCCTCTCGGCCCCAGAAATGTTCATAAAAGTGATAGACATGTTTATATTTGAGAATATCAAATCAAGAAAGTTACTAACATCCAGATCACGCCCAGTTTATATTTAAATAGACGCACAGATTATTTTTTTTTTCTGTGAGTAGACATAAACTTATCGGAAAAAAAACCTGATATCATTCTGTTGTGGAAAGAAATCAAGCATTCTAAATGAACACCAAGAATTGCCTTCATTATGCTACATCAAAATGGCTTCCTGCTTGCGTTTCCTCTCTGTTGAGACCTAAATTATATTGATGAAAACTTTTACACTTGAATTTCAGTAAAGAATATTCCCAAGATTTTCCGAAGTTTTTATACAGCTTTATTTATTGGGAAAATTTAAGGAGGATTTATTCAGGCTTGAATCGCAAACACAAACACACACATAGATACTCAGTGATGGGGACAAATATAAATAGTAGAGGCAACTTACAGGGTAACTGATCTCATAGTTGTAGTCCAGTTTGTCTTCTATGTAACCAGTGATATTTTCTCCGCCCACTATCACTCTTTTCCACTCACTCTTTGTTTAGGGCGTAACTCTAATGTTGGATCGCTCCGTCTTTGAATCATTCAATCCACTACCAACCATTAGTTTTGCTGTCCCAGTGCCAATTCAAAATATTCCTATTTTTCTAAGAGAAGGCGTCTTGAGAAATCTTTAGAACTTCTTATGATGCTAAAAGGGTCGTAAGCCATAAAGATATTGGTGCACGTTACTACTTGACATTATAAAGGGGGGGAGGGGGGGGGGGGAGGTAATCTAATAGGTTTCCGAAGGTAGACACAAGATCCAATCAGCAACTGAAAACGGCTGTGCTATCTACATGTTTTCTAAAGAATGTCGATCAGCAACTGAAAACGGCTGTGCTATCTACATGTTTTCTAAAGAATGTCAGCAAGAAATGTTTTGAGGAAATCATACCCGGGTCTTACCATATACGCAATGAGCGAACTGAAGCAGATGAACCCTAGTCCTGGTCTTGGACCTTCAGGCCGTATAGGTCGAAGTCTATTTACGCCCGTTTCTCTATTTTCAAACTATAATTATCTAAATCGCTTTTACCAACCCCGGCTGTCTGATTGCTAAATTTGGCCGCTGGGCTGACTTTAAGTAGATTCACTTTAGTGTTACTTCTGGTGGGCTGCAGTCTACGGAGACTGAACGAGTGAACCAAAAAAAAAAAAAAAACACTCAGAGGAGGTAGACAATATCAATGTTGGGATTCTCAAGTTTTATTGTCGCTCGAAGTAAACATAACAAAAAACATCAACAACAAACGGGGTCATCTGGGAGGATTAGAACCGCACCCCGGATGCACAAGATTTATGCAAGAGAATAATTCATCCTCAATCTAGATCTTTTTTTAGATACAAGATAACTTTACAGAATAATTGTAACAGGGATTTTGACACCACAGAAGGGAGGAAACATGGGGGAAAAAGTGGGGGGGGGGGGATGTGGATACATGTACCTGAGAATATATATATATATAAATAATTTATTCAGTAAGGTTACCCGGTGTGTATAACAGATTTTACATACTACCGTTTATCTAGAGAGATGCTACTGATTTGACACCACAGGAGGGAGGAAACATGGGGAAAAAAGTGGGGGGGGGGGGGGAGGTGTGGATATATGTACCTGAGAATATATATATAAATTATTCAGTAAGGTTACCCGGTGTGTATAACAGATTTTACATACTACCGTTTATCTAGAGAGATGCTACTGATTTGACACCACAGGAGGGAGGAAACATGGACAGGGGGGAGAAGAGGTGTGGATGTACATTCGTCACATCAGTATGACACGCTTCACTGAGTTCTGGTTTTGTTGATCTGATTTTCGAACAGTCAATGAAAAAATTGGAAGCTTTTGTCGAACACAATTGGTCAACGCGACTGTTTACATACTTCAGAGCATCGAGATAAAGTCATATCAAACCAGTTATCTAATTCTGTCCCTTACAGAAAACTAACTGAGGGCATATCCAAGTATCTTGATATAGGATATAACTGTGATTCGTTTTTTCAGTGACCGTCTTCGAAAGGTCATTACCCTTATCTCATACACTCTGATTAAAGTCCCTTTTCTTTCTGAAAAAAAAAAATTTAAATAAATTGTAAATGGTCGCTCCCATTATTTTTCTGCACACACCATGACTTGAACACATTTCGTCTAACATGTACTTAAAACGTAATTTGTCCGTTCTCACGGTTTCAGAACACACTGAACTGGTGCCATCATGTGGTTTATACCGTAGTTCTTACATGGTCTAAGTTCAAATTTTATGAGGGTTACAAGTTTGTTTGAAGAACACCTCCAATCTAAAGAAATGTTAACCCTATCATTAATAAACTCTACTGTATATTTTTTTTTTAATGTAAGACAAAGATGACGCCCACTGATCTCTCTCTCTCTCTCTCTCTCTCTCTCTCTCTCTCTCTCTCTCTCTCTCTCTCTCTCTCACACACACACACACACACATTCTCTCTCGCATACCTCAGTCAAGAACAAACTTCTCGCCTCACTGGTTTTCTTTTCCTTAAATTTCAAAGCTAACACTTAAAAGCGCTTTAGCAATTAATTTTGTCAATCCATCTTTTCATGAGAAAATTCCAGTTTCTGGCGGATCTTAAATTAAGCTAATTTGAAAGAGAGATACTTCCTAGATTATACATTGATTAGACAATTATCATTGTTCTAGAGGCCCAGCCCACCATGGGCGTTCGATGACCTGCAAGCATTACGCAAATCTCTTTTCTATTAACGTATTGTACTGTATGCAGCAACTAGACTTGCATTAAACATTTAGGACAAAAGGAAACAATTTTTCGATGTGAGGGGAAACAAAAGAGCTGTTTGCTGTAACAAGTGTTCAGCTGTTATTGAATCCTTTATGATCTCTTGCTGATTGATTTTCCACTGACGTGACCGCCTAACTGCTTACTGCTGGGGACTAAAGAAAATTAGATGTGAAACTCTTAATACGAATTACTTTTCTGCTTACACCCAAGTTCAAGTCACGTGATTTGAAACAGATTAGTAAAAACTATTCATACTCGTGCGCAAATAGGGAAGAACGTTATAGTTTACATCGTCCTTCTGAATTTCTCGAACATTAATGCAATATGGCACTGTTTGTAGGACTATATTCTCTGTCTCACCAACTCCTGCTGCTAGGATTAGGACAAGTTTTGATCATCAGACTGCGCTGTTTCTAGTGCCATGAAGACTATATTCTCTGTCTCACCTACTCCTGCTGCTAGGATTAGGACAAGTTTTGATCATCAGACTGCGCTGTTTCTAGTGCCATGAAGACTATATTCTCTGTCTCACCAACTCCTGCTGCTAGGATTAGGACAAGTTTTGATCATCAGACTGCGCTGTTTCTAGTGCCATGAAGACTATATTCTCTGTCTCACCTACTCCTGCTGCTAGGATTAGGACAAGTTTTGATCATCAGACTGCGCTGTTTCTGGTGCCATGAAGACTATATTCTCTGTCTCACCAACTCCTGCTGCTAGGATTAGGACAAGTTTTGATCATCAGACTGCGCTGTTTCTAGTGCCATGAAGACTATATTCTCTGTCTCACCAACTCCTGCTGCTAGGATTAGGACAAGTTTTGATCATCAGACTGCGCTGTTTCTAGTGCCATGAAGACTATATTCTCTGTCTCACCAACTCCTGCTGCTAGGATTAGGACAAGTTTTGATCATCAGACTGCGCTGTTTCTAGTGCCATGAAGACTATATTCTCTGTCTCACCAACTCCTGCTGCTAGGATTAGGACAAGTTTTGATCATCAGACTGCGCTGTTTCTAGTGCCATGAAGACTATATTCTCTGTCTCACCAACTCCTGCTGCTAGGATTAGGACAAGTTTTGATCATCAGACTGCGCTGTTTCTAGTGCCATGAAGACTATATTCTCTGTCTCACCAACTCCTGCTGCTAGGATTAGGACAAGTTTTGATCATCAGACTGCGCTGTTTCTAGTGCCATGAAGACTATATTCTCTGTCTCACCAACTCCTGCTGCTAGGATTAGGACAAGTTTTGATCATCAGACTGCGCTGTTTCTAGTGCCATGAAGACTATATTCTCTGTCTCACCTACTCCTGCTGCTAGGATTAGGACAAGTTTTGATCATCAGACTGCGCTGTTTCTAGTGCCATGAAGACTATATTCTCTGTCTCACCAACTCCTGCTGCTAGGATTAGGACAAGTTTTGATCATCAGACTGCGCTGTTTCTAGTGCCATGAAGACTATATTCTCTGTCTCACCAACTCCTGCTGCTAGGATTAGGACAAGTTTTGATCATCAGACTGCGCTGTTTCTAGTGCCATGAAGACTATATTCTCTGTCTCACCTACTCCTGCTGCTAGGATTAGGACAAGTTTTGATCATCAGACTGCGCTGTTTCTAGTGCCATGAAGACTATATTCTCTGTCTCACCAACTCCTGCTGCTAGGATTAGGACAAGTTTTGATCATCAGACTGCGCTGTTTCTAGTGCCATGAAGACTATATTCTCTGTCTCACCAACTCCTGCTGCTAGGATTAGGACAAGTTTTGATCATCAGACTGCGCTGTTTCTAGTGCCATGAAGACTATATTCTCTGTCTCACCAACTCCTGCTGCTAGGATTAGGACAAGTTTTGATCATCAGACTGCGCTGTTTCTGGTGCCATGAAGACTATATTCTCTGTCTCACCAACTCCTGCTGCTAGGATTAGGACAAGTTTTGATCATCAGACTGCGCTGTTTCTGGTGCCATGAAGACTATATTCTCTGTCTCACCTAACTCCTGCTGCTAGGATTAGGACAAGTTTTGATCATCAGACTGCGCTGTTTCTAGTGCCATGAAGACTATATTCTCTGTCTCACCTAACTCCTGCTGCTAGGATTAGGACAAGTTTTGATCATCAGACTGCGCTGTTTCTAGTGCCATGAAGACTATATTCTCTGTCTCACCAACTCCTGCTGCTAGGATTAGGACAAGTTTTGATCATCAGACTGCGCTGTTTCTAGTGCCATGAAGACTATATTCTCTGTCTCACCAACTCCTGCTGCTAGGATTAGGACAAGTTTTGATCATCAGACTGCGCTGTTTCTGGTGCCATGAAGACTATATTCTCTGTCTCACCAACTCCTGCTGCTAGGATTAGGACAAGTTTTGATCATCAGACTGCGCTGTTTCTGGTGCCATGAAGACTATATTCTCTGTCTCACCAACTCCTGCTGCTAGGATTAGGACAAGTTTTGATCATCAGACTGCGCTGTTTCTAGTGCCATGAAGACTATATTCTCTGTCTCACCAACTCCTGCTGCTAGGATTAGGACAAGTTTTGATCATCAGACTGCGCTGTTTCTGGTGCCATGAAGACTATATTCTCTGTCTCACCAACTCCTGCTGCTAGGATTAGGACAAGTTTTGATCATCAGACTGCGCTGTTTCTAGTGCCATGAAGACTATATTCTCTGTCTCACCAACTCCTGCTGCTAGGATTAGGACAAGTTTTGATCATCAGACTGCGCTGTTTCTGGTGCCATGAAGACTATATTCTCTGTCTCACCAACTCCTGCTGCTAGGATTAGGACAAGTTTTGATCATCAGACTGCGCTGTTTCTAGTGCCATGAAGACTATATTCTCTGTCTCACCTACTCCTGCTGCTAGGATTAGGACAAGTTTTGATCATCAGACTGCGCTGTTTCTAGTGCCATGAAGACTATATTCTCTGTCTCACCAACTCCTGCTGCTAGGATTAGGACAAGTTTTGATCATCAGACTGCGCTGTTTCTAGTGCCATGAAGACTATATTCTCTGTCTCACCAACTCCTGCTGCTAGGATTAGGACAAGTTTTGATCATCAGACTGCGCTGTTTCTAGTGCCATGAAAAGAACACCAACGTTATGTTCGCGACGCGGAGTCAATGGTGCAAATTTAGATGCATAATACCGAAACATAAGACATGTGTAATGTTGTGTCTGAATCGTTAGGATAGCCATTTACACACATATATTACTCGTGTGAGTTCAAGCGAAGAGATTGTCCACTTGCCAATGATTTTTGATAAACTTCTTGCAGAGATATCGTTTAAAGAACTGCATCATCATCATCATCATCATCATCATCATCATCATCACCATTAACAGCAGCAGCGGCGATACAAAACAGTAAAGTTTTCTCCTCGATAACCACCCTTACAGTAGGAGGTGTAGGTGACAAAGGATGTGAAGGAGAAAGAGGAGTAGCTGGCAGAGGATGTTGAGAATGAGGAGTAGGTGACAGAGGATGTTGAGGAGAAAGGGGAGGAGTAGGAGGTAGAGGATGTGGAGAAGAGGGGGAGGAGTAAATGGCAGAAAATGTTGAGAAAGGGGAGGAGTAGGAGGTACAGGATATTGAGAAGAAGGGGGAGGAGTAAATCGCAGAAGGTGTTGAGGAGAAAGGGGAGGAGTAGGATGTAGAGAATGTGGAACGGAAGGGGGAGGAATAGGAGGTAGAGGATGTGGAAGAGTAGTAGGTGGAGGGAGATGAGGAGGATAAGGGAGAGGAAACGGATGTGCTTGGAGATAGAGAATCAGTAGTAGCACAGCGGCACTTGTAGTAATCGCAAAATCTAGCGCTGCTCTTAGAACCAGTATTTTACATTTTTGCAGTACTTCCCCCAAAGAATAGGCGAAAGAGAATGTTGTCCAGCCTTATGATATTTAGGTGCAGATGTTGGCATGGTGGATGTTGACCAAACCAGTTCAGACTATTCGCCTCGCATTGTGTCAGTGAATGTGTTCGTCATTGTGATTGCCAGTCAGTGCTTCAAAGTGAATTCATTATTGGTGTTAAAAGAGTCATTACCTTCTGCAAATCAGCTGTTTTTCAGTGATGGAACAAAAATATAGCCTAGCAGAAACACATAGTTAAAATCAACTGAAAAATATGGTGAGAAAGCACAAAAGAAAACTTCCCAAGAGATAGATAAGGAAAAAGAACCACGCACATAAGAGAGAAAGAGACTCATGGAAAAATACATACTTTTGACACAAATTTCACTGCATTGCTATATATTTGCTTAAATTAATATAACCATTGACGAGTTTTAAACTGTTGTCTCTATTCTTGTGATCTCCAGGAAGGGGCCTTTGCCATCGCGGTCATCAGCAAGCACTTCCCTGGCAACATTGTGGCCACAAGGTCAGTGGGATTCTATGACTTCTCTTCAAATGCTTGTCTTCTGAACCATGTACCACAGGCTGATGGTGTTGGTGTTCTTATGTTCTTATTTTTATTTCTTGCACATCGCCTAACTTTTTCTAGGGGGCATGATGAAAATAAGCTATTTTGAGAGAAAAGCCAGAAAACTTGGCAAATCCACAAAGGCCAATCAAATAAGATTAATTTATGGAAGAAAAGACCAAGGTTAAAATCCAAACACTGAACTTGAAATATTCTAATGCAAGTCTCTCAGTTTTCCATCACAAGAGCTGTTGAGGATGACAGGCTAACACTCTACAATGTTGGCACAATAATGTGTTGGATAGTGCGGAAAAATTAAACCTTGGTTGTTCAGCAGCTGATACCATTCCTCCACTATCCATTCTTTGATAGATGATGTTTATCTTCTTTACAAAACAACGCGTGGAAAAGGATTTAAATGCAAACCCCTTTAAATGAAGGATGAGATTCCTGAACATGAGCAATTTGTATCCCTTCACGATTTAGTCCTTGATGAAATATTATAGTGTATGTCTTATTATTGCCATAGAGCTTTTGAAATGTTTTAATTACCTGTTTTCTTGTCTTTCTGTGCAGGAGAGGCAGTCCGTTGCTGATTGGTGTGAAGAGTAAGAACAAGCTGAGCACCGATCACATCCCTGTCATGTTTAGCAAAGGTGAGCAGGACAGTTGCACAGTCGATATTCTTAAGACATTTCAAACTTATCAATTGTTTTTTGCTGACTAGATTCTCAGTGTTGTCAAATTGCCATTAGTTAACCTGTAAAGATTGTGCCACTCAAATGTTTTTCTATTCAGTTATCCTTCTTATCACTAAAGGATGGAAATCAGATGTTCTACAAGTTCTATTATGATAATAATTATAATAAAGATTATAAGACTTATAACAACTATGAAAACAACAAAGATCACAACTTAACCAAAAAGTGATATAAATCTCCCAAGCTTTAATAATGGGCTATCAGAACTTTATTGACTCATACTGATTATTTTAGCATGGAACTCCCACTTCATTCGGTCAGTGCGCTAACCTGCATGCCTTTATTGCTGAGTGAATGGGATTTCGTTTCTTTTTGTGGTTTTTATTTATTTGCAATAATTGTTTTTATTTTCTCACAGGCCATGTCTATCATTTGTCTGTTTTCCTGCTACATTGTCTGTCTATATCTGGCCAGTATTTTTCGACTGTACAACCAAAACTACCGCCACCAAGGCTTTAGCTGACTCAACCACCAGCATCTCTTACTAAGATTTCCGCTGCCTCTGTAACTATGATAGTTTGAATCAAAATATGTTGGCTGTTAAAAAAATAAATTCCCTCTAGCTGGCCTGTGAATGCATATTTGCAGCAATGTTGGAGTTAACCTGTGGTTAAATGTCATGTTTTTTCTTCCGTTTCCTGCTGTATTGATCAAAGGTGCAGGTCAAGTTGACCTAAATGAAGGTAGTGTAATTTGTTTTTGGTACAGGTAGTCTTAATCCTGCTGCTATAGCAATGTATGCTGCGGGATTTCTGGTCTAGCAAATCTGACTTTTAGTTCATTTGATTCTTTATTTTATGTTTAATGTTTTCGGTGCCTATTTGTGATTAGTTTGGGGTTCATATCATTGCTTCAATACGGTTGGTTATATTGTGTTGGGATGAAATAGATTGTGGTTGTTTTCTACTATGGCATGTTGATATGATTGTTTTCTTTTTCTTTTTTTTTTTTATAAATATAAATATAAATAAAGGACATTGATATTTTTTGACTAAGCTCTTTTTTTTAAACCATGTAAGTAGGTTTTTGCTTATACAAGACAGAGGAGAAAACGAGTTATACTCAGCCAAATGTTCATTTGGTTATGTTTTGCTCAATTTGACCAGTGGAAGCTTGTGCAAAACCATTCATTACGTTTACACAACTTTGTGGACTGCTTCACTTGAGTTTAATAAGTCACACTTTAGCCATTTAGAGTTAGATGATATTTGTTTTTGTTTTATTTTTTTATGGGTATTTTCTTTTTATCTCACCAAACATTCCCATCAGAGACACTGTAAATTTGATGCTGTTTTGGTACCTTTGTTTTTTAAATACGCCAAGACTTGAAAAGAGATGCAACTTGCAATCAACATGTTTCACTCGCAACCTTTTCTTTGTCAGCTGTACTAGCACCTTCCACTCAGCACTTTCTAAGCAGGAGAAAGAGCCATGGCTCTACTTCCCTTCAATGGCGCACAGATACTGATCTCAATACATCTTTAATTTATCTTGCATCTGAATGAAAACAAAATTTTTCAAAGTTTGTAGAAAAGATTGAACGACTTTAGACGCTTATGCTCTCAATGGCAAGGGATCATAGATGATAAAGCTCTGTGTTTCTCTGAGGTCCATTGCAACCAGCAATGACAACACACTATTTCTCCCTATTCCTCTGGCATATTAAATGGTCAAGGGCCAATAATCTGTTGTCTGTTTTTTTTTCCAAATACTTCAGCAACCATGTAGTGTTAGGGTCTGACTCTGGCTCTCTGTTAATTAACATTCTGAAAATAAGGCAGGAGGGTTGGAAATGCTTTGGATGGCTTCTCAAATTCTTGGTTGCTTGCTGTTACATTGTATATTATAAGCTCCTGGGTTTACAGTTGTTGTGCCTGAGTACACACTCATGATTCCAGTAGTTGCTATAGGTTAGTTTGATTTAAATAGTTCAGCCATTTAGCCATGTTTAGATATTCATGTGATCACTACCAAGCTTTGCAACACCTGATCTTATGGCAGTGTCATCACATCAACTGTGACTTTTCAAATCTCCTTGTCTATCAGTTTTTTTTTAAATCTTTTTTAACCCACACTGTGGTACAATATCGTGCAAATGTCTCCTAGCTTTCCCTTTTCACTGTAATTGAATGATGGACTTAAATAGAGCATTTTAATTTTACTTCCCAGAGGAAAAGTCTTTAGTTGAATAGTGAAGTACTCAGACCATAAGTTGAAATTAAAAAAAAAAAACAACTTAATAACCACATCTCCCCATAGGTTTTTTTAATGACGAAGATGATGTAAGCAATGCTGCAGCTGCCAGAAGAAACTCTTGGATCAGTATGCACAGATTTTCTTAAACTAGAATTATTTTTCTCCTTTCTCTTTGTTGTAACTGTAAACTTACTCAATTTTCCACTTCAGTAAAAGCTTGTACAGTATACTCATATATGTGTATGATACTTTATTCTTGCATCATAAACATATCTAGAAGTAATTTGAATCTTCAAACTTGTTGTGCCTCTACCCTGTATTTGCATTCCTAGTATTTATCGCAATGCCATAAAAATCACAGAAACAGGAAAACGCTGTTTGATTTTTTATTAGAATACTTTGTAGGGAAAATTTTTATTTCGCCAAATTGTCTCTTCATTGGTTTGATCATGTCTGTGCTGAAATACCCAGACCCAATTACAATATAGGAAAACAATGCTGTGCTTCAGCTCGCTCTTGTAACCTTCCTCTCTCCCTCTTCATCCCTCCTTCCCTCTCTCTCTGTGCCTCTCTGTTTGTCTACCTCTGTCTATTTGCCTCTGTATGACTGCGTATCTCCCCCCCCCCCCTCCTCCTCCTCTCTCTGTGCCTCTCTGTTTGTCTACCTCTGTCTATTTGCCTCTGTATGACTGCGTATCCCCCCCCCCCCCCCCTCCTCTCTCTGTGCCTCTCTGTTTGTCTACCTCTGTCTATTTGCCTCTGTATGACTGCGTATCTCCCCCCCCCCCCCCTTCCTCTCTCTGTGCCTCTCTGTTTGTCTACCTCTGTCTATTTGCCTCTGTATGACTGCGTATCTCCCCCCCCCTCCTCTCTCTGTGCCTCTCTGTTTGTCTACCTCTGTCTATTTGCCTCTGTATGACTGCGTATCTCCCCCCCCTCCTCTCTCTGTGCCTCTCTGTTTGTCTACCTCTGTCTATTTGCCTCTGTATGACTGCGTATCTCCCCCCCTCTCTCTGTGCCTCTCTGTTTGTCTACCTCTGTCTATTTGCCTCTGTATGACTGCGTATCTCCCCCCCCCCCCTTCCTCTCTCTGTGCCTCTCTGTTTGTCTACCTCTGTCTATTTGCCTCTGTATGACTGCGTATCTCCCCCCCCCTCTCTCTGTGCCTCTCTGTTTGTCTACCTCTGTCTATTTGCCTCTGTATGACTGCGTATCTCCCCCCCCCCCCTCCTCCTCACTCTGTGCCTCTCTGTTTGTCTACCTCTGTCTATTTGCCTCTGTATGACTGCGTTTCTCCCCCCCTCCCCTCCTCTCTCTGTGCCTCTCTGTTTGTCTACCTCTGTCTATTTGCCTCTGTATGACTGCGTATCTCTCCCCCCCTCCTCTCTCTCTGTGCCTCTCTGTTTGTCTACCTCTGTCTATTTGCCTCTGTATGACTGCGTATCTGTTTGTCTACCTCTGTCTATTTGCCTCTGTATGACTGCGTATCTCCCCCCCCCTCCTCTCTCTGTGCCTCTCTGTTTGTCTACCTCTGTCTATTTGCCTCTGTATGACTGCGTATCTCCCCCCCCCTCCTCTCTCTGTGCCTCTCTGTTTGTCTACCTCTGTCTATTTGCCTCTGTATGACTGCGTATCTCCCCCCCTCCCCTCCTCTCTCTGTGCCTCTCTGTTTGTCTACCTCTGTCTATTTGCCTCTGTATGACTGCGTATCTCCCCACCCCCTCCTCTCTCTGTGCCTCTCTGTTTGTCTACCTCTGTCTATTTGCCTCTGTATGACTGCGTATCTCCCCCCCCTCCTCCTCTCTCTGTGCCTCTCTGTTTGTCTACCTCTGTCTATTTGCCTCTGTATGACTGCGTATCTCCCCCCTCCTCTCTCTGTGCCTCTCTGTTTGTCTACCTCTGTCTATTTGCCTCTGTATGACTGCGTATCTCCCCCCCCCGCTCTCTGTGCCTCTCTGTTTGTCTACCTCTGTCTATTTGCCTCTGTATGACTGCGTATCTCCCCCCCCTCCTCCTCTCTCTGTGCCTCTCTGTTTGTCTACCTCTGTCTATTTGCCTCTGTATGACTGCGTATCTCCCCACCCCCTGCTCTCTCTGTGCCTCTCTGTTTGTCTACCTCTGTCTATTTGCCTCTGTATGACTGCGTATCTCCCCCCCCCCTCCTCTCTCTGTGCCTCTCTGTTTGTCTACCTCTGTCTATTTGCCTCTGTATGACTGCGTATCTCCCCCCCCCCTCCTCTCTCTGTGCCTCTCTATTTGTCTACCTCTGTCTATTTGCCTCTGTATGACTGCGTATCTCTCCCCCCCCTCTCCTCTCTCTCTTTTTCTTTTTTTTTTTTTAAATGGAAATATCAGATCAGTAGAGTCAGGTTCAAACTTGGAGCATTGCTATCAATAATGCCAAAAGTCCTCTCCAATATCCAGTTGAAACCATAATCCTTATTTTGTGTGACATATCAGAAAAGTAAGTTTCTTGAAAGTCTTTTGGATGTTCTTAACTATAAGAAGGTTCTATAGAGAAAATATCTCGGGTCATGATATTGCTCCAAAGTAAATGTGTGTGGCAAATACCTTTCTCTAATTTAAATTTGCATTATAAAATTTATATCTCTAGTGAATATCTTGTTATTCTCATATCCAGTAGAAATATCTTTATCAAATGTCTGATTTTTCTCACCTTCATTCTAACTCTATTTGGATCAATTTCATCGGCATGGTAAACACATATCATTATAGTGATGCTACTCCAACTCCCAAGTCCATTGAGCAGTGCTGGTAGACCATCAGACCTAATAGGGCATATTGCTTTATTTTCCGCTCTCTTTTTTTCCTCCTTTCGAGGCAGAATACACAATTATATTATTACCTTGGGGAGTGAAAACTACCACCTTACCTTGAATTTATACTCAGATTTTTCAATTTCATATATTGCACTCATCAAATACTTACGAAGGGATCAATGATTGTGTATATTCGGCAAAGTTTGGAATGTGGTAGCACATCTCGTTGGTGTAAGATCTACCAAACAAAGGAAACCACGTTATCTTCCTTGGTACAAACACAATTTCACAATATACTCCCTGATAACATGCATCTAAATCATGGGATTCAGACTTGATCTCAGGATTAAGTGGGAAAGCAGTATTTTCATGTTTTTAATACGAATATTTGTATAACAAGGATTATCGCTTTTTTATGACAGAGACTTACAGTGAGGTAGGTAAAATCAATGTTACAAGGCCTCACTCACATCCCTTTTACAATTAGAAATAAAAATGTTATACGTGTATGCGCTGTAGATGGTGAAGACAGCTAAGTCATGCTCACACACTCAGTATCCACTGAACTTATCCAATCACTGGTATATTTTTTTTTAACATTCCATACTGAGATGCATGCTTTTAAAATACTTAGATGGTTTCCATATAGTATCCAAAGGGCGTGGCTAGATTGTGCTATAAAGTAGATATATATGTTTTGTTGTATTGACTTTTTAATATACACATGGTGAGCATAAATGTAAAATTGAAATTGAATGAATACACAAAAAATCTTGTTCATATTTTATTTGGTCTCCCAATAACATGAGCCTTGTTGATTTTGTATTATATTCCCTATGTACCCACATATTTATTACACTAATTCAAGTTCTGTGTCTACTCCCTACATATATAACATAGATGAATCTTTATTGATCCAGTTAGAAAAATTTGACATGAGGAAACACTTTTTTTTTTTTTGGAGTTTCTTGCAGTTTCTTTATTGTGACTTCTATCAAAATATTTTAAGACCTCATCGTTATTAAGAGCTTTGCTCCATTGAATCACTTTCAGTCATGGTTGTTATGATTTTAAGATGGACATCTTGAGGCGTATTGTAGCAGAGGGCACAAAGAAAAAAAAAATTTTTTTTAATATTAAAAAAATCTTATGTAATTTTTTCATTGTTAGCTCACTTCAGCAATTACCTTCACTGATAAAATCCAATATCTACTCCATGATAGGTTTTGCTCTATTTTTGACAAGTTTTGAAGAAAGTAGCACAAAGAGTCTAACTCGGGGCTTTGTCAGGTTTTATTTTCTTCAAACCTAAATTCTCTCAAAACCCATTTAAATTACAATTGAAGTAACAACAGGTTTAATGCATACATGGGCGCAATAATTTTTTTTTATTATTAAAGATTTATCTCAAGGAGGATTATAAAAACTTCCATTTTCCCGTCATAACCTGAGGGTATTTTCCCCATATTAAGCTAATTCTATTTATTTCTTCTTTAACTTTTTCTGATCCAGCAATCTTTAATTACTGTTACTTTGTCTTGCACACTATTTAAACGCTACAGCTTGCTGTTGAAAGTTGCAGTCTTTTCAATCAAGCATGTACTATTTCTTCTACTTTTTATGGTTTATCTTCTTCTTTTAGAATGTTCAGCACTCACTAGGAGGAGTCCACTTGTAACAATTTTCAATCCATAATTCATTCAATTCAAGAATGGGTTCATTTGAAAGAACTTGCTAAAGAATTATATTGTCTTGCTAAACTTTCTCCCTGTTACTTCATTTCTTTGGTGCATGAAATAATTATTCTTACAATTTTCAATCAACTGCATTTAATTCTTTCTGGCTTATCTATTTAGTCCTTCAATTATGAAAGAAAACTGAAGAAACATTATCACATAAGTTTTCTTCTAATCTAACCTTCCATCTCTCTCTCTCTCTCTCTCTCTCTCTCTCTCTCTCTCTCTCTCTCTCTCTCTCTCTCCCTCTCCCTCTCCCTCCCCCTTTCTCACTCCTTCCATATCTTATACCCATGTACCAGATTGCTGCATGCCTAAAATATTCAGTTCCTATGTCATTGTTCAATGATGGCTTTACAACTGTCTGCTGCTTTCTCTTACATCTCTCCTGCTGAAATATTTCACATTGTTTAAAGCATTATATACCTGGTGCCTTATCTTCTGCGAACTTTTCTTTCTCCAAAAACTGACATGATACATGCTTCCCTCCAGACCACCGTGGCGTGCTTGGTGGGAGCACAGGGCGCAGACCAGATGAAGAAACAGAGTACCACACTACAGGGCCTGAGAAAGAAATTGAGTACTTCTTTGCATCTGATGCCAGGTAGAGTTTGAGCATTTTGAGCAGTAAAGTCAGTTTGATTCTCCAAATGGCTTGCACTTTTTTTTATGTTATCTTTGTCTCATTGTTCTATGCAGGGTGGAATTATTTTGCCTACAAAACAGATGTATATATATGTATGGTTTTTATTGTTAGGTCAAGAAATACTTTTTGTTCCAAGTATTTTGATAATTATGATTTGTCTCAGATGTTATGTACTGTTACGATTTTCTTTAGCTCTGAAAGCATCTCATATGTTAAAGAAGACTATGGGCTTAATCTGTAAAGACTCTCACAGGAACTCAGGGGACTAAAGAAATACTATGGGGTTTTTTTGTGTTATGTGAAGTTTAATTTTTTCTCGCGCAGTGCCATCATTGAACACACTGACCAAGTGATCTACCTGGAGGAGAATGATGTTGCTACAGTGAATGAGGGTTCCCTCAACATTCACCAGGCAACACGCTCTCTCAACGAGAGCACAAGACGTGAGATTACAACACTCAAGATGGCCATTGAACAGATCATGAAAGGTAGCAGAGAGTTAGGCGCTGTTCCAAAAAAAAAAAAGACACAAAATGTTATTGAGTTTTGTCCTTTGATATCTGTTCTTACTATTTTCATTTGTTTGATTACTGAGAGCCTGATGAATATAAACAATTATGATATGTGAATTTTTTCTATACACTAAGCCTTATTAAATTACCAAGTATTAAAAAACTAAACAAGCAGTGTATGTTAAAAGAAGGCATTTATCAAGATTTTCAAAGTTCAATTGTATGGGAGTTTACTCCCAGAGACTAAAATATGTTTACTTATTTCATAGAGTCTGAGAAAAACAGAATCCCTGTATGTAAATACTGAGAAAATGTTTTTTTTTCAAAATGCTGTTTTTAATGCAATGTTTGACAGGTTTTGCTCTTACTATATGTTACATAGAGAAGCCTTCTATCCCTGTGTAACGCTAGGCAACGTAATCATCTTTTTCTGACAGGCAACTTCAACTCATTCATGCAGAAGGAGATCTTTGAGCAGCCCGAGTCTGTGGTAAATACAATGCGTGGCAGAGTCAACTTTGACACAGAGACTGTCGTTTTAGGTGGTATCAAGGACTACATGTGTGAAATTAGGAGATGTCGGCGTCTGCTCTTCATCGCCTGTGGCACAAGCTACCATAGTGCTATCGCAGTGAGTTGTGTGGCAGCAATATTTCCCTGAACCAACTTCTCTGGGCAAGTTTCTGAGGAATAGACCTAGGTGTTAAGAAATGAATTTTTAAAGACTAAAAGGATATGTGATAAGCCCTTGGACAGGTCCCATATTTTTTTAATCTTAATCAATGTGATTATAAAAATAGAACAAGACTTTCGGCAAAGATGACAGATTTAATAAGTAGAACTTCTGGATTTTTTTTGTTTTATTTTATAATGGGATCATGAGGGGCATCAAACCGTGTTGTAAATGTAGAGCATTAACTATGTTCTGGAATTGCCACTGAGTTCGATACTGGGAAACCTGGTTGTAACTGACTGATAGGAGGGAGAGAGTGGGGAAGGTTGGATACATGCTCTATACTTTATAAAAATGTTGCCTTGCTTCCTGTGTTCTAGACAAGACAACTGTTAGAGGAGCTCACTGAGCTGCCAGTGATGGTGGAGTTGGCTAGTGACTTCCTAGACAGAACGACGCCAGTGTTCAGAGATGATGTCTGTTTCTTTATCAGTCAATCTGGTATGCATCAGCCGTCTTTATGTTATATCTAGCTAAAAAGTTCCCTGACCATTACTAGTTTAAGATTAATGAAATCACAAGGCAAATAAGGTGCTGAGATTATCAAACTTTTTGTCTCAATATTGCTCTTTCATTGAATTTTTTTTTTTTTACGTCAGCTGGGGTTTTTAACATTTTTAAAAATACATAGCAATTTATTTGAACTTTATATTGAGTGATGAGATAGATCTCAGCACACTGAATCATGCTAAATGTTCTATGTTCCCCTAAATGTTCTATGTTCCCAAGCTTTCACCTACCACTGTCTCTGAAAGGGAGGGGAGGGGAGAGGGACACTGACTAGAACAAGGAGAATGAGGTTCTCTGCTTTGTCCTAAGCCCATGAATGAAATACCAGTGAATTGTTCATGATTTTGAAAAATTTTAATATCAATGTGGTGCTGCTGATTTTCAGTGGTTGGGAACATTATGTGCTGTGACCCCTGATGAGTAGTTTTTATAAGAGCGTGTTTGAGAACTGATGAATAGGAGAAAAAAGTTTATTTTGAGAAAACAGCAAAAAAAAAAAAAAAAAAAAACTAAAAATTACATTAACCTAGCATTCCCAGGACTTTAATGGGCTCCTGGATCACACATAATCTTGTCAGTTTGGAGCAAACTATCGAGACTAGCCCAGAACTTGTTCTAAAACTAATCTGAGCTTTTTTGCAGAAGCACATTCCAAGGCAAGTGCATTCATAAGTCTTGATCTATAACTATTGACATTAGGTGTAGCATGGTTTTCATTATTTATACTCTATATTTTGTAAAAGCACTTAACTATATTGCAGATACCAGAAACTCAAACTGTTTCAGAAAAAATTCAATATTAAAAGAATCCATACTATGAAGAATGAAATTATCCATCATTTAAATTTCAGGTGAGACTGCAGACACGCTCAATGCTCTTCACTATTGCAAGCAGCGTGGGGCTTTGATTGTTGGTATAACAAATGTGGTCGGGTCCAGCATTTCCAGGGAATCAAACTGTGGTGTTCACATCAACGCCGGTCCTGAGATTGGTGTAGCCAGCACAAAGGTGACTCTTCCTACTGCTTTCACATGGTCGAAACATTTGCCTTGCATTTAGTTCCCACATATTGAGTGGGAGAAGCAGCACATATGACATTCTGACACTTGTTCAAATACTTTTGAATTATTTTCACAGTGGAAAATATCACTTTGACTGAAGCTAAGAATGTCACCCGTGATTCATATAGATTTAATTTGTCACCGCAATGGCCTTTGATTTCTTGCGTAGGCAACCAATCACTCTCAAACGCAATGTGCAATGACGTTTCTATCTTTTTGTTTATAAATGTATTTATAAAGAGAAAATATTGTTCAAACTTTATATATATTCTCATCTTTTAACTCTGGATGTCTTGTGTAAATATTGGAAATACCTTGATATGATAAAATACAGCTCTTTCCTCAATCTTTTGGTCTGAGGCATCCTATGATTAAATCATTATTATAAATACCTGTAAGGTATTTCTGAAAACTCTTAATGTTAGGTAAGAGTGTGTGTAAGTTGAACTTTATTCAATTTTTCTTCTCGTCAGGCTTACACAAGTCAGTTCATTGCTCTTGTGATGTTTGGTCTGATGATGAGTGAGGATCGGATTTCTCTACAGCAGAGGCGGAAAGAAATCATTCAAGGGCTAAAAGATCTACCAGGTAGGTTATCATATCATAGTTCCTCAAGAGCTTTTTTTACTTCAAATTTTTTAAAGAGGAGATTTGAAGTGTGTTTAGGCACCAATGATTGTTGCATTAAGATAAAAAAAATTCTTCAATTAAATTGAAATGGTTCCTTATTTACAACTGAAAACAACAGAGGCTGAAAGGTGATGAGAGAAAGAAAGGTAATGATTTCCACTTTGGACAAAACATCAAATAAACAGAAAGCTCTCAGGGTTCAGTTAGTCAAAGTGAAATGAAGCACTGCTGATGATATTTTCAAAATAGTTAGTTTTTAATTTTTAATCCTACTTTTTTTTTTTTTAAAGCAATCTAGAATTTATTTATTTGGATTAAGATTTATATATAGCAGCAAAATCTGGCAATTGAATTAAATTAAATTAATATGTTGTGCATCAATGAATATGTTTGTCTCTGTCCACAGAGAAAATCAAGAAAGTTTTAACTATGGATGACCAGATACTCAAGCTGGCTAAGGAGCTCCACCAGGAAAAATCCCTTCTGGTCATGGGACGTGGATTTAATTATGCCACCTGCCTAGAGGGTGCCCTGGTAAACTACTGCTGTTTGAATCAGATGAATTCAATTTAGCCATGTTTCTGGATGCTGTCCTTTGTTATTTTAAAACTGTTATATGCAAACTTTTTATGTAAAATACCACAGTATTACAGTTATCATCTCTGGATAAAACAATTTTACTTGCTCATCCTCTGTATAAGGTAGAGGGAGCAAGACAAGCTCCAACCTTTATGAGAGTGTATCATAGAATAGACAAATAATTTTTTAATGCAAAATTCTATATTTTTTGTAATGATCCCATATTATGATCTCTGCCTTGTTTGTAAACCAGAAAATCAAGGAGCTGACGTACATGCACTCTGAGGGTATACTGGCTGGGGAGTTGAAACATGGCCCTTTGGCTCTGGTTGACGAGGCCATGCCCGTGCTGATGGTCTGTACGAGGGATAACGTCTTCTCTGTAAGTTCATCCCGTGTCAAGTTGTTAAAAATTGTTCTTGCAGGCTAAGCAGTTTGGGCTTCTGAGGGCACAAGAGAAGAAAAAAAATTTCTTTCATTTATTTAAAGAATTATAGTTATCTTTCTTTTGATTCAAAGAATAACATTGTGTAGACTTGAGATTGCAGTAAGTGAAAAGTTTTCAGCACCAAAATTTAACTTCTGTTTGCTGCATGATTTCTGAAGTGTTTTGTCAGCATTATTTTTACATCTTGAACAAAAAAGATTAATAACATTCCATTCACATTTTTTTTTCAAAATAAGACAGTTGAGATGGGACAAACTTTTCTTCCACCTATTTTTCAGAAATGTGAAAATGCCTTGCAGCAAGTGAGGGCCAGACATGTAAGTATTGTGTCTAAGACATATTATAATAAATATTTAGATTTTTTTTGGGTCTCTAATATGACCAAAAACTCATCTTAAAATTTTGATATGACTGTCCTATTTATATTTCAACTTCTGACACAGCTGTTTGCTCTAATGGTCAGGGCAGAAAATTAGTTTTTGGGACAGGCAAGAACTCCCTTTGTGCTTATGATACGATTTTAATTAAACGGGCAGCTGGCAAGCGTAGATTTATCACCTGCAGGATAATTTGATCTGACAAGCTGGGACAGCGTTTCCGGGGTCTGTGCCTAAGCATCGCAGGCGCCGCTTTCAGCACTAGAAATCTGTCGTAAATGCGGACATTCCATTAAATTTGTTACCAAATTTTAATTTTAAAAGATAGTCAAGTGTAGTACCATTTAAAAGATCTTTTTCTGCTGTACAAGACGAACTAAAATTCATTGTCACATCGCTTCGTATCGCATTTTTATCAATTCCATTCTATGGTACTTGGTTTTGAAGAAAATTTTCTGTTAAATTCTAATTTCCTAATTATTTTTTTCACATTTACATCCCGCGGTGGTTCTAAAAACAATTTATGCCTTTACTTTACTTATGATTTGATTAAGTGTATGTGAAAAAAGCTAAACTGACTCTCTGTTGATTTTTTTTAATGATTTTTTTCCTTTTCAGTGTGTAACCTGCCAGGGTTCCTATCATATACACTTATGTAAAATACATGTAATAATGGTTCTTAGAATGGTGGATATTCAACTTTAAGACATAATTTTAATATATAGAAATAAAGAAAGCAGTCAAACAAAGTTAGAGGCTGAGACAGAGGGAGTTCGATCTAAGGATCGAAAGATACAAATGACTATAAAGAAAGAAATAAATAATATAGAAAAATCAACCACAAACCTATATCTAGCTCCAGTCCAACAAATAAGATGAAAGACTTGAAAACATGCTTTCAATTATGTCGTCTTATTTGTCAGTCTCGAGCTAGATCTAGGTTTGAGGTTGATTTTTCTATACTATTTATTTTCTTATTTACAGTCATTTGCATCTTCAGGTCCTTAGTTCCAGCTCTGTCTGTCTCCGCCTCTATCGGTGTTTGACAGCCGCCTTTATTTCTATAGCACAGGGAGAGAGATAGTGTAGGCAGAGAAGGATAAAACGAAAGAGAGAGATAAAAAATTAAAGGGATAACAATAAAGAAAGAAAGTTAATGCATGAGAGTGAAGAAGAAAACTGGAGAGAGAAAGAGAGAGAGAGAGACATTCACACATACACAGAGAGAGAGAGAGAGAGAGAGAGAGAGAGAGAGAGAGAGAGAGAGAGAGAGAGAGAGAGAGAGAGAGAGAGAGAGAGAGATATGCACACAAAAAGAAGAAAATAGAAGGGAACGAGGAATTACTGAGAAAAGAGTGAGAAAGGAAGGGTGTGATTAAAAAGGGGTTAGAATTAAAAAAAAAAAGATAGAGTAAAATAATGTGGATTTATAAAACAATATTAAAACTTTTTTTTTTTACATATGAAGTGGTGATATGAAATAAGCTATGAGAGACATTTTCAACTCGTTACTTGAGTTGAACCTGTCGTCATCAGTGACTTCTCTTACCTGGACATGAATAACATCGCATGCGGCTTTGAAAATGTATAAAAAAAATTCTTCGATCTTGATTCATGTCCGAATGTCAATAGAGCCCTTTAAGATATTCACCAGATAAAGACTAGAACCTTTTGTCTTTTCATTAATTCTTTTTTTGAAACTATATCTCGTGGGCTGTTGAAGATATTGATGGTTTACTATTACCTTTCTGTATCTGTGTCATCATGACCTAAAAACCGGCATTTAAGAAATCCTATCAAAACCTTTTAAAAAGTTTCTTTCAGAAATTTTAATAGTCCATATAAATAAAAAGTGTCTTAAGTAAATAATAAGACATTTCTTGGTCTTCAAAAGTCAATTTGATGGCTAAAAATTGCTTTGTTTTCAATAAGAATAGATACAAAAAACACGATCGCTGCAGATCTAAATTTAGCTGTGCGGAGGACGCTGGTGAACTAGGCCAAAGTTCACATGGGCATGGCGGGCGTCATGGGATAGGCCGGGCGAAAACTAAAGAAGAGCTGGCAAACAGCTGTGTTCAATGTCTGATTGTCTCTGTCTCTGTCTGTCTGACCGTCTGTCTCTCTTGCCTTTCTATCCACATATCAGTCTTTTATCATCATTCCACTAGACTTAGTACACTAAAATACTCCTCATACCTAAATGGTCTGAAACATGGAAACTATGCATGGAATATATATATATATATATATATATATATATATATATATATATGTATTGCTTCTCCCATTATACTTTTTTTTATAGGGAGAAAGCTTTATTAGTGCTCACTTAGCAAGATATGTTTTGTTTGCAACCTAACACATACTTCTTTTATCAACAGATACCAAACATAAGGATCTCCTTACAAACTTATTGATTGACTTTTTATCAACATTATTTTCTATGAACATTCTTGATGGCTTGAAGTATGCCAATGGCTATATGGTAGACATGCATGCAGTCATAAATTGGACTATTATTTTTCAGCCCTGCTGTGCTTGACATGAGCTAAGAACAAGCTTGAGATCACCATATGAAAAGTCAGAAAGGAAACATCCTAGGATTCTATCACTTGATCTTAAAGTCTGTCACACCAGTGTGCAACATTTGCATTTGAAATTTGAAAACAACTGCCATTTACTTTTCTTGAACTACTGTAATTGCTTCACAATGCTATTAATTCAACACAATCAATAGTTGATTCCAGTGTAGTAGGAAAGACAGTTCAAAATTGCCTATATAGTTTTCTGCAGATTCCTCTATCAGTGTATCTTTTTTATTTTTCTGCAGATTCCTCTATCAGTGTATCTTTTTTATTTTTCAATCTTTCTTTATGTGAAATGTGAACAGTTAATTCCATAACTCTTAAAATTGCTGACACATACCTCCTATCTGCTAACCTGGTGACTCCTTTCAAATGGTATCTGCTGAGGAATGTTGTCTACATGCACTAATACAACAGAAATCCTTGTTATGCATCGTTAAGACACTGTCAAATCTCATCATTATCCCTGTGTGTCTTTTGCATGACATTAGCTAATATTTTAGAATATTCATTTAACCAAGTGGGAAAAAGAAGATAACTGTTTGAAAGTCTTTTTTTCTCTATATTAATTTTCCTGCTGTTAATCATGAAATCTGTTTTGATCACAAATATATTGTGTGGAATATTAACTTGCTAAAAATTGCAAAGTATCACAATCAAATTCTTTAAAATAGACCATGTTTTGTTGAGGTTCCATATCACGCATACATTATTATTTTACTTGTAGCTTGGAAATGCAAATCATGAACAATGTTGATGCCGAGTCAGTAAGATCTTGTTATACTTGCATTGCTTCTTGCTTTTCTGAAGTTTTCCTCTTATATGAATAAAAATGTTTCACCATGTGCTGCTCATTCATGTGGTGGACATTCTGATGCAGCAGGGTAGATTCTATACGACATGTTCTACACCATCTTTCCTTCATGCAGAACTGGTTCAAAGTTTTAAGTCAGACTAAAAATTTCTGCAATCATCTCCATAGTACTCCTGCCTCTTTGCAGCGTTAATCTGTGCTTTGAGAATTACGTAGCAGCAAAGCCTTTGGGGCAAAAGGATATTATTCTCTTTGTGTTGGGATTGTCCCACAAGCTTGCTGTATCTCATCCTTTTGAAATCCTTGAATTTTGTTGGCTGATGCAGTTTCTTATATATATATATATATATATATTATATGCTCACTATAAAAATAAAGCAAATGTTGACATGTTAATGTCACGTTTCTCTGTATCTACCCATATACTTGAAACGTTATTTTGTAGGGAGTTCCAATCGTCATCTGCAATGAAGGTGACAGTGAGATGCTAACCTCTGACTACAATCACAATATTTCTGAGGAGAGAGAAACCTCTCTGAAAGCCAAAAATCAACAAGCACCGGAATCCATCCAAGTGAATGGCCACGGTGATGATACCCAGGAGAACTATGACAGAAAACCAAACAGGCTGAGCTTGAGTTTTGAAGTTCCTAAAATCATTGATTGCCTGCAGGGCATTCTCACTGTCATCCCCATGCAGCTCCTGTCCATGCACATAGCAGAGCTGAACAATCGTGATGTAAGCTTCAGATGTATGACCCGCCATGGCTTCCCATAGTTCCAGTACAAGCTATAGCTGAAAGCGATATATAGATACTGGCTTTTGCATCATAACCTGGATTTTCATCGTCCTTTCTTACTTGCAGCTTCTGTTACCATAGCCTGTGATTTGTAGTTTTCTTAGCTCTAACCACATATATCGTCATAATATTCTTTTGTCTCCATTCATCTTGTTTCATGCTTTGAAACCTAAAAGGGCTTTGCAATAGTAAAAAGATATAAAGTTTTAATTTATTTTATGATAAAAAATGAAAAATCATACCTTATAAAATATTGTTTTAATTGAACCCTCAATTTCACCTATTGCATTCTAAATGTTTTATATTCTAATTAAATTTCTAATTTTCCCTTCCCGTTCAAATCCTCACAGTTCTGAAAAATAATAATTTCTTCACAGAAAGATGATGATTTATTCATAATGCCTTTTCGAAGGTTGAGTTTATTTTCTGGAAAATAAAATTATCAAGTCATTATAGCAAATATTTACCAAAACTAGATCTTTTCCTACTTACATCCTCTTTTCCCAGAAATCTGTCAGTCACTAACAACTTACATGAGACAGTAATTTTTCTCTCATATTATCTTTGCTTGCTGCCTGCTTTTGTATCAAATTTATTCTCCTCATAAAAGTAATAAACTTGCTGAGTAATCAGAGCTTGCTAGTCAACTCTCGTTCTTACAAACAAAACAATTTTGATTTCAGCCCTGCAACAGCCAAATGAAGAAATGGAGCCTTACTGGTTTTTTCACAAGAGTTTGACAGAATGAAAAAAAAAAAAAAAAGAAGAATATATTGCCTGATTGTCTCTTACTCTTTGTGTGCTTGCCGTTTCCAGGGCCGACCTATTATCATTTGTAATGAGGAAGATGCAGACACACAAAAACTGGCCTATAAGTTTGTTGAGGTGCCACGGAGTGTGGATTGTCTACAAGGAATTGTAGCTGTGATCCCTATGCAGCTTTTATCTTACCATATTGCCGTGTTGCGGGGATATGACGTAAGGACTATGCATTTTATCAAATTCATTTCTGACTTCTTTATTTGAAAATTAGTGGATCAGGTACTAAGATAATGGCTCTATCACCTTTCTTGGCATTTTCATCTCCTGCCATTTTAATTTTATTTTTCTCAAAAATATTTATTTTGGCTGTTTTCAATTTTTTTCAATTTTTTTTTATTTTCTTTTTTTTGTTCAACTACAAGTTTGAAAAGGCAAATAACATATAATTTCTTTGCACTTTACCACTTTATGTGTAAGTCTTTTCCTTTTTTTTCTGAGTGCTAGAACATGTAAATTTACTACATTTGCTCTTGTTTGTGAATTAACTCATGTCGTGGTATGACAATTAAATCAAGGAAAGAATTCAGTTGAACTAGGGAGTTCTTAGTTTTAATCTCCTGCGATTGTCCATGTATGTCTTACATATCCCAACATCATGAAGACCTTAAAATAAACCATTGTAAAATCTCTTAAACAGACATGATCTGAGCAGATTTATATAATGCCTTTTCAACAGTGAAGAAGAGTTTTCAAATGAATTGCAAACAAATATACTGTACTTTTAACAGATAAATTTGACCCAGAAAAGTCACCTTTTTATTCATTTTTTTTTTTAATGTTGCATGCTTAGAAATAGGTTACTACCCCCCCACCTCACTTTGAAGGAAAAAAATTAACGGTGGAAATAGTGAGGAATATATATATAAAGTGTGGGTTGAGCGGTAATGTTTTGTAGCCTACACCTTTAATCATTTTTATATCATTTCGTTGCTTTAATGGTTATGGGAGAGGATTGGTTTTTTTCTTTAATACTGGGGCGGAGCAAGTTGGTTCTGGTAGATGATTGCAAATATTGCTTTTGCTTTTTAGCAAAGTACATAATATTTTGTCACTACTGAAGAGTATCGGAAGGAATTTGTTGAGAAAAATAAATGTTTTAACTAATCGGCTCATGTGGTTCAAGTTGATCTATTAAATTTACTTTTTTTTTCTTTTCTATTCTTTTTTCTAATATTATTTTATCCTGTTTGATTATACAGCATTTATAGTAAAAGAATAGAAAGTCATGCTGAATTTTGGCCCTCCCAAGAATAAAGAGGTGTGAGAGGAAGAGACTTAAGACTATTATTTATGAAAATAGGCAGAGACCAAAATCTTTTGTTTTATCTTGTGTAATCTCAGATCAATAACTTTAGAATCATTCTTTTTTTCCTTTCCTTTCTATACAAATATGTAAAGGAATTTTCCCGATAAGCTTTTATATCCTGTGAAATCCCAAACCTTTTCTGTCATTTTTTGTGTGTGTGTGGAGTATTTATACATTTTGTAAAAAGTTATTTAAGGAAAAAGAAAATCAGTAAATAAATGGATGAAAAGATAAAAAATGTGTTCTAGAATTTTAACTTGACATAAATTTATTATGAAAGTTTCAACATCACAAGAGAAGCAGGGTATTTAAATCCAAAAGGACTGTAGGTTTCTGTAACACTGTCATTGATTGTACTAAATTTTTCATTTCTTTTTTGTGCCTGATGTAATGTGTTTAAAAAAAAAATAACAAACTTGAGTGGACTATTACCTGGATGTTGCACATCAAAAATCAGATCAATTACATCAGTCATAAAGTCAAATTTAGTTGCTACTTCTAGTTTTTCAGGTATCTTAAATATAAAAAAAAAATGATTTCCAAAAAGAATAGTATTGCTTTCTTTTTAAACACTGATTTTGATTTTTTTTAAAAAAATCTTGTTTTTTTTTACATCATGCAATATGAAATAAAATGGAGAAAGGGAAGCTTGAATTGAAATAGTACTTCTATTTTAATAAGTAATGAAAAAATAAAATAAAATGGTAAGCGCTTAACCTTTATGCTATTTTCACTTCAAAGCAACCATTTTGCACTTCTCTATATTTTTTAATCATTTGAAGAATTACGTAAACATTTTGTCCGGTTATTTTGGTTATCGCTCATTATGAAACTTATATTTTTAGTTGCATCACTAGATCATGATCTTTCAAATTTACAAAGCTTAATTAAAGTAAATAGAAGAGCATTTTAAATGTGCTTTTCATTATCTTTATACCATTACACTGCAAAAAAATATAATCTGATAATTTTTAGTAAAGCCATTATTTGTTAATGTTTATAAAAGCATTTGATATAATGTCATTGTTATTTTTGTTTCAACAAACTCTTCTTTATATGTCATAGAAATACTATTTAGATTTAGTCAAAGAATGTTTCCTGCAAATTGTAAAGCAGTAATTTGAGTGATTGGCAGCTTTGTAGAATCAAATTTTAATAAGGGCCGTTAAATTCTGCATGAAATTAAATTATTTTAAATCAATGAACTCATACTATCTCCTCTTCTTTTACCCAGGTGGACTGTCCAAGAAATTTAGCCAAATCAGTAACCGTGGAATGATCTTCATTCTATTGCTTTGTAGAAATTTTTTTTGGTGTTAAAAGTTCTGGTTATTTTTGGTAAGTGCACATGAAAATACTTTTAAGTTTTATTGTTGTTTTGGGCTAGATTTGTTTCTAATCTTTTTGTTTTAAATTGTAGGCATAGGATTGTTTTATTTGTGAAGTTTAATACTATTTATTTTGTCAAAGATCATTACCCAAAAAAATGTATTCCATAAATCTTGGCATAGAATGCTATTTGTGTCTTTAAAATATTCTGTTTTTAAATGACACATCTGGATAGATCACAAATCATTGCTTTGGCCTCACAAACTACTGTGGAACTCATAAATAGAGAGATCAGTAACAGTGTCCTACAACGAGACAAATCCACATTGTTTACCTACTTCACACCCTATAGAATATTCTGGAAATGAGAGAAAAAATGCCAACCTAGGT
This sequence comes from Elysia crispata, assembly GCA_033675545.1. Taxonomy (NCBI): domain Eukaryota; kingdom Metazoa; phylum Mollusca; class Gastropoda; family Plakobranchidae; genus Elysia; species Elysia crispata. The sequence goes on along the minus strand of JAWDGP010005112.1, from coordinate 23,778 downwards.
AATAAAGAGAGCTTGCTGCCTATCTTTTACTTAAAAAAAAAAAAAATTTTTTTTAAATAGTCGAAGTGAAATTATGTGATGTTAAGCTAATTTCTTTTTGAAAATAAGTAAAGCTTTACTTGTGCAAGGATTAGTTGACGTGATGTTATTTTGTGGTTGACTGTTAAATTTTTTTTTTTTCTCAGGGGAAGATTTGTGTTGCATGAAAGAGGTATACTGGTCCAAGAATTCCATTATTGCTAGAGGGATGTTAACTTCTGTATTGATTCATCTTTATGTTGAATTCACAACATAGGTTTTTATACAATTTGCCAAGTGATCTTTAAAAAAATCTATAATTTTTTTAAAAAGCAAAAACAGATGATGCTATATTTAAACTTTTAAATCATGATTGATTTGCTGCAAATAGGAGCAGAATTGTTTCCCCTCCTTAAATAGAATTGTAAATATTAAGCCTATATAAATATCTGTACATTTTTTATGTATTGCTTTTGAAGATCTTAACAGCTGACCAAATGATAATGCTTTTGTGCCAAATAAAATTTACATCTAACTCGTTTTGTTGAAAACTCGGTAATAAGTTCAGAGCCGCTCAGTTTGCTTTTGGAAAGTGTTTAGTATACTTTTTTTTTTTAAATTATAATTATTTGCCTATTGGAAGCAACAAAGTAAAAATATATCAAATGAATCAGATGTCCCAAAATGTATTTTGTAACTATGCATGTATGCTTTTGACTTGAGAATTGTCAATCAGTATGTCATGCTTAGGTAGCTTCTAATCTTTAAATTCAAGTTGATTAAAAAATGAAAAAAAAATTCTTTATTGATTTCCAACAGAAAACAAAAATTTGAATCTTGAAACAGAAATGTGCACTGTGAGTTAGTTTTGATGTGTTAACTATTTAATGTGATTTATACAGTTGTTTTGGTTTGAGAATAGTGAGAATAAATAGCTCTTTTATTTTAATTTTGCATTTTTTTCTATCAGTTTAACCTGTGATTTTTTAAATAGATCTTCTGACTTTTTGTTGTTACTACTTTTCTTCTTGTTTGTTATCTTTTGCAGGGAACAATCAGTCCTGATAATATTGCAATTTGTTGCAAATTTGATCAGTTCATAGGATGCATATTGTATTTGTTGTTATAATTATTACTGCACATATTATTATTACTATTATTATTATTATTATTGTTGTTGTTGTTGTTGTTGTTGTTGTTGTTGTTGTTGTTGTTGTTGTTGTTGTTGTTGTTGTTGTTGTTGTTATAGTTATTCTACATCATCATTTTTTTTTTTTAATTTTATTATTTATCAAAACCTTATGGAATTGAAGCATACTTTTTTTTTTTCAACTCTTCACTGTAGTCTGACGGGATGGAAAATTTATGCTCTATAAGTGGCCATATATTTTTCAGCACTTATCAGTTAATTTTACAGTTTCAGTTGTTTAATTTAGCTTGGAACATGAAAATATTATCCGGTATGCATCAAAATGAAAGGGGATTCCAAAAATCATGTCAAAATAAAGAGGTCAGTAAACTGGGAAACATGAATTATGTGGAGAACAGAGTCGAGGTTGTATGCATCAGCTTTGCTCTAGAAATATTTTTTGCTCATTCTAATGGACTCGGCTTAACGCTTGAGAAAATTTTCACATTAGAGAAGTCTTTGAATATTTGAAAGGATACATTCCATTTAAAAGTAAACATACTCAGTCTTCACAAATCACCTTTTTTTTTTTTTAAAAAAAAAAAAAAAGGTTGGTAAGCTGTTGTCACTTTAACTTATAAAACAAACTGTGAATAGTCTTAGTGAAGTTATTGCTGCACTCTATCAGTGTGTTTTAATCAGAGGGAATTATTGTTCATAGTTAAGGGCTGCAATGATTGATATGTTTTTCTTCTTTTCTCTGAATGCACAAATTTCATAAATTGTTATAATAGTAATACTCTGTATAAATTTGTTACAAATTAATTTAGCATGATGATTGCTAAGCTGATCTTTCAGTACTGTCTTATATCACATTTCTTTGCGAATACTTCATTTATGAATTTGTCAAATGAAAAGTTACAAATGGTTATTCATTTTTTTTGATATTACATTTTCAGCACCTGCGAATAACTCAGAAAAGTGCCCAGTTTTCTGTCAATAATTATTTAATTTGCGCTAATATTTGTTTCAATGTCTCCATGTACTAGGGTCTATAGTTCTGTGTTGAACATTTGATTTTTATGGTAGATAAACATTGTGTTCTATCATCTCAATGTTAAATTTTCAGTTTTGTTAGAGACTCACTTCAGTAATACTCAGTGTATCTTGAAAGTTTATTTTACTAGAGTTTTACAAAAAGTAATTTGATAAGCCTTAAATGTTAGAAGAATATTGAATCAAAGCAACCCAATAATTCTCAGGAATACTGACATTGTCCCCTTCAACTAAAAGAGAATATTCTTCAACAAGTTATAGCTGTATAATTAGTAATGTACTGGTAATTAGTGCTGTGGTGGTAATAAATAAATGGAGAGAGGCTAAACTACATGTTTTAAAACTATCATCCTGTGTTAGAATTAGTTCAGAAGACGAGCACTCTAAAAATGTTGACTAAAATACCAAAAGCTTAGAGGACTGTAATGACAAAACATTACAGTGCAGGAAACAGGTTTTAAATTACAGTGTCCTGAAATAAGTTTTAAATTACAGTGTCCTGAGATAGGTTTTAAGTTACACTGTCCTGAAATAGGTTTTAAATTACATTGTCATCTGTCCTCGAGTAGTTTTAAATGATCTCTGTGAGATTTGTTTGTCATTTAGTGTACAGAGCTGTAGGACTACCACCAATGTTACTGCTGCTGTTGCTACTGTGCTGATTCTGACGACCAATAACATACCTTTTTATTGTCTCATCTGAAATTACCATATCACTTCTTCAATCTCTGTTTTTTTATGTTTTGTAGTATTTTCTGTTTTAATTGCTTGCATATAAATACTGCCTTAGATCTATGCATATTTTATTAATAATCATCTTGAAATTAAACATCTGCAGTTTGTTATTCCAGGACACCCATGAGGCAAGGATTTCTTTTTTGTTGGAATCAGTTTTGATTTCTGTTGCAACTAGCTTGATATGATAAAAATCTTTATTAAAATTAGCTATAAGATTCTATAAATTATTTTTTTTTCCTATGACTTTAATACTGGGTTAGTGAAAAATTGCTGAAAGGAGAGATCTCAAGGATAATGATTATTTATTTTAATTCATTCAAAATATTTATTTTGAAAGAATAACAATGTATGTTTATGTAAACCATGAATCCAGTAAGTATATTATTCTTAAGATACAATTTACAAATATGTTTTTTTAATGTACATGTATATGCCTGGGTATGTATCAGTTAATAAGGGGATTAAAACAAAAATCAAATGAATAGCACAGTATTTGTTATTTATGAGAGAAAGAATTTTTCGGTTTGCTTTTCTATTTTATTACTTAAGATTTCTCTCTAGATGTTAAAAAAAATAAAACAATCATTTTCTGTCGCTTCTTCCATGCTTGATATTGCTATTGCTCTATAGAGTACTAAGAAAGTCCTGATGTGGATCTTAAAACCTTGAACAACATCCACAACTCACCACTTCTCTTTATTTTATTCTCTGTGGCACAACTCTGAATGGACCTGTCATATGACCCACGATAAATATCTCGTTTGAAAAATGAACGGGGGGGGGGGTTTCTTCTCTGAAGACTCCCTGTTACATGTATCTAGCTGTCCAATGAGTTTCTACCTACATACATTTCATGGTCTCGTTCGGTTTATAACTAAGCCAATTGCAGTTTAGCATCCAGTAGTTTTGGCATACATGGGAGGAATTGTTCACACCTTTACAGGCGCCTTAAAGTTCACAGCAGAGCAGTTTAAGTGCAGTTTTTTTTTTTCTTACTAGTTTTCTTAACTTTCTAATGAACATCGAACATAGAAGTCTCGACCTGTTGAGTCAATGAAGTATTTTGTTCCGTCATTCCTGGAGTCGTCTTATCTCTTCACCTACTTGGGTTTACCACCAACAAGCAAGTGCTGCATTTGTCATGAACTCACTGATTAATCTTTTGTCAGATATCTTTGTCTTTATGGTTCTCTTATTGCTTTGAGGGAAAACTAAAACAAAAATAACTGAAGTTAAATGTGAAACTCTGAGCGAAAATTTAACCCAAACGTACTGGGATGGTGAATCAGACATTTTTTTTTTTATTTGCAAAGTCAAATTTTAGTCAAAATAAAAAAAATGCAGACTTCTGCGTAATGATCTCTTTCCTATTGTCCATTGTAAAATGAACTTTTCAGATGAAATAATGCTTAATATGAAGCACAATCTCGAATTAAATAAATAAAATCTTTATCTGTGCTCTGTTTATCTTCCAGCGATCCCGACTAGTAGAGCGGTGAATATTTCCTTATCAATAGAGTGAAGATCGTTCTTTTCAAGTCTGACACCCGGAGGAGTTTTTCATAAACGGAAAACTAAACTCGTAATGCTAGACAATTAATTAAAAAAGAAAATGGTCGAGTAACTTGAGGGCAGCCTGTGTAGTAAGATGTACATGCATTTTTGAACTGCATGAAATTCCACTCGTGTGAACCTTCTTTCGTGTTAGTCTTGGACCTTGACCTGTAAAAGTTTGCCATTTAGATTTTACCTCCACTTGCGCGCCTTGCTAAAGCTGTAAAAGATAATATTATCAAACACGAACAAAAAAAATTATAGATGTGCTGTATTCCTCAGCTCTGTTCTAAAATAATACCTGCAATCAAGCGCGAAATAAGTGACTCTCTTTGATGATTAAGATAAAGGTGTCAAGTTAGTTGAGCTATACGAGTGAAGCCGAAACACCTGTTCCACTTGAAAATTGTGATAAGCCAGAGTACGAATCAAGTGAATGAACAACACTAAACAGTGGACAAACCGAAAGCAGCGCCAAGTCTCTGAACGTGAAACCAGGAGCATGGTTTGGACTTCCGAAAACTACTTAATAATGGAGTGTGTGTGTGTGTGTGTGGGGGGGGGGGGGAGGGAATGCTCATTGCTCGCGCGGTGCAGGACTGTGGGGGTTAGATACAGGAATTCTTCGTTTAGTTGTTTTTACTACTTCTTCTTCTTCTTCTTCTACTACTACTACTACTACTACTACTACTACTACTACTACTACTACTACCAATACCACTACCACTACCACTACCACATTTTTTCAAATGTAAAAGGTATAGACTCCAATAGTGTAGGGTGTTTGATAATACAGTACATGAAGTTCCTCAGATACTGACCAGACAGAGACTCCAATAGTGCAGGTTGTTTGATAATACAGTACATGAAGTTCTTCAGATACTGACCAGACAGAGACTCCAATAGTGTAGGTTGTTTGATAATACAGTACATGAAGTTCTTCAGATACTGACCAGACAGAGACTCCAATAGTGCAGGTTGTTTGATAATACAGTGCATGAAGTTCCTCAGATACTGACCAGGCAGAGACTCCAATAGTGCAGGTTGTTTGATAATACAGTACATGAAGTTCCTCAGATACTGACCAGACAGAGACTCCAATAGTGTAGGGTGTTTGATAATACAGTACATGAAGTTCCTCAGATACTGACCAGATAGAGAGTCCAATAGTGCAGGTTGTTTGATAATACAGTACATGAAGTTCCTCAGATACTGACCAGACAGAGACTCCAATAGTGCAGGTTGTTTGATAATACAGTACATGAAGTTCCTCAGATACTGACCAGATAGAGACTCCAATAGTGTAGGTTGTTTGATAATACAGTACATGAAGTTCCTCAGATACTGACCAGATAGAGACTCCAATAGTGTAGGGTGTTTGATAATACAGTACATGAAGTTCCTCAGATACTGACCAGATAGAGACTCCAATAGTGTAGGTTGTTTGATAATACAGTACATGAAGTTCCTCAGATACTGACCAGACAGAGACTCCAATAGTGTAGGGTGTTTGATAATACAGTACATGAAGTTCCTCAGATACTGACCAGATAGAGACTCCAATAGTGCAGGTTGTTTGATAATACAGTACATGAAGTTCCTCAGATACTGACCAGACAGAGACTCCAATAGTGCAGGTTGTTTGATAATACAGTACATGAAGTTCCTCAGAGACTCCAATAGTGTAGGGTGTTTGATAATACAGTACATGAAGTTCCTCAGATACTGACCAGATAGAGACTCCAATAGTGCAGGTTGTTTGATAATACAGTACATGAAGTTCCTCAGATGCTGACCAGATAGAGACTCCAATAGTGTAGGGTGTTTGATAATACAGTACATGAAGTTCCTCAGATACTGACCAGATAGAGACTCCAATAGTGTAGGGTGTTTGATAATACAGTACATGAAGTTCCTCAGATACTGACCAGACAGAGACTCCAATAGTGTAGGTTGTTTGATAATACAGTACATGAAGTTCCTCAGATACTGACCAGACAGAGACTCCAATAGTGTAGGTTGTTTGATAATACAGTACATGAAGTTCCTCAGATACTGACCAGATAGAGACTCCAATAGTGTAGGTTGTTTGATAATACAGTACATGAAGTTCCTCAGATACTGACCAGATAGAGACTCCAATAGTACAGGTTGTGTGATAATACAGTACATGAAGTTCCTCAGATACTGACCAGACAGAGACTCCAATAGTGTAGGGTGTTTGATAATACAGTACATGAAGTTCCTCAGATACTGACCAGACAGAGACTCCAATAGTGTAGGGTGTTTGATAATACAGTACATGAAGTTCCTCAGATACTGACCAGACAGAGACTCCAATAGTGCAGGTTGTTTGATAATACAGTACATGAAGTTCCTCAGATACTGACCAGACAGAGACTCCAATAGTGTAGGGTGTTTGATAATACAGTACATGAAGTTCCTCAGATACTGACCAGACAGAGACTCCAATAGTGCAGGTTGTTTGATAATACAGTACATGAAGTTCCTCAGATACTGACCAGACAGAGACTCCAATAGTGCAGGTTGTTTGATAATACAGTACATGAAGTTCCTCAGATACTGACCAGACAGAGACTCCAGCAGTGCAGGTTGTTTGTTTATATCCGCTTAACTGCTTATTAGAAAGCTTTGAATTTTCGCATTAAGTACATAAAAATGCACGGGCTTGCGGGAATTCTTGGCCGCGCAGTTATTTAAACCTAAATAAAAGTTTAAAAAAATCTGTAGCCTAAAAGTAAAATCTAAATTTTTAAATTGTAGATCTTAACCTTTTGATTTGGGTCTAGCTGTTGGAAATATCTAGGACCTTGATCTAGAATCTCTCTCGAAGCAATCTTTTTAGGTTCTTATATCATGTAATTCTAGGTCTATATCTATTCTAGACGCCTTAAGATCTGCCACCGCCTACAATGGATGCGTAGCCTACTTTCAGTTTCATTCTTGCCATCTCTGCCCAGCTGGGCTTACAGGAAATAGTTCGCTTATTCGTCTTTTTCTTTAAAAAAAAAATAATAATAATCATCACATTTTTGCCTTTAATTTTCGATAAATATTAATTTTTGAAAAATACTATTAAGATGAAAATTAATACTACTACTCCAATCTTTAGGGCAATGTACAACTTTATGCTAAATTTGAAGTTCCTACATAGCCTAGAAATGGTCGGTTAGATGATCCACATTTTTCGCTTAGCTCCATTATATAGAGTGTGCGCTTTCGAAGCGCGTTACCTAAGCGAATCATGTATTGGATAATGTCTCAACTATTGGTAATTTTCTTCTTCCATCTTCTCTTTCTATCTATCTTTCTATTTTATTCTAATTAGATTAACCAACTGGCTTTTTTTTTTCAATTCTTATTAGAAGTTGTGTAAGATATGTTTCTAATAGGCATTAGTATTACAATAATTACTAAAATTTAAAAGCTGAAATGAATATAGATGTTTAAAAATGTTCCATTTGTAACTTAAAAACAGCAAAGTGAAAGAAAGATAGCACGACTAATTAGTCACCGTTTGAAAATTCACCTCCATTGAATTCATCTCTCTCACTCACTCTCTCACTCTCTCTCTCTCTCTCTCTCTCTCTCTCTCTCTCTCTCTCTCTCTCTCTCTCTCTCTCCCTCCCTCCCTCCCTCCCCCCCCCCCTTTTTTTTTTCACCCATTCTCTCTTATAGGCGTAAATACAACCTTTACCTTACGTTATATTTACGCAGTTCTACAGCTTGTCTGTATACTATCCAAAGCTAAGACAATAAATACAGAAAAGTATCGCGGGTTCCATTGAAAAATTTTCTCATTTATTTCAACATCCAATTTTTCCTTCCATTTCGTCTCTAAGTCTTTTCATAAAAATCGCCCAAGGCAGCAGACGAGCCAACGGAAATCCCAAGAAAAAAGGTACAAAGATCCAAATCCACAGAGACAGTGACACACAACAGCCGTGAAAAGGCCGAAACGCACCGTGTCATTGCACTACCGAAGTGTATATATAATCGCCTGTTTCATGAGTTGCAGTTCCGTGCTACCAGAAACGCTCTGATGAATTACCATGTAGCAGACGAATTGAAGAAAAAGGAGTCATTATTTAAGACGCTAACAAACATTTTAACTGCTGCGTCGGCATCTGGGCTGTTGGCGGCCATAGTGAAAAACGGGGAAATAATTCCCAGCAAAGCCGGGCTTTTAGGAGTGATCGGCCTTCCCATCTGTAGCCTGATTAAAATTTTTTGAGCTGAGCTCATCGGAATTCCTGACAAATAACAGCCAGTCCGCCAAGAAACATATTGGAGCTGCAGCAGGTTGGGCCAGTTTACCGGAAACTGCCCGAGCAGAGCGCATGCGTACTGACATTGACCCAACTAGAGATATCAAGAAGCTTGCGGACGCCTACGACAAGCTTTTGCTGAGGAAGGCTGAAGTGACTTCTGAAGTAAGTTTCCTGAATATTTTCTTCTACATTTGAATATCATTTGAAGGTACATTCAATAACATGTAGGCCTACACTCGATTGAAAAAGATTGAAAAACCTTTTTTTTTGTCTGAGCCTGGTTAAAAAACATCTAACGGCTAGCAGAATGGTTCAGAAACCCACGATTTTCTGTTGACTTGTTTTTGTTCTTTTTCTTGAATTTCTTATCTTTCTTCTTCTTCTTCTTCTTCTTCTTCTTCTTCTTCTTCTTCTTCTTCTTCTTCTTCTTCTTCTTCTTCTTCTTCTTCTTCTTCTTCTTCTTCTTCTTCTTCTTCTTCTTCTTCTCCTCCTCCTCCTCCTCCTCCTCCTCCTCCTTCTTCTTCTTCTTCTTCTTCTTCTTCTTCTTCTTCTTCTTCTTCTTCTTCTTCTTCTTCTTCTTCTTCTTCTTCTTCTTCTTCTTCTTCTTCTTCTTCTTCTTCTTCTTCTTCTTCTTCTTCTTCTTCTTCTCCTCCTCCTCCTCCTCCTCCTCCTCCTCCTCCTCCTCCTTCTTCTTCTTCTTCTTCTTCTTCTTCTTCTTCTTCTTCTTCTTCTTCTTCTTCTTCTTCTTCTTCTTCTTCTTCTTCTTCTTCTTCTTCTTCTTCTTCTTCTTCTTCTTCTTCTTCTTCTTCTTCTTCTAGCAATGAACGCTAAACACACTTTATTAGATTTATAAATTAAAACGTTCAAACACATTGTTCTGGTTAATTGATTTATCCACTTGATATTAGCAAATTTCGAAATTAACCTTTCGCAAAATCGATATTTCCTTAGGGTGAGAAAATATGTATGCGATATAATAATTCGATGTATATAACTTAAATATTGCTTGAAAGAATGAAGTAAAATTATTAGGAAATGTTTTGAAACAGTATTCAAGATTTACAAAATCATGTTAAGCCATTGGCAATAAGACTAGCTTGGGTTGAACTAGAATTAGAGATTCAAGTTGAGATGACTTGATGTTCTCATACATTTATATTTTTCAGTTCCTTTTAACATTGAATGATGTCTTGTATTAACAGGTTTCGGTATGAGTGTATTGTTTTAAGAGCGTCCAAAACGTTCTTTAAAAATTTGCCACAGACTTCTACTACTAAAAAATTATAGCCAGAATCTTTAAGAATCTTAGAAAGATTCTTTAAGACCGAGAAAATTAATCTTTCAGAATCGTAGGAACAATTCAATTATTAAAATTCATATACTCTTCGGCCTCATGCGTTAATGCCTATATTTATCCATTAACATGAATTGTGAAATATACGAATACAAATTTCAAGTGACATTTTTACGAAGGAATTAGAGTAGTCTTCATCTTAAGACGGATAGATTGTATAAAGTAATAAATAATAGATTGTATAAAGTAATAAATAAGCGACCAATCCTCGTCGTAACAATTAATATAACAAGGTACAGTTTTCAAGAGAAATTGAGCATTCTACACAATACAGCACTATTCATCTTAATCATGACAGCATCATTTGCGGGGAGAGGTCGGAGGTAGAGCAGGAGAAAGAATGAAGATGAAATAATATTGAGGTAGAGATCGAGAAGATCTCGTTAGAGGTGATATTGTGGTTGTGTCACATAAACTTCGTTGGTCCTGAACTTCTTTAGAAGTACATGATCTTGGCGGGTTCGTCCCCTACATCTCTTGTGCTGGAGGGCAGATGCGCCTTCTCTAAGTCCACGAACTGCTTGTAGGCGTCGCCCCGTCTCTTGACGGCCTCTAGGACCATCTCGGGATGTTCACTGAAGTAACGATGCGTCTCCTGGCGTATCAAAACCTGGCCAAGAAACAAACGCATTATTTTAGAAAATACTTTCTAACTGATTTTACTTCTTGGCTTGATTACTGGTAATCAGAGAGTTGGAATAAAAATAAGAGTCAAAACATATCAAGTGGCTCAATATTGTAGGTATTGTTAAAATAGGTGAAATTTGAATGTGAATTAATATGAGTTTTTTTTTAAACAACCTAACATCAAATTGCCCGTTGCTGTTTAAATGAAGTGAAGATCTCTTTTTTTTTTTGTCTTAATCCCAGAAGCTGAGAAGTGTACTGAATCTTAATTTGCCTTATCCGCCTCCTCTGCTCAAATAAACAGTTACCGTTGTTTCCATCGACATACATGGGCCTCTATGTAAGTTCCCTAGCCAAGCGATGCAGTCTACATACCTCTGAAGCCACTTTCGCTTTCCTTTCAATCAGACTGTTGTACACAGCTGCAATGTCCTTTACATCTCTCTTCAGGTCGATTTCAATGCGCATGCGCTCTGCACGGGCTGTTTCTGCTAAGCTGGCCCAACCTGC